>JARHVA010000913.1:3730000-4212348 GCA_037957365.1 Torreya grandis
TCCAAAAAATTAAATAAATAATCTAGAATTTCAGTTGATGCCCAAAAATTCTCAATAGCAGGATTAAAACTAGGCCAAAAATTAGACCATTGAATCAAAAATTTAAAATCATGTCAACAAATGAGACTCTTGAAGGGATTATTTATTCCAGTAATCCTTGGATTATTGGCCTTGTCATATAATATGATAGCAAAACACCATTTTTTACCATCAAGATCCTGAAACTGTGTATTCCATGCCAAATGAGTGTTGTTTAGTTCAGCAGAGGCTTAATGAGATCTTCTAGTGAGAGCATTTATTTCATGTGTTAACTAATTTGTAATAGATGGAGTGGATCTCCATATACAAAGGTGAAATTCTTCTCAAACTTCTGTGACAATTACTACCATAACTGAATTTCCTGAATTGAATTCTCTGGATATGAAATCTGCAAGACAATTCTTTTTCCCCAGAATATGCTCTACAAAGAAATCAAAATCTGACAAGAATGTTGCCCACTTGGTTAACCCACTCACAGATCCTTTCTTCAGGTTATCAATAGACTGAAGAATACTCATAAAGTTATTTAAATCAGATTTGACAAAAAAATTCTCTGATCTAACAAAAAATATGAAAGCTTGAATAGATTTAATAACAGAAAGAATTTCTTTATGAGTAGAATGATAGTTTTTCTGAGCCTATTTAAAATCTCTAGAAGTAAATTTGCAGGGCTTTTCTGAACCATCTGATAACCTTTCTTTAAGAATAACACCCCAATATAAATCTGAGGCATCTATCTTAATGATCTTTAAACCATTACTTGGTAGAACTAGAGTTGGTAGATTTTGACAATTCTACTTTATCCTTTGGACAGTTCTAGTCATTTCATCAGACCATGGCAGAGGATTCTTTGAAAATCTTTTATTCAGAAGAATTCTATCCTGAGTAATATTATAATAGTATCCAGCTATATAGTTAACACAACTAAGAAATCTCTATAACAATTTTTTATCCTTTAATTTACCAGGAAAATTCTTTATATTTTTCAAGACATGTTCTTGAACTGTAACTTCTCTTGATTTGATGGTTACCCCTAGAAACTCAATTTCATCTTTAAAAATTGGCATTTTCTTCTCAGATAAAACCAAACCATTGTCATACATAATTTGATAAAATTGCTCAAGATGATTAAGTTGCTCTTTGGGAGATCTTGAAAAAATCAATATATCATCTATATAGAAAATGATGAAAGTAGAGTAATCTGAGAAAATTTTGTTCATCATTTCTTGGAATATACTAGGAGTGGTTTTCAGACCAAAAGGCAAGACATTCCATTCATATTGGCCAAAAGGAGTAATGAATGTAGTTTTATACATGTCTTGTTCTGCCACTTGTATTTGCCATAATCCTGACTTCAAATCAAATTTATTATACACTTTGCTTCCACTTATTCTCTATAGAATTTCATCCTTTGAAGGAATAGGATGTTGCATAGGCAAAACATATTTATTGAGAGGAACATAATTTATAACCAATCTTTTCTTACTCCTGACTTGTTCTAACCTTTTATTTACATCGAAAGCTTCACATGTCCAAGGGCTATTGGAATCCCTTATCAGACCCTACTCTTTCAATTTTTTTATTTCTTGAAAACATTCTTCCCTAAGTGAAGGAGACATTCTAGAATGATGTACCTTGAACTTAGGTTCTATTTCTTTACCATATTTATCTTTTATCATTTTTAATTCAATCCTCCATTCATGTAGTTTTCTATTTTTGAATGCCAAAGGATTTTTAGAACAACAATCCTTCTTAAGCTTTTCAATTATAAGATCAATACTAGCATGACAAAGATTTTCCTTCTATTGGATCCATCTGGTATCCATTAGTTTCTTTGGCTTTTCTTTCAATGGAATTCCACACTCATATCTAGATTTCTTGTACAAAGAATATTTTTGTGAAAGAATTATCTCATGTGGTTGAATTATAATAGGATAGAAAGTTGCCAAATTATCTGATCCAATCATCATGTCATACATTGGCATTTCATCCTGGACTACCTTGAAATGATAAATAGAATCACTAAGCACAATAGGTATAACAGTAGATAATTCTACAACTACTATTTTTGTATTAAAGGTTAACCAATGGAAATTAGCCTTCCACATATCAGCAGGAATTGAGTGATATCAAGCAAGTGAAATATCAACACCAGTATCAAGCAAGAGATCCAGACTATATGGTTTAAAACCATCCCATTTAATTTAAATTTCATAGACTAGATTATTAGTACTATAGACTGATATTTGATGAATATTTGAAGAGGTATCCCCCTCCTAAAACTGAGATTCTGTCTCATTAGAAACTTGTAGGAGTTCTTCTTCAAAGAGATGTTCTTGTTCATTAGCAAGAGGTTCTTCCTTCAAGAGGTCTTGCAATTCATTTTGAGCTTTGGCAAGAAAGAGTTGAAGTAGAGAAATATGCTTTGATCGCCAGGTGGCTCTGTCATAAGTGTCAGGTTGATAAGCAGCTTCAACGTAAGATGATTTTTGATGCTTAGACTGAAATTCTTTTGATAGAATATCCTTTTGTCTTTGTTTTTGGGCTAGATGAAGAGAATATTTTTTATTGGCAGTAATAATTTGCTGTTGCAAAAATATTCTTTCAAAAATCATGTAGACAGGAGTTTTGTCATACCTTTCTTTTCGAAAAGATATTTGTTGGGATAAACTTAAAGTATCTGAAAAATGGGTATAAATCATATGATCTGAAATATTATTTTAAAATCATAATCAGATGATTCACTATCTATTTCAGATTTTGCTAAATTCATATTTATCTAATTTTCATTACTATTAGACACTTCCCATAAAATATCTAATTCATATCAAATCTCATCTCCTTCTGATAATGGCACGTATTCATCTTCATCAATACCATAACTATTCAAGAAAATAATCTTTTTGGACTCCTTTTTCCTATTGAGACATTTATTGGCATAGTGATCTCCTTAATAGATGAAACACTTAACAGGCTTCTTCTAATAACCATTTTTCTTTTTCCTAAATATTCTTCTTGGTCCAAACTTCTTTTTTCTAAACTTATATCTAGATTTATAAGGTTTATAATTAAATTCTCTTTTAAGGGAACATTTACAAGAATGAGATTTCTTCTTCTTCTCATACAATTTGTATTTATGCACATCTATACAACCAAAATTATCATCTAGAGAATTGTAAAACTTTGCACCTATCTGTTTATGAAACTTCATAGTTTCCTTTTGTTCCTTTTCTTTCTACGCACAATTTCTCATTAACTACCTTAATGTTCTAATTTATTCTTCCAAAGGACATCGTTGGAAGACTATCACCCATTGCAGCTTTATACTTGGTAGCAAAATACTTAAACTTAAATTCCATGTGAAAACTTAAATTCCATGCAATGGTCTAGTAGTGTTACATGTAAGATAGGTGTATCATCTTATACATTAATGCACAACACTCAACACCAAACAAATATTTATATTTTGTCTCACATAATTTTCTATCATCTTCACTTTCAATGGGTTTTTATTATCAAAGTATTTCCTCAAACTCAGTGGGATTTTGGCTAGTATTTCATGTGAAGAAGGAAAGACAGAGGATATGTCTAGGATTAAAAAACACCAAGAGTAGGAAGATTGAGTTACAAAATCCCTATGGCCTAATAAGATTTTGATCTTTAGTTAAACGGTTATCAAGATCGATTCACCACTTGAATGAATGAATGAATAAATGAATGAATGAATGAGGCAATCCATAGGTGAAGATGAATCCCTTACCTATTAAATATTACAATTAGGTAATGTTATAATCTTTAATTTCATTGAGTCTTGATTCCTCTTATTTTCATAGGGAATATTAAACACGTGTGAGCTCATGAAAATGAGTTGGCTTTATTCAATAATATTTACTATTTGTGGTCAACTTTATCATTTCAGTCTTGCTCGTATTATTCATGTGATTGCACTTTACATAACAGTGGGGAATTCAATAGGTTCAAGGTTCAAAACCCAAACAACATTATTTGTGTAGTGACCCTTTTCTTTTCTGATTTTAAGATTGAGGAAAGGCACGAAGCAAGTGATGCGTAGATGACCATTAATAATTGAGTTCCTCTAATGGGTGGTCATATGAGCCATAGATAGATTGTGTGACTATTAAATCTCTTTCAACTTGTAAGTGATGATTTCTTATGTTATTTAGTTTAAATTATTCTTTAATTTAATACATGAAGAGTTTAGTGCATCTATTGTGTATAACATTACTTCTAAGTCTGAAAGAGGTTCCTTATTTTCTTAATTTAAGATATGATGTACTTACTTACTTTAGATTGAATGATCTTATTGAAGTAATGTATTTCTTACCGATTCTAGATGTGGAATTCGACGTGCTTCGCGCAATACTTTGATTTGAAAGGGCACAAATTGTGAAGTCTCCTTTAGGTAAATGTTGATTGTGGATAAGTTGTTCCCAACTAAGAAAAGCCTCAAAAAACCTTATCAGTGAAGAAATTAATTATGTAGCCATATGTAATCGAAAAGTTTTGAGCTTCAAGGTTCGAAGCCATTTTGGATCTAAACACAATTCCATTAAGAGCTAATACTAAAAGAAACATCAATCGTGAAATATTATTATATTTCATATATATATATATATATATATATATATATATTAGGTAATATTATAATATTATATATGATAATATGTAATAATATTAATATATATAATATGAAGTAATATTATAAATATTAAAATATGATATTATATATTTTATATTCTATTTAATATAATTATACATATTATATATTTTTATTAAGAAATTATGTACTAATTAACTAAAGTAGGGTTTTGTAAATCAAAAGAAAATCGAGAGTCGTACCTCACTCAAAACTTGTAATCATTGATTTTATCTCACCTTTTATGTATGAAACGTTATGCAACAATAATATGATATTTTTGGTGGAAGTGACAGTGGAAAATGAAGTGGTGTGTTCCTTAATTAGATGTGGAAATCATCTATGTGGAGAGGGGATGTTTTGTTTCACAATGAGCTTGAGCAATGGTGAAGTGGTGGGGAAGGGCAAAGCAATATAAAACATGAAATCAATGAAAGTTTTCAATGGGCATTGGGTGGTAATGGTGAGGGGTAATGAAATGTTGACCTAAACAACTCTTCATATATGTAACAACAATAATAAATGTATATCAAATAGGGAGTATACATGACCTAACTTCTTCCAAATACAAAAGGATTTCATAAATAATAATATACATAGTGTAAATAATTGTATGATATTTTAATATAATATAGTAATTACTATAATATTATTTAATATAATATAATAATTATTATTATAAAATATTATAATATTGTCTAAAAATTATAGTGTTCCTAATCATTGTATAATGGATATTTATGTTGACACCTAACATATTTATCTTGTAAGGACACGTAGCATATTTGTTACAAAATTGACATAATAGATTTCTATGTGAATAGATGGCATGCCACATATCAAACTATATTCTTCACTAAACACCAATTCCATCCTCTCTCTGGACTTCAAGTATTTGTTTAGTTACAACTAAAAGTTTGTCTCCAATCCTAAAAATGGCAGCAAGATTGATGATAACATAGCTTGAAATTGTTTAAGTAACTAATGTATTCCATAAGGAAAACCTACTATGGTTTGGGAGCTTTGGCTATGTTTATAAATGTATTTTGAGTGATGACACAGTTGATGCTTTCAAGCTCCACAACATGCAAAATGGAAATGCCCACAAGAGTTTTAATGCAAAGTGCAAAGTTATGGGCAACGCTAGGCATAAAAATCAAGTTAATCTCATAGTTTTTGTTTAGAAAATGATAAGAAAGTAGTCATTCTCTTATTCATGTCTATAGGAATTTTTGATAAAATGTTTTTTTTCAAATTGTGGTTCACTAGGCCTAAGGGAGATATTGAGCATAACAATAGATGCAGGATTTGGATTAGAATATTTGCATCATGATTGTTCAATGAAAGTTATACATTGTGATATAAAGCCTAGAAATATTCTCTTGGATGAGGATATGACAACTACATTTAGCGACATACTTGTTTTTTAAATAATTATTTGTTCAAATTGGCATGTATGATTTGGACACCTATCTCACAGAGGTCATAAATTTTGATTCGAGAACCCATTTGTACTCTTTAAAAAATATATTGTAGAGGAAATGCATCCATAACTCGCACTAGCTGGTTAGGGTTGATTTCTTTTTTTTTCAAGGCCATAAGTAACCATATAAGGGTCCAAATTTTCATTTTAGTTTTTTTTTGGCAATGTTAGAATTTTAAAAATTAGATTTATCTGTAACCAAACATGAACTCGAGTTGAAATTCATCCATCAGTGTGACTCTGGTGTGTAGAGGATAAGTAGATATTTTTAGGCCCATCCAAGCTTACATGTAAAAGTTGTTAAAAATAGCCACTGCTAAAAATAACATGCTCAATTAACTTTGGGCATTTTTTTTATTTATTTAGGTATTTTAATTTTATATGTCAACTCCAATTTTGAGTTTTGATTTATTTTAAATACTTTTATGTATTCCTTTTAATTCATTCATGAAGAATCAATAAAGATTAATGTTCACAAAAATCTAATAAAATTGTGCCTATTGAAATTTCACTTTGCTAGTTTATGTTTTCATCATCTGATATCAGATCCAAGTTCATCTGTTGGAGGTAATATCTTTGTGAGTTTGTATTGTTTTTTGAAATTATATTTTGGGATAAATTTTTATGATTGAATAACAAGTGTAAAATATGGCAAGAGGATGAAAAGTAATTACACATATGAACAAGACTATGCAACAACTATAGAGGCAAGTGGAAGAATTGACTGCAATTATCACACTTCATAGAAGAAGGCAAGAGGGAGATGAATTAGAGGAATAAACAAATCATGAAGAAGAAATTCATACATAAGAGAAAGAACATGACCAACCACCATCAATTGAATCAAGAATGGTTAGGGCCTTAGAGGCAAGGAACAAAGGCATCAAAGTGGAAGTTTCAGAGTATGGAGGTAGTTTAAAACCAAATGAGTCTATAGAATAGTTAAATAGTATGAAGAAGTTTTTTGAATATATAAGTATAAAATAAAAAAGAAATATAAGTTTGCATGCATAAAATTAAAGGGTCGTGCAATTATTTTGTGGGATCACTTGCATAAAGAAAGACAATGAAAGGGTAATGAAAATATCAAGACTTGGAACAAGATGGCAAAGATGCCAAGAAAAAATTTCTTCCTATATATTTTGCACAAACCCTCTAGAAAATATTTTTAGAATTTAATGCAAAAATATCATAGTGTACAAGACTAGATACATATGATTTTTACAAGCTATCCATATAAGTGGAGCATGAAGAAATAAAAGAACAAGTGGTTGCAAGGTATGTTTATGGTTTAAAGTTTTATATTCAATATGAATTGAGCATTTATAGAATAAATAACATGGAATAAGCTTACCAATTGGATTTGAAGGTAAAGAATGGATTTTAGAAGATCTATTAGGCCAAGGGATGAAGTGGGTTTAATCCCATTAGAATATAATCATCCATTGGTATAGAAAAACAAGAGGATGATAGAAAAGAGTTTCAAAATCAATAAAGGAAAAGATATTTTAGAGAGGCAAAGGCTATGGTGGCAATAGAGGATGGAACTATCCACATAGACCTTATGTTTACTATAGATGAGGAGAAGAACACAAAGTATTTGAGTGTTCGCACTATCATGACAAGAAAGTGGGCAAGAGGATTGACCAAGAGTGAATTCAGTTGAGCTAAGATAGGAGAACAAAATATAGAAGCCGCAATAGACATAGGAGAAAATATAATGATGAGGAAAACAATGAGAGCTCCAAGGAAAGGACATGTGCAAAGTAAACAAGGTGTTGATTTATGACTGCATACAAATATTTTTTGAACAAGGTGTACTTCAAGAGGTAAGATATGTAACGTAATCATTGATGGTGGTAGTTGTGAAAATATAGTTTATAAATAAATGGTAGAAAAACTAGGTCTATAATGCAAAAAAAGTCATTATCCTTACCATATTTTATGGTTTAAGAAAGGGAATGAAGTTACAATAGATAAAATGTTTTTAATCAAGTTTTCTATAGAAAAAAATTATAGGGATGAAATATCGTGTGATGTTATCCCAATGGATGCATGCCATGTGTTTTTGGAAAGACCATGGCAATATGACATGAAATTAATTTATGATGGAGCAAAGAATATGTATAGTTTTGAAAATATGGTACAAATATATTTTTATTGCCTCTTGAAGAAGAAGGATAGGTAGAAATCATGTTGTTCACAAAATAAACTATCAAAGACATGAAGATGACAAGTTGTTGTTGTGCATTAATAACAAAGAAATAAGACATAAAAGTTATGCAAACACCAACATAAGCATTAAAAGTGTTGAAAGAATATGATGATTTTATACCTGATGAGTTGTCAAATGGTTTACCACCAAAGGGGGGCATTTAACATTAGATCGATTTGATTCTAGGATCAACTCTACCTAGTCAAGCAACTTATAGGATGCGTCCAATAGAACATGCAAAGTCGAATAAACATGTTATTAAATTGGTGAGAAAGGGTGTAGTGAGGGAGATCGTGAGTCCATGTGAAACCATAATAGTACTACCTCCAAATAAAGATGAAACATGAAGGATGTGTGTTGATAGCAGAGAAATAAAAAAAAAATCAGCATCAAATACAAATTTTGTATACCTCGCCTAGATGATATGATAGATGTGCTTGTATGAGATAAATACTTTACTAAGATTGATCTAAGGAGTGGATACTATCATATTTAGATTCATGAAGGAGATGAATGGATAACAACTTTAAAGACTAAGGATAACTTATATAAGTGGACAATGATGCCATTTAGATTATCTAATGCACCCAAAACATTTATGAGGATGATAAACATAGTGCTACAAGAATACATTGGTAAGTTTGTGATGGTTTATTTTAATGATATTTTGATATTCAGTAAGAGTAAATAAGAGCACTTGAGGCATTTGAGAATTGTTAAGAAATGAGAAGCTCTATGAAAATTTGTAGAACTACAAGTTTATGCACAAAATTTGGTATTTGTAAGATTTATAGTTTCAAAAGATGGTGTAAGAATAGATGAATAAATTTTTGAGTGGCCTATTCCAAGAAACATATTAGAGGTAATAAGTTTCCATGGTTTAACAACTTTTTATAGAAAGTTCAATAAGAATTTTATTGGTATTGTTTCACCAATAATAAATCGGATAAAGGGGGGAAAAATGTGTGGAAAAGGGAAAAAATAAAAAAACTTTCAATTGTTGAAGAATAAGGTGACAAAAAATCTATTTTAACATTACCATATGTTTACAAAATGTTTGAGTTAGATTGTGATGCTTCACAAGTGGGTATTGGTGTTGTTTGAGTCAAAAAGGAAGGCCATTAGCCTATTTCAATGAGAATTTTAATGACGTGAGAAATAAGTATTCTACACATGATGTTGAATTTTATGCCATTATACAAGCACTAAGACACTGGAGGCACTACTTGGTGCATAAGGAGTTTATCCTATTTACAAACCATGAGGCCTTGAAGTATATGAATTCTCAAAAGAAGTTAAATAGTAGATATGCAAAGTGGGTGTCTTTCTTGTAGGGATATAAATTTTTTTTGAAACATAAATCATGAAAACAAAATTAGATAGTTGATTCTTTGAGCAAGAAATTAACACTGTTAATTACTATGGTGAGTGAAGTAGTTGGAATTAAAGTTGTTAAGAAATTGTATGCTACTAATCTAGATTTTGGAAAGATAGTTGAATAATGCAAGAATCCATTGGTAGGTAAGACATGTATTATTCATGATGATTATATTATAAAGGATGGTTATCTCTTCAAGAGAAAATAATTAGGTATTCTAATTGGGTCTATGAGAGACAATATTATAAGTGAATTATATAGTGGTGGTTTGGGTGGACACTTTGGTAAGAGTAAGACAATAAATTTGGTGGATGAGAAATATGTTTGGAAAAAGATGTAGAGAGATGTGGTAAGATATGTTTTGAGATGTAGGATATGCCAAGTGGCTAAAGGCTATGCATAAAACACATGGTTGTACATGCCATTACTAAAACCAAAAGGACCATGGGCATATTTGAGTATGGATTTTGTATTAGGGTTGCCAAACACATAGAGAGGTAATGATTCAATTTTTGTCATTGTAGACATATTTTTTAATATGGTTCATTTTATTGCATGTAGGAAAAGCAATGATGCCACTAAAGTAGCATATATATTTTTTAAAGATGTAAGATTGCATGGTGTTCCAAAAATTATTACTTTAGACAAGGATACAAAATTTATAAGTTATTTTTTTAGGACTATATGGAATAAGTTGGGAGCTAAAATACAATTTAGTAGTGAATACCACCTACAAATAGAAGTATTAAACAAGAGCTTGAAATTTTTGTTGATATACATAGTTGGGGAGAAGTCCAAGCGATGGGACATGGCTCTACCACAAGTTGAATTTGCATATAATAGTTCTATAAACATATCAATAAGGAAATTGCCATGTCAAATTATTTATGGAATAAATCTAAGGGTGTTTTAGATTTAGTGCATTTTCCAATTACAAAACGTGTTAGTGATGATGTGAAGCATTTACAGAGTACATACAATAGTTGCAAGAAGAAATAAGAAGAAAGCTAAAGGAAAACAATGAAAAAATATAAGGCAACAACAAATGTAAACAAGAAGGCCAATGATTTTTGAAGAAGGAGATTTGGTGATGGTATTTTTGAGAAATTAAATATTTTCCCAACATACAACAAGTTGAAATATAAGAAGATTAGTCAATGCAGAACTATGAATAAAATCAATGACGATGCTTATGTGGTGAGTTTACCACAAAATTTTGATATTTCTCTAATTTTTAATGTTTTATATTTATATGCATTTCATGGAGAAGATGATGAAGGGGAAGAAGGTGAATAAGTGGATTAGAAGCAATAGGTACCAAGGAAAAAGAAAGAAAAAATAACATAGGTTCTAGATAATAAAATAGTGAACATAAGACAAGATAGCTATAATAGGTATTTGGTATAGTGGGAAATAATACAACATGAAGACAACACTTGGATTTTAGAATGGGAGTTGATTAAGATTGAAAAAAATAAATGGTGAGAGTATTAAAAGGGCAACTTGTAAGAGTTGAGTTGTTTTTAACTAGAGGAGAATGATGTAGGCATTTATCTTGCAAAGGCCATAAATTTTAATCTAGGAACCCATTTGAGATATTTTTTTAATGAAGATCTTAGAGAGAAGAATGAAACCATAACATATTCTCGTCAGTTATGGTCAATTTACATATATTTTCAAGGCCATAAGTGACCATCTACATGTCTGAATTGCATTTTGGTTTTTTTTTAGAAATTTTAGAATTTTAAATTTTATATTTCTTTGTAATAGGACAAGAAATTGAGTTCAAACTCATCTATTTGTGTGACCTTGGTGTGTAGAGGATAAGTGGAGTTTTTTAGGCCCATCCGAGATTGCATGTTAAAAATACAAATATGGGAAAAGAACTTAGATATCCCAAAGAATAATTTAGGGAGGAAAGGCAAAATGTGTGTTAAGTTGGGTAGAAGGGGGTGGGGAATCTGATTAGTGCTTGGAGAGGAAATCATGATGGATCATGTTACAGAGCTAGCAAATACTGCACTAATGGACTATTTTTTTAGGAGAAGAATTTTAGCCCAAAATTTAGAAAACTGGATATCTCAATTTTGGCAACCTCTCCTTGGATACTCTCATGTTTCCCACATCTTAGTTAGAGGCGGGCTCACCTTTGTCTTCAAATATTTAGAAGATCTATCTCATATACTAGCTCAAATATGGTTTTGGGGGTCAACTCCCCTTACAATTAAGAGGTAGACGTCGAGAATCAATCCACAGGTGGAGAAATCTATGACTCAACCTGTTTGGGTTAAACTCTTAGGACTCCCACTAAAATTTTGAATTAAATAATTTTTCAAACTAGGGATAGCATTGGGACTTACCTTGATATGGATGATAGATATTTGAAGTATTTTTGTAGGATAGTGGCCAAAATCTCAGTTGACATAAACCTATAGGATGGACTGGTTGAAGATATTATTCTAGAATTTGGCCCCTAGATTCACACTCAAACATAAGATTATGTGGTAGTGTCATTTAGGTGTGTTAGATGTCATTCCTATGGACAACTAGTTAATGACTACTCTCATCGCTTCTCTCTAAAAGATTGGAAAAATAAGTAGACTTATTTTCATTAGATCAAAGCAATAGAGCTAGGTGTAGACACTAAAAATTTGCACACTATGATTTTGAATGTTGAAAAAACCCATGGACTGCCTAGGACCCTCTCAGGACCAATCTACACCAATTTGGCCTAACCAAACTCATTTGCAGTCAGTTTTACAAATTGGTTCAACCTAGCCTTTAGCCCCTTTTTCCTTTGGGGCCTGACCGTCGATAGTCAGGGTAATCATCAATGGTTACCCTTGGGAAATTTTGATCATCAACAATCAGGGTACAATCCTGAACATTCAACATGCACATCACTCTGCCTTGATTTTTTATAATTAGATTGTCCATATCCATATGCAAATGTATGCATGATCAAGTTAATTTTAGAGCAGCTATTGAACCTCTTGTTTAAACATCTTGTTGAGCCTCTCCTCTTTTCCTATATAAAGAAAAGAGAGGAGGAGAACTAGGGGAGAGAGAAAATATGTGCACAAATCATCAAGAGCAAGTCATCAGTCATCATCAGCTTGTTATGCAGATATCTCTTCATCAATAATCATATTTAGCTAGCTCTAGAAATTTTCTAAGTATCAATTATCAACCATAAGCTAAGTATATTATTCTTTTTTTAAGTTTTAGTTATTTAGTTTTAACAATTTTGCAACTCCAAACACCCAGTCTCTACCGAGCATCCCTTGACAATTCTCAACCACTAAGTACCAAACCTTTACCCTTGATACCTTGAGGCTCTCTAGCCCTCATAACCATTAATCAACCTCCAACAACCTACATAACCATTTTATAACCAACCCATAATATGTTCTATTTAGAATCAATAAGCTATGAAAAACCCACAGTAATTGTTGACAATCATCCTAACCATCGACGGTCACCTTCACCTTCAGTCCTGACCATCGACAGTTAGCTTGACTAACAATGGTCACTGTGTAAAACTAAACACTCAAAATTAACAAGCAAAAACCACTTTTCAACCTCAACCAAAACCCTACTTTCTTGACATTTGTCACAATATAGACCAAAAACAATACCCTAGCCATAGTTGGACTATATTTTGGACAATTTGGCATTCACCTTAATGTTATCTTTTTAATCTAAGCATTTCTTCTAAATAGTATTTATTTCACCTAAATTAAGTACTTTCATTTATGTTATGCAGCCTTATTTTATCATCATTAATTTGTCTTAAAAGGTGGATTGATAGCCTCCAAGGAAGTGGTGTACTTATTAGATCTATCTTGCTAGGCAATCTACCTTCCTACCTAACTAATCAACCATTTCTTTAGTGTTTTCTTATTTTTAGGTCTTCCTCCCAAGCTAGAGAGGATCTCTTCACAGTCTTTTAATTCAACGCATGCATAAACAAACAAGTTTTTCAACCATACTGTATCGAGTTTCTTTTCTCTCTTTCTTTACAACTTAAGCAAAAATTTACATGAAACATTATGGCACACTAGGTGGGACCTAGAGTCTCTACTCGCATTTTCTTTACATTTGTATGCTCTTCTCTCTATCTATACACATAATTTAAACTATAATCATTTCTGGGCTTAAAATCAACTGCATCCATTACTTGATTTTAATATTAGTTCACTTTGAAATTAAACCATAGTAATCTTATCGTAACACCACTTTTATTGCACACACTAGCCAAACCACTTTCATCAATCAAACATCAAAACAATATGAGATAAGGCTCGACTGGGATTTCATCACCTAGTGGTCACCTTACCCTTTCCTGACAATCCTACTTGGGGGTCACTACCAAGGGAAGACCAACTCAGCTCTCTGGTTGAATATAAACTCTGGATATCAATATATATTTGCTAAGCCCCTGACACCCTTATCATTGTTGTGTGTGAAGTGAGGGGGTAGACCCCAATACTAAGCCACATATTGATTCCAATATAGATTCTTTTGAGCACCTAAAAAACTCGAAACCAACCATAGACTACTTCTATATCACCTGATCTACAAGCCAACTTTTATCACACTTTCTTATAACTTAAGGCATAAGCCAAAAGTGAGATTAAAATTAACCTTAGGAGTTAAGTTACTCTAGTGTGTGTTGGATTTCTTTGATCATTTTATTGATTTCTCTCTGTTTCAGTTGTGAGGAATCTAACTCTTTTTGCTATCCTTCTACCATCTTACCTTCGCCTACTTTATCTTCATTGACTTGTTTAATGGAGAACCCTTATAGAGTTTCTCCAGGAGATCCTAACTTTACTAGACTCCTAGAAGTTCACCCTCTTGCCTTGGAATGTTACCTCATATCAAGATCCACTTATACCCCCAACCTTAGCTACAACCAACCCAACCTTGCCTACCATCAGCCCAATCTCACCTACAACTAACCTAATCTCACCTAAAACCAACCTAACCTTACTTGCAATCAATTCAGCCTCAACTACAACCAATTAACATCCTTTCAACAACCACTTGATCATCACCTCAACCAATCAATAACCTTTCAACCCTTTTTTAACCCTTGTCATAACACATCTCAACTATCACAACCTCACCATATTTGGGTTACCCACCCCAACCATCATATCAATTACCTCAACCTTATCAAACTTTTGATTACCTACCTCAACCATCATATCAATCACCTATACCCACTTTGTGTCAACCTTTTTATCTCAAAACCAAGACTTGGTCTATCCCCCTAGTCATACCACCAACAACTATCAACCCAACCACTATCAACCTACTTTATCAACGTCATCAAATCAAACCAATAATCATCCAACCAACAAATATCAAACAAACTTTTCTAGCCAATCAAATATATCACCCTTACCCATGTTATCAAACCTATCAATCCAACCTACTTTACCCACCTTCCCAACCTTATCAACCTTACCAACCCCATCAAATCCAACCCATAACTACCAGCCTACCATATTGAACCAACTAAACTTTTTAAACCACCCAACCATATCAAACCTACCCACTATATCAAATATGTCAAATCTATCAAATACCTCAACCTACCCAATCTTTCAAACAAACTTACCTTATCTACCTTATCTAATGAACCAAATTTTTTGAACCCACCAATCTTATTAAACCAACCAACCTCACCAAATCAAACCAATAACTATCGCCCAAATTTTTCCAACCTACCAACCTTATCAAGCCTACCCAACCCATCAAATCACTCAAACTTGTCAAATTAACCAAGCATATTCAACCAACTAACTTTACCAAACTAGTTGATTAGCTCGCAACCTCAAGAGCCATTGGTTCACCCTTTTCCTAGGCAGTATACCCCACTTGAGGAATAATAAGCCTTGATCCTTGACAAAATTTTAAAGACTTATGTCATTAGACTCCTTCAAATTAAACCCATCAATGTTTCTCTTCCAAAACCCACTTGGTTCATAGAGAATGAGTTTTGTATGTATTATCATACAAATGGACATGTGGTAGATAGATGTGGATCTTTTAAGATGATCATCCAAAACATTATCGATCAAAAGGAGGTTCTAAAGGATATTCTCCACGTTGCCCCCAACCTAGCCTTGGATGTCTTCAAACAATCAATCATTGAACCTCTTTTTGCACCCATTATTGTATAAGCCCATGACCAAAGCCCTCAACATAATGAGGTCCCTTCATTAGATTTGGTCCTTAGTGCATCTATAACTAGGGAAACCATAATTGAAACTCCAACTAATCCACTTGTTAACCAAGTTCACCCTTTTCAAATCATCACTAAGGAAAAAACCACCCATTTGTTGACCAAGAAGAGCCTTCTCAACGCTCCTTTAAAACCATCATTAGGGAAACCAACCCACCTCTTCCACTTCCCTTTTTAATGGAGCCAACCCAAGATGAAAACACCTCGCCTATAACTAAATCCAACCCAACCTCAATTAAAATCAAACCCATTCAATTCCTCTATAACATGTTAGTTTTCATCTACCTAATGACATTGTCTTTGTTTTGATTCCCTTTTGAATAGGATCAAATCTATGTCACCTTACCTTACCAAACAAACAAACAAATCCAACCAATAAGTCAGATCAACCACCCATCCTACCTCCCTCAACCAATCAAACCAACCTCTAAATGAAATCAATCAACTGTGATCAACCTAAATTTTAATCCAACAATAAGCAATTTATCTATCAACATAAATCAACATCAACCCTCCATTCAAAATTTATTAAATCTTGGCTACCCTTTTATCTAATCTACCCACACCTCACCTAAGCCCCCTCATTAGGACAATTTGACACTATTTTCCACCTCACCTCTGTTTCAAGATGATGTTCCCAACATCATTTTTGGACCTTAAACCTATCCAAATCTAACCCAATAATGTTTTCCTCACCATAACACCATAATAGCAATCATGCCTGAACCACCACCTACAAATATGACCTACTAACCACTAACAAATAACAACTAATACCCCCTTTTGGGGGTGGATGAAGTCATCTTCACCCCTCCTAAACCCTCTTATTAAATAACACCTCACCTTGGGATCATTTTTCCATCTTTGATCATCTATGGAAAGAGCAAACTGGGGGTGCTTTCCCTCCATATGGCTTTGACCATTAATCAACCCAAACCACCCCTTAACAATTAACCAAACTAACCCTTGGCATTTTCTCCTCAACCTATCAACCAACCAACCCTGAACTATTGGATATTACCTTTCTCCTTCACCCAACCAAACCTATTTGGGAGTCACCTTCTCCCCAACCTTTGGAGAGTACCTTCTCCATCAACCTAACTTGAACCAAGTGGTATACCAAATTGGGTCAACCCATTCAAACACCACCCAACTTATTTTGGAGTAACCTTCTCCCCAAACTTTGGAGAGTACCTTCTCCATCAACCCAACCTAAACTAAGTGGTATACCAAATTCTGGAAACCCATTTGGACACCACCCAACCTATTTGAGAGTCACTTTCTCCCCCAACCATTAGAGATTACCCTTCTCCACCACCCAACAAACCATTGGAGATTACCCTTCTCCACCATCCAACAAACCATTGGAGATTACCCTTCTCCACCAAAATATCACCTAACCAACTTACCTTCTTATTATCCCAAATCATTTCCATGTCTCATCAAGTATTGGAAAGTAACTGGGGGACATCTACTCTCCTAATTGACGTCAACCATTTATGAAAGCATGGATTTGGGGCATATCAAAACTCAAAACCCTAAATGTTTTTGCATTCACATCATTTTCTTTTGTTAAACCAAGTTCTTGGTCACCTTGTGTCTAACTTAAGTTCATCCTTTGATTTCACACCACATTCATTTCCCTCTTTTTAGGGGCAATAAACTACAACTAAATCATGTGATTATCCGTCACAATCATAGCTTAATCTTGAACTATAGGTACCATAGCTCTACCAATGGCATGATTCTCATGGACTTTCTATCTCTTTGAGATCAGTTCCCATGGTCATTGTCACCTAAACCTCTTTTCACCTATTAAACCTTCTTGTGTTCTTAGTTTTGCCTTTATAAAGGTAACCCCTTGAGCATGTATAAGCAAGTCTATGTCAAGCTAATTCAAACAAATGCAAAAGGAAATATCAAAAGTCAAAAATAAATCATGGGTCATTCTTAGAATTCACAGACTGTTCCCTTGAAGGATAGGTATTGAAAACTTATTCAAAATTGCAAAACGTAAAGTAGATTGCTCCCTTGAAGGATATCTATCAAAAGCATTTATATTAAGCACATAAACTTAGACCACTCCCTTGAAGAATGGTTGAGTAAAAAAAATTTTAAAGCTATTAATTTCTTGGAAGCTTCTTACATCGATCAACTTCCCCAACCCTCCAAGAAAAATCAAAATTAGTAAAATACCCACAAGCAAAAATAAAAGAATTTTAAAAGCTGTAATCGGCTCTCATAAAATCAATAATCTTAAAAAGCCACAATTGGCTCTCATCAGTAGACTTCCTGCATCAATCAATCTACATTATAAATGACATAAACTTGTTTACACTACCTCTTTGGAAACCTACAAAAAAGGCATGCTAGTCTCATAAGAAGGTCCCATTTTCACCCATTTCCCCTTTTACATTATAAACAAGGGATTTTGAGCTTACTTGACACTACATGGTCAAGCCACTTCTTTTAACCAATGAACTAACACCAATGCAATGTATGAAAGGGGCTTATGTTCATAAGCCCACCCATCTTATCGTTATGGTCTTTTCCAATTGGAGCATTTAGCCTACTACTTTCATAACTACTTGTCAAAATGTATGTCTTTCCCTCTTGAGTCATTAATGCCCCCAACTACCCACTTTTCACCCTTTCACTAATAAAAGGAGCACCTTTTTACCAAACCAAGTGGTACCCCAGATTGGGCAACTAATTCAAAACACCACCAACCATTGGAGATTACCTTTCTCCACAAACTAACAACTAGAGATTGCATTTCTCTACAACCCAACCTTCCCTTTTTATACCATTACATACACTAACCATTGGAGATCACCCTTCTCCACCGACCATCACCCACCCATGAAGTTACCTTCTCCACTCACCCCAACCACCTCATCACCTCGCCATTGGTCTATTTTAGCCCAACTGGTGTACATTATTTTGTGATGATTTTTGCCTAGTCTTTTCACCATAATGACAACATTGCCAGTTGGCCCTTTTGAATTTTGTGCCACCTCATACATAGCAGACTTATTTGTGTCTTTTTGGGAGTAATTCCTACCTCAGATACCCATAACACTTGACCCATTTGTGTTTGCCCTAGAAGCACTTCCTGACTTGGATACCCACTGGAAAAATAGAAATCACTTAGGAGACTTGTGTTTACAAGTGTTCCTAATCACCATGCCTATCGATGATCATGCAGTTCACTTGTCACTTGTCCTTCTTAGCACCGACCCTTATTTTTACCAACATTGGCAACTTTAGTCTTTGCATGATCTTGACTAATGGTACTTAGTTGTATTTTATGCAAAAATTTACGTTTCAAATGCCCAACCTCATGTCACCACCTCATGACTCACCATATACCATTTATCAAACCCCAATCCAATTTTGGTTTCACCTCATCAACTCCCACTTTGAGGGGGAACACCTCCTCCTACTCTCGGGGCAACCAAACCTTTGACCCATACTCCATTTTTATTTTGTAGCTCATTCACACAAGCCACACAACAAAAAGGGGCTAAATGTAGACACCAAAAATATGCACACTATGATTCCAAATGTTGAAAAACCCCTTGGACTACCTAGGACCCTCTTGGGACCAATCGACAATAATATGGTCTAACCAAGCTCATCTATAGTTAGTTTTACAAACTGGGTCAACCTAGCCTTCAACCCGTTTTTCCTTTGGGACCTGACCATTGATGATCAAGGTAACCGTCGATGGTTACCCTTGGGAAATTTTGACCGTCGATGGTCAGGGTGCACCACCTAAACATTCAACATGCACATCACTTCACCTTGCTTTTTTATAATTATCTTGTCCATATTCACATGCAAATTCATGCATGATCAAGTTAATTTTAGAGCAGCTTTTGAACCTATTGTTTAAACATCTTGTTGAGCCTCTCCTCTTTTACTATATAAAGAGAAGAGAGAAGGACAACTAGGGGAGAGAAAAGAGGTGCATAGATCATCAGGAACAAGCCATCAATCATCATGAGCTTGTTATGTAGGTATCTCTTTATCAATAATCATCTTCAGCTAGCTTTATAACTTCTCTAAGCTATCAATTATCAACCACAAGCTAAGTTTATTATTTTTGTTTCAATTTTTAGTTAGTTTTAATAGTTTTGCAACTCCAAATACCCTGTCTCTATCGAGCATCCCTTTACCATTCTCAACCACTTGAGTACCAAACCTTTACCCTTGACACCTTTGAGGCTCTCTAGCCCTCACAATCATTAACCAACCTACATAACATTTTTATAACCAACCCATAACCTATTTTATCTAGAATCAATAAGCTATGAAAAACCCAAAGTAACCATCAATGATCATTCTAACCATCGACGATCAGCCTGACCATCGACGGTCAACCTGACCATCAACGATCACTGTGTAAAACCAAACACTCAAAATCAACAAGCAGAAACCACTTCTCAACCTAAACCAAAACCTTGTTTTCTTGTCTTTTTTCATAATAAAGACCAAAAACAATACCCTAACCATACTCGGACTATATTTTAGATAATTTGGCATTCACCTTAATGTTATCTTGTTAATATAAGCATTTCTTTTGAATAGTATTTATTTCACCTAAATTAAGTAATTTCATTTATGTTATGCAACCTTATTTTATTAGCATTAAATTTTCTTAAAAGGTGGATTGACAACCTTCAAGGAAGTCATGTACTTATTGGATCCAGCTTGCTAGGCAATCCATCTTCCTACCTAACTAATCAACCATTTATTTAGTGCTTTCTTATTTGCAGGTCTTCCTTCCAAGCTAAAGAGGAACTCTTCACAATCTTCTAATTCAATTTGCACAAAAACAAATAAGTTTTTCAACCATACCCATATCGAGTTTCTTTTCTCTCTTTCTTTAGAACTTAATCAAAAATTTACATGAAACACTGAGACAACAAATCTTTTACAAAATTTGATAGTAGGGGTAATCATCTGGCTAATTTGGGATCTAAAAACCCTTTGGGTTATCAACAGCCTTCGGTGAGATGCCACCAATTAATTGGATTGGGAGATGAAACTTCAATGATTAGACAAGGCCCCTAACCTTTGGTCGAAGACTTGCTTGTGTTCTCAAATATAGCTCATTGGTATCTGATGTTACTTGATCCCATTACTATTCAACACACATATCTTAGGGACATCTAGCTTTATGAATATGCCTATGGTAGATAAGGTCACCTTGCCTTCAATGCCATCTACGGAGATCCCAAAGCTACTATTACAGAGGAACAGAATGAGAGATTTTCTAAATTTAAGAAAACTACATTTGACCACCCTTTGGGAGTCACGGGGAGTCCACAAAATATTCTTGTGGATAATCTCATACATAGGGAGTCTTATTCAAAGGACAAACCAATGAAGGCAACTCTAAACTAGTTGTGTTCTATAATTTTGACCTTTGTTGAATCTTTATCCACTCCTAGTCAAATGATATATCCTTTAAGATCTCACCTAGAGGTTGAAACCAATAAATTTGACAATATTGAAGGTGGTATGGCAATTCTCTCAAGTCTTACTTGTTCTAGTTTGTGAAAAACCTGACCCTCCTAGATTGCTTAGGTTAAAAACACAATAGTTTGAAAAATTCATCTGGGTAAGCAAAAAATAATTATAGGGGCCCTTAGAGAAATGATAACCCCAATGAATTATTAAATATGCTCATTCTATCCCTAAATATAAGAGGGTTGGGCAATCCCTAAAAAAAATTGATTTGAAGTGATTTATTCATTTGCACAAGCCATACTTGATTTTGACTCAGGAGACTAAGGGAGAAGGGAGTAAAATCATTGAAGGTATTTCTAAGTTTTTGAAGGACTAGGTTTTTTTGGCTTTTGACTCCATTGGAAGCTCAGGTGGCTTGATTTTGGGTTGGCGAACCACCACCATGAGGTTGGACAATTCCATTTTTATCACTTAGATATTGGGGTGCAACTTCACTCTATGGAACTTGGTAAATCTTTTTTTGTGTTAAATATGTATGGTTTGAATGAGGAGATATTAGCATATTGGGATGATTTATTCAACCAAAACTTCTTGAGAGCTGAAAATCCTATTGTTGGGGGTGACCTTAATTTCACCATCAAGAGAGTGGAGTTGTGGGGGGCCTCTACGAGAATGGATCCACTAGTTGATTATTTCTTATAAAAATTTAAGTATTCTAACTTGGTGGACTTGGAACCTATCAAGTTAGTTCCCACCTGGAGGAATATGAGAATTGTGGTAGTTAGTGTGGTCAAGAGGCTTGACAGATTCCTCATCTCATATCCTCTTTTGATTGGCTATGAAATAATTAGAACTTGGGTGGTTTTGGGTGGTGATTCTAATCATCTTCCCATTCTGATGCAAATCAAAATAGGGGATAAAAAGCCTTCAATCCCATTTAAATTCAATTCAAATTCACTGAAGGATCATGATTTCATAAATGAGGTCCAAGAGGATTGGGCTATTTTTTATCTTATTCTTTGGAATCATCTAGCCTACAATTCTCCACAAATCTCAAGAGAGTGAAAAAGGTAGCTGCTAATTGGGCTACCAACAAACATCTAATTGCTAAAAAGGAAATTTTATCTTGGAAAATCATATTGTTGTTATCTATGGACATGAATATGAACAAGATTTTGATAAGGATACCAAAATTAGGCTCAAAGTGATGGAGTTGAAGTTGCATGAATAACTTGCAGATATTAAAGTTCGATGGTGACTCAAAATCAAAACACTTTGGCTAGAAATGGATATGAAAATACTTTTTTTTTTCAAAATTTTGCTAAACATCGCAAAAACAAGAATAGCATTTGGGAAATGTAAAAACTTGATGGCACCACTATGTGGACCTTCCATGAGATAGCCAATATGGGAGTTTCACATTTTTAGTAGCTATATAAGGAACTGGACCAAGTGAATATAACAGAGATTGTCAAGATATCTTATTTCTTTCCTACCTTTGTCAATGAGGCTAACAAAGAGAGGCTAGAGGTGGTTGTATTCAGGGAAGAATTATTGAATACTCTAGCTACCTTTCAAAAAGACAAGAGCCTAGGGCCAAATGGCTAGTTCGTCAAATTCTTCAATTGTTTCTTTGATTTGGTTAGGGACGACCTGATTAGGGTTATTTGGGAGTCTAGGTAGATGAGGATGATTCTTGGGGCTTTTAACTCCACCTTTATTGCCCTCATACCCAAGAAAGACATCCCAAACTCTTTTGATGATTTTCAACTAATCTCCTTATGTAATTGTATCTATAAAATCATTGCTAAAATCATTTCCATTCAGATCAAAGGTCTTCTCTCCATCTCAATTTCAAAGGACCAAATTAGCTTCTTATGCGAATGATAAATACATGATGTTATTTGGGTTACATAAGAGGGTTTACATTGCATTGAAATGAAGAAGTTGTTGGTTGTGGTTTTGAAGTTGGACCTCTCTAATGCATTTGATAAAGTGAATTAGCTCTATTTGAGGTTAATTTTGATCCAAATCAGTTTTCACCTCCAAATGGTTAATTGGATTATGGGTTGTTTATCTTCAATTTCATTTTCCATACTCATAAATGGCTTGACCTCTACTTTTTTCAGCCCCACACATGGTCTAAGGCAGGTCCATCCACTCTTCCTTTTAATTTTTCTTCTAATTGCTGAAGGGATGAGTCATCTCATTCTTAAGGCCAAAAGATCAAGAACTCTTATGGGGGTTAAGGTTAGCAGGTCTATCTTCCTCATGCACTTTATTTTTTGTGGATGATGTGTTATTGTTTTATGATGGCTCTCAGGAAGGACATTACTCTGCTTAAAGAATCTTTGGATCTCTTTTGTATAGCCATTAGCATGGTATGAAATGTGAAAAATTCTAGCATCTCCTTCAATGGTTTGGAGGAACAACATATAAGATGGGTTCTTGAGATATTCCCCTTTCAAAATGGTGATCTTCTGGGTGGACTTAAGTAACTAGAGTTTTTGCTAAAACCAAATGACTATAGGAAGAGTGATTGGAATTGGTTGATTGAAAAGGTGCAAAAATGTATATGCATTGGTGCAATTGTTGGTTCTCTCTTGGTGACATACTTACACTTATTAAATATGTGTTGGAGGTTATTCATGTCTACTGGCTTGCATTATCTCATATCCGAAAAGGTGCCCTTGACAAGATTTGTAAAAAGTTACAATTTTTTTTTACGTGTATAAAAACACAGGATGGAACAACCCTTGTCAAATGGCAGACCCTTGCAACTTCGAAGAAAATTGGGGGATGAGGCTTAAAATATATCCACCTTTTTGGAGAGGTATTAGCTGCCAAAAGTCTCTGGAGGCTCATCACCAAGGAGGACTTATGGAATCAAATCATTACTCAAAAATACATAGAACCTCTCAGTGTTGAAGAGTGGATCTACAGTCCCATTAAAAATTGTCACAATTCTTCTATTAAATGGAAAGCCTCCATTCAAACCTTTCCAATCATTGGTATTTGGCTTACTTGTAAAGTGGGGTTTGGCACTAAAATCAAAGTTGGGTTTGATCCCTAAGTGGGTTGTGGTACTAATTACAAACTACCTAAGGCTTTGATTGTAAAAATATAGGGGCTAGGAATCTCCTTTGTGTTTCAGGTGGAGGATCATAATCTCACTAATCAATGGCAACATGGTTGGAAAAGTGCTCTCACTTTAGGTTTGGTTGAGAAGGACAATTTAAGATGTGATGCATATGTTTAAAGATTAAAATGGAGTCATATCAGACTTACTACAATGTAAGATGAGTTGGTTTGGTACTTGAACCCAAAGACGGGGGATTATTCATCACACTTAGGTTACCAATCCAAATTCCTCAATGTGGCTCTAGATGTGAGATAGTGGTGGTGGAAGAAAATTTGCCATATTAAATCTCCTCACAAAACTAAAATCTTTATGTGGCTCACCTTAAGTGATAAATCTCTCACTTGGGAAGTACCTCAAAAAGAAAATGGCATGGCTTGGGACATTATAATCTATGCTTTCAACATATGGAGATCATGAATCGTCTTCTTGTCTCTTGTCCTTATGTTATTAAGATTTGGGTTGAGCTAAAGGCTTTGACTAGGGTGAAAGAATGTTGGCATGGCCATATTGTTGTTGATTGTCTTGAGAACTAGTTTAAGAAACCTGAGCTTAAATCCTTCATGGCTTTACCTCTGATTATGTCTTGGGGTATCTAGATTATGAGGAATGCCTCCATCTTCCAAGGAAAAAACATACCTACCTTTTAATGTCTTTCTCATATTTGGCTCATCTTTGGGCACTTCAAAATCATTCATAAATTTGAAGATAATGATTACTTATTCATCCTCCCATCGATCATTTCAGTGTCCAGGGTTACTTTGCTTTTCAAGGCTCCCCTACTATTTTTGGTGTTTGTGGCATCTTGTTTATAAATTCCAAATAATGTTATCACTGCAAGGTATGTTTGGGTCACAACATAAACAAATGTGTTGAGTTTATGGTATTTAAACTTCTCCTCGAGCTTGTGAAGGAGTGCAAAGTGGGAGATTTGTAGATCTTTGGGGACTCTATGGTGGTCCTCAACTGGTTAAAGGGGTAATCTAAAATGGATAATCCAAGCCTTCTCCCTAATTTCACTATTACTCATCACATGCCACTCTCATTCAAAATAATCTCCTTTGGGCATATCTACCGGAAGTTAAATTCTAAGGTTAACTCCCTTTCTAAGGAGGGGCTCTATTTGGTTCTTGACCTTTGGGTCATCAATGAGTTTTTTGAAGATGATTGTATTCTAATTCACCAACATTCAGTGTTGGATGCCTAAACATCATTGATCTCTCCTTGATTTAGAGATGGTTGGTTTTGCTCTCTACCCTGTACTTTGGCCAGATTGACGCTTCTCTAGACACTCTATTTCACTTTGGTTTTTGGCTCTACTCTTTCTCGAGGGTGGAGTTTGGTTTTGGTTTGGCCTCTTGGCTTCATTTCTTTATGGTTTTTCCCTCTTAATTAGGATTTTGGCTTTCATTGGGCTTGTGCTATGCACTTCTCGATGCACTTTGGTTGGTCCTACTACTATTCTTTATTTTGTGTCTTTGATTTGAATGGCTCTATTTTTGGCTCAGGTGTCTCTTGCGAACATCACTTTGTCTCCTACAATGTGTGCATGGCCTCCTTTTTGGGCTTTCTTGTTGACTACATTGTTTGCTGGTGTGTTGTCAGTGTACTTGGACTTTATGTGGGTTTTTCTTTGGGTTATTTTCCTTGTTGGCATTTGCCTTTTGGGTTGATGGCTTTGCTTTGTTTCATTCTTGTTCTACAATGGTTTAGATACTTTGGTTGTTGTTGTTCCTCCCTCTTGTGTGTGGGATACTATATCCTTTTCCCTTATTTACCATTTATTTCTTTTGAATGTTGTTGCATTTACAAAATGTAATTTCAAAATTTTATTAATATGAAGTTACGACTTTTTTCTAGGGGAAAATAATATTATATATAATATAATAATATATTATACTTATAGATTACATTATTAGTCCTAGAGGGATAACTAAAACATTCAGTTTGCTTTAACCTCCGATTAAAATTTGTGTCCTCTACCAATCAAAATTCATTATTATTTTTGTATTCAAAAAATTGTAGATTTTCAATAGTCAAGTTGCATAATGTTTAACAAAAAACATTGAAAAAACCATTTATCAATATTTTGATTGGTTGAAATCCCATACATGTTATTAAAGGGCAGGTTGCTAACATCATACACAGTAGATAGCAATAAATGCATGTCAATGCACACTGCTCAAAAAAATGAGATAAACATGAATTAAACATCATCGTACACTCTGGATGTGGACATTGGGCATTGTTTCCTTCGATAACTTCAATATTATTGCATTTTATGGGCCTGCTTGGCCACCGACAAGTGCAACTGCATTTAGATCTCATTGCTTGAGGTTGAAAGGTAAAATCTTGTAGAGTATTAGGTAAATTTTTTGGTGGAAGTATATAATCTTTGCCATTACATCCACTGACTTAACATTCAATGATCTGCATGAATTGATTTCATATTACTATTGATATGTTTTTGGTAGGTTAGATAAATTATTCAAGGTTGTTGTGGACTAGATCCAAACGAGGTATAGAAAACTCATCAGATCTATTTTTTGGTTTGGCAACAGAGGAGTAGGAGTAGGATGAACCCGTCTATATAGACAACACATCAATGATGTAGAGATCCCCATGGTTTTGTGTGCTAATAATAATGCGTTGTGAGGACACCCATGTCTTATGTAGGCTGTAATTAGGATATTTCATGAAAATATATCACACTCTATCATTTGGTCAAACATTTCACGAGCATCCACTAATTTTTTGTGTTTTTTTAATGTATCTTGACATGTTCCATGTTTCACAGTACTTGAATTTTTTCTTCTTAACATTATTAAATTAACATCTCCTATTAACGAGCATATTTCTTCCTAGATTGACATGCTTTACACAGCTTTTGGATTAGGTAATAATCTGACTATCCTAACTATCTCTTTTTATATCGGGGATGAATCCTTGATATTTGCCTCATTATAATTTTCTCCTTTTTGTAGGTGCAATTTTGTAGTGCTTTGGTTTACCTATCAAAAGAGGGTATCCAATAAATCAGGTATTAACTAGGTCTTAAATGTCACTTTCTTAAGGAATACACAGCTAACAAGGAATATTTTATGATTTCTAGGATGACTAATTTTATATTTACACTTATCGCAAAATATTATCCAATTTTTTCTATGTTGATTTCCATATCCTGTTTGTAGTTGATAAATATCTTCACATCAGCTTCTTTGATAATTCCTTCAACTCCCAATGGACCAGGATCAACTCAATGTGCTAGGACTAACCTTTGAGCTCCTAGAGAAATGGGGCTACATTTAGCCATTTCCTTCTTACTACTACACTTTTTCATTTTGTTATAGAATAAAAAAATGATTTATTTGTCTTCAATTTGATTACACAGATCTTGGAGATCAGTCTTGCAAGTATTTATTTCTTTATGGATTGTACCCTTCACATTCTCTGCCTTGGTTCTTTTCCCCTGTAGTTCTCACTACCTCTGCCTAATTCACCCACCATTA
Source organism: Torreya grandis (assembly GCA_037957365.1). Taxonomy (NCBI): domain Eukaryota; kingdom Viridiplantae; phylum Streptophyta; class Pinopsida; order Cupressales; family Taxaceae; genus Torreya; species Torreya grandis. Next base: position 3,758,155 of record JARHVA010000913.1, read on the forward strand.
ATCATATTATTTTAAACTATTGTCCCTCAACAAATGCACAAGTAATAATGGAAGGCATCTGGACTTGCATCTTTTGGTGTCTTAGGATGTTCTGATTATTTATTGGGTTCGATAAATGTTGTAACAGACCCTCAATTTCTATATAAAAATCATTTTTGTTTTTTATTTTATAAAATCTATTACAAAATATTGTAAACAATATTTAGTCAGACGAATGTCCAAAGCTCTAAATGCATAGAACCACTCGGTATATAATGATGAGACTCAAAACCACGACATGGGCGAGGCAAATTGGTGTGACATAAAGCATGTTGAAAAGAAAGGGAGAAATTTTTTCAAATTCTCAAGCCTCAAGTCACTCTTTGGTTTTATGAGGAAGGAAAACAAAAATAAGGCCAACAAGGTTAACCATCGCAGCAGGAGGATCGATCCTAGGGCATGTTGCAAGGTAAGAATACAAGATTTTGTGAAACCATTTAATATTTGATAACAATTATAGAGTTAAGGTTGGGGTTTTTTTTATGGGTTTAATTTTTATGGCCGTTTTAGTTTTTTTGATGGAGAATAATAAGGAAGGAGATATTGAATCTCATTTATCTTTATTGAAAATGTGAAGGCACAATTTACTTATTCTTTATCTTCTACAAGGTAGAGCATTTCTTTATGAGGATTGGTGTTGAAAAGATTGGCGTATGGGTTTGATAAAGAGCTGGCCCACTTTAATCATGCCCACATCTATGAACAAAATATGGAAAATGTATTATTATATCATTCCTGAGTGAATTCTATGAGTAGATCATGGTCCATGTCCAGAACCATCAATTCAGAGGTCCAAGTGTACAAAGGATAAAAGAATGCATTCCAAGTAGACAAAAATAATAATAACTATGGATGCTCATCACACTCACAATCAATTTTGCACAAGTTGGATGAAGCCTAAAGAATCCATGAATGACGATTAGGATTAGGAATATTACATAGGGGGGATGTTATGCCCCCAAGCTTAATTAGGATTCTTTTTGTTTGCATTTGTGTATATGAGATATTAAAAATAAATTTCTTGTATCGCTCACATAGATTCTTGTAAAACTCATGACTCCTTTGAATTTTAGTAGCACATTAAACATATCTCTAAATTAAATGCAATGCTTGTTTACTACCTAACAAGGGTCAAGCACAAACAATATGAGGATGATAATTTCAAGCTGGTAGGCATGATGAATATGTTGGCCTAACGAATAATTATAGCTGACCAACAAATCAAGAAATATGGGGGATAACGTTTAAATATTGAAGACTATTTCTTTGAATAAAATAATAATGATCCTTGTGCACAGATGTTGAATTTTTTTAGCCAATCCTAAATTCATGTAGTAGTCATGTGCGGCACAATTTTTTAGAAATCAGTGATTTCATAACAGCTACAACATGGCATAACCTTGGCCCATTAAATTGGGAATAGTTTTCCCCAATCTTTCCATATAACGAGCATCTCCAAAAGAGAATTTGAAACTACCTTAATATAATTTTAATGTTAATTATTTTAATTATAATGTGAGAGTTTATGTTGTTTTACCTCAATGTAATTTGTTTGTTTTTTCTTTACTATAAATTTTTCCCACTTCTTAGGGGTTTTGAAAGAGTTATAAATTGGGATTTTTTTTATAAAGGAAAAAATATGTTAAACTTATTGATTAAAGTGTAATCTAATGTGTTATTGATTTGAGTGTAATTTATGTATACAAGTAGCACATGATAAAGAAGATGAATAGCTAATTGTTATCTATTATACAAGTAATCTCAAAAAATTCTCATTCTTATCAGTTTAGGTTATTTAAATATATGTACTATACTTATTTATGATAAATAAAAAGGTATTCTATTATCTCAAAATTTCATACATTTACACTAATTTTATTGTGTTGTCAACTACCAAAAAGGTATTTTATAATCTGAAATTCGTTTACAATAATTTATAATAATTGTGTTAGTTATATAACAAGGCTTTGGTTTTATAAGTTTAATATCTTCTATAATTATATTTCATACTATTCCCTATTGTAAATACTTTTTTTTTAATAATAGATGCTTATTCAACACTATCCATCAAATGCTATCATAGTTCATAGCAATGTACAATTTAACAAGTCCTTATATTAATTATTTATCCCTGCAGGGACTTGGCGCATGCCGCCCTTGTTATAATATAATATTTATAATTCAAAAAATATACTTTGGAAATTTATTCTATCATTTGTAATATTGATGTTGTTTATTATATTTTTGAAATTTATAAAATAAATATAGATTGGTTTTAAGGAACAACTCTCCTATTAAACTATCATCTACCGCGTGACAATGTATTTGTAAAAAACCAATCATATTCAAATGATATTAAAAATTTCTATCATTTTCATTATCAGATAATGAACATCTCTCTACTCACCTACAATTTTACTTGGAATTATTTGCTAAAATCTGATTAATTTGAAATTTTCCTAGTGGTTAAACCATTGGTTATCCAAGGTTGGTAGATTCATAATGGTTGAGTAGTTTTTTGAAGCTGTTCCCATCTAATTTTTCACGATAGCCTTTGCTCCAAAAATTATTCTTGACGTGTAGCACGTGTGTAAACTAGTGGTATTCTTTAATGGTTGTAACCAATTTTTATGAGTGGTTATTGTTTAAATTTTCTTTGACTAGTTCACCTCCCATTCCCTTTCTCAAATTTAAATATATTATTCATATTACACTCCAAGCTTCAATTTCATCTAAATTATCTTCCTTCTTTCCAACCTTGTCTTGCCTTGGCTCCCTAACTGATTCAACTCACCCCCCTTCTTGCTTCATTACTTCGTTAACGTTTGTCTTTCTTCTTTTATTTTGTTTTCCTTTTATTTTACTCCCATCTAAAAAACTATGAATTTATTTCTAGCATCTATCATGTTTTAGTTTCCTCTTCATTCTCTCTAACCTAGTGTGATCTATGTTCTCCGACTAGTTTCCCTCTTCCCCCTCCCCCTTCTAGGTTCTCCACGTCGAACTCTTGTCATTCTTATTTTGTTTCCCTTTAACCTTTCTTCCACCTCGCTTTTATATTGTTAATTTCCATTCCCTATTAGTGATCTTTTGCTTTTTGCTATATGGTTAAATATTTTTCTCCACTCCCTTTCTCATTTTTAAATATTATTCATATTATACTCCAATCTTCAATTTCATCTAAATTATGTTCCTAAGCTAATGTTGCCCTGACTCCCTAACTAATTCACCTCACCCCCTTATTGCTTCATTACTTCGTTGACATATGTCTTTTTTCTTCTTTTGTTAAATTTTTCCCTTTCACTCCCATCCCTCTAAATCTATTATTTTCCCTCATTTTTATTTTTAATTTCCTTCCCCACCCTAGGAACCTTTATTTCTTAACTTTCTTTAAACTTATCTTTTTAAGTCCTTTCTCCATATTTAAATAGATTTAACATATTAAAACTCTAATCATCCACTTAATTTTTAACTTTTCAATTTTTAAGTCAATTTTTATAAGAATTTTTTTAAATATTTTTAAATTTAAATTTTAATCTTTATTGTTATATTTTTTTGACTATTAATAATTTTTAAATTTTTCTATTCCTTTGTAGTGTCCTTCATTGATCTAATCCTCTCAATTACTTGACATTATTAGGTTTCATTGTTATATCTTTAAATAGAATGTTTAAGTCTGCAAACTAATCATTTTATTCTTTCATTTTGATGATGGTTCATGGAGTGTGAGGTGAAATATTGATTTTAAAAAATATGACATAGTTTAATCTAATTTTTTTAATAATCTAACTCATGGACTGTGGAAATACTATTTATTTGATTAAATCTTCTTCTTTAACCATCTTTTTGTGTGTTGTGTGCTTTGTAACAACTGAACATGTCAATTGAAGTATCTTTGGATTTTTGAGAAAGACGAATAAGAAAGCTAGATGTAAACAACCATTTTTTCACAGGTATATGTGGGAGGAGCATTTGCTGTATTATTTTTCAAACGACTCTTCATTATAGAGGTGGATACTTAGGAATGTGTAGGGAAATACATTGTAATGGCTCTTGAAGGTATCAAAGTCATTGTTAGTTGGTTTAAATGGACTTTGTTGCAGGGAGACTATGTTAAGAAAATTTATACAATTGTTTAGACTGATGTAAGTGTACTTGTATTTTAATTATTAGCATTTGATTCCTTTCTCGTGTGTTTATTAGGTTTAAAAGTGCGAATATAAGTTTAATGATGAAAAATAAGTTTGATTTAACAGGTTGTTGAATCACAAGATATGGCACAACGATACCTTATTTTGCTTTCAACACGGATCATACAATGCCCTGATACATTTAGATCACACCCAAGCCCATATTGCACCCAATCGACAAGAAAAAGACCATCAAATATCCTCATATATGCTTAAAGCGGTGAGTAAACAACCCAACAAAACCTTGAAGATAAATGAAGCTTTAGAACAAAACACAACTACCTAGAGAGCTTTGTTACATTTAGCTCTTCTGGGAACTTCCATGGTTATTGGAGATGGTGTCCTTACCCCTTGCATTTGTGGTATAGATTCATTACAAACCCATCAAATTATACACATGCTCATTTGTTCAAGTAACTTCCACTAACCCTTTTTTGTTTATATTTTTGTGATTTGGTGTCTTCTTGCTTCAAATTTACCCTTGAATCACGTTGTACTAGTTATATGCGCCATTTGGTATAGGGAATAAAAATATGACTTTCCATCATAGGGATTTTAATTTTGAGCTATTGAGACTCAGGGCTCAGTGATCAAAGGGGGATTGAAATGAGAAATGCTTCTATTAATGTATTTTTTGATTTGTAAATACAAATGATATCAAGACCATGACAAATATTCTCCTACAAAACTTTGCTACTACTTGTAGTCTTAGCAAGGTGTTTCTTGGAATAAAGTTTCACAAGTTTTATAGAAATGTGCCATAATCACCTTTACAGTTATGTGAATTTATCAGGGGAAGGACACGAAAAAATTCAAAAACCCTCCTTTTTAAGCATTCTAATGTGTTATGAACTTAAAGAATATGCATCTCCACATTGCTTAAATATTCATTTGTGCAAAAAAATTATAATTTCTACTCCTATCAGATACAAGAAAATTAGACTCCACTTACCTTAACAAAGCCCACTTCTTCATAGCTTTATTGCTTAAACATGGTCGTGTTGACCAAAATCATAATCTTTATGGATGACTTCCTGACCTTTTGCACTCAAATATGACCACCCACTAGAGGAGCTCAATTATTGATGGTCGTTTGCGTATCCCCTACTCCCTGCCATTCCTCAAGCTTAAAACCAAAAAGAAAAACACTGCTACTCGAGTAATGTTGTTGGGTTTCAAAAGTATATATAGAGGTAGTAGACATGGCGATTGAAGAAGGCCACAATAAACGTTGTATAATGGCCACTTGTAGTTGCTACACCATGATGTGGTAGATGGAAAGGTAAAAATATTGATGTAAAGCTCTGATTTTATTTGCAAATATCTACCATGCTTATTTTTAATTCTTTTCCCTATATAACATTACAGAAAAATAAAATCTTTAAATAGAGGCGATGGACATGAGTAATGAAACCAATTTTAAATGCAAAAGACATGTAAAGGATGAGTCACTCATTTGGATTTTAATAACAGGTGGAAGCAACTCGATTCAAAGCGACATCATGTCAAGCACTGCAATCAATTCAATATTTATATAACTTTGTATATTTAACAACCTCTATTTAAACGTTATTGGCATCTTTAGATGTAAAGATGAATCTTTGGAATCGGCTTGGAAAATGCCTTCCACCTAAAGAAAAATTACATTTATAAATAAATATAGGAGAATAATTTTCTTAAAAGTATTAAATAAACAATATAAAATCAAAATACTCAATTGTAATTAGGTGAAAAAAAAATCATTATTTGTGAAACTGATTGCCCAAATAAGAACACAGGATTACCCAAAGATATGTACTTCTGGAGCTATTGCTTTGAGCCATGGCTTCTACGCTTTGCCTCCCTAATTCGCCCTTTTCCCTGCTTCAAAGGCCTTCAAAAGCTCACAATCTTTCCCATCCATCATCCCCATGTATAAATTTCGGCAGATTATTCCCAATCAGAGGAGCGCTTAATGTGGGCAGATTGCAGATAACAAGAGGGCTTAAAATCAGAAAAAGATTTATCGTTCGAATGGCACCTGAAGGAGAGAAATTGACAAGACGCAATCCACTGGATTTTCCCAGTGTAAGTTAGATATTTTTATACCTCCTTTTGAATTGTTCTTTTTGGTCACTCTATTAGAGGCTTGCTATTCCCATCGAATCATGTTTTTGGGTTTGAAGATATTGGCTGTTTTCATTATATATTTTTGCTTATCTGATACCCAGTTAATATCAATCTAAAACCCTGTTAAGGAATAGCCGCATCGTTTCTGTAACGAGTTTGAAGATATGCTCAGTTTTCGTTACAGTTTTTTTGTGTTTACCTAATACCCAGTTAAAATATATCTAAAACTCAGGTAAAAATGATATTAAAACCCATTTAAGATTAGGTACATAATTCCTTTAACGGGCTTGAAGATATGAACTGTTAAGATTTATCTAAACCCCAGTCAAATATCAGCTGGATCATTCATGTAATGGGTTTGAAGATATGCCCTGTTGTCAATACATTTTTTGATACCCAGTTAAGGTCTATCCTATACCCAGGCAAAGTTTATCTGATACCGAGTTAAAATTCGTTGCACGATTTCTGTTATGGGTTTGAAGGTATGCCATTTCTTTATTCCATTTTTTTCGTTTATGTAATAGACAGTTAAGATTTATCTAAGACCCAGTTAAATATTAGCTGCATCATTCTTGTAATGGGTTTGAAGATATGCCCTGTTGTCATTTTTTTTAATTTTTTTAAAGACTCAGTTAAGATCTATCTAATACCCAGGAAAGTGAGTTAAAATTCAATGCACAATCCTGTTACGGGTTTGAAGATATGCCCTTTCTTCTTTCCATTTTTTTGTTCACTTAATAGCCAGTTAAGATTTATCTAAAGCCCAGTCAAAGATTAGCTGTATTATTCTCGTGATGGGTTTTAAGATACGCCCTACTTTCATTACAATTTTACTTGTTTACCTAAAACCCATTTAAAACTTATCTAATACCCATTTACAATTGGCCTAAATCCAAATTAAGATAAGCTAACATGATTCATTCATATAAGGGCTTTGAAGATATGCCTTGCTTTCATTAACTTTTTTGTTTGTACCTTGTACCCATTAAAAAATTATCTAAAACCTGGGAAAAGCTGATAGAAATCCTAATTAAATTAGCTACATAATTTTTTGTCATTCGCCTAGAGATGTGGAGGTGCAGGTATCATTATGTGGACGCCATTTTAAATCAAGGTATGGTGGTAAATGAATAAGGGCACGGCTGTATCATATAAAAATATATTTACCATGAGATGTGGGTATGGGGAAAGGTCCTCGTCTCTATACCAGAGTTTCCTGGTGGCTATGGCTTGAGGCCTGCTCTGGGTTTGAAATCATGGCCTCTTAGGATTGGCTACATCTTTCATGTAATGGGTTTGAAGATATGCTCTGTTTCAATTACAATTTTTTTTGTTTATCTGAAACCCAGTTACAATTTATTTAAAACTCACTTAAAATTTATCTAAACCTCAATTAAGATTAGCTATATCATTACCCATTTGAAGGAATATCCTGCTTTCATTACACTTTTGGATCCATACATAGAAAACATAAACCTTGAAGGCCCCTACTAAAATCAAACACACAATTGCTATTAGTATTAATATATCTTCTACATATGTTTTCTAAGCATAATGCAAAACTAGAGACCTTGAGGATAAACGTACCTGTTGATAGATTATTTAAAACGAAACAACACAAAGGTCTAGGTGGTACTCCTCTGACTGTACATCTGTGGATTGCCAGGATTGGTTTACATGTCTCTGCTGGAGGCATTTTTTTCGCGATGAGAATGAACTTCAGGCACATTTTCTTATGCTTATTTGTCATTGCTTAAATCTCACTGATACAGATCTCCATTTTCCCCACCCTCGCCTGTTGCATGCCAATCTGTTTTGACAATGCTAGATTTTATTCATTTCCTTTCTATAAGCATCGGAATAGCCTGTTAGTGTTAGCTTTTGCAGTTTTTCTGGTGTTTCATTGCAGATATCACCCATCCTTTTCTCTAGCTTCTTTCCTCATTTTTCTGGCCAGTACAAAGATATTTTTGTCAAACCTAGAGATATGTGGGTCCACCATTTGGTTGTCTATGAACTTTTTTGCTTTGTTGATGCTCAAAATTTTTGTGAAAAAGACAGATTTAGATGAGCGATCAACCCAATGCGACTTCTAAGCTGAATTTTGCAAACACAACACCATTAGTTCCAGGCGCCAGCTGCCAGGGATTCACTATTTGGTTGCCTATGAACTTTTTTGCTTTCATTATGCTTAAACTTTTGTGAAAAAGGTGGACTAAGCTGAGTCTTGTATACACAACACCATCAGTGCCAGCTGCCATGGCGCGATTGCAATTTAAAAAAATAACGTAAACCCAGGTCTTTGGAAGGCATTCCTGTATTAAAGTCTTCATGTGACCATGGGCATCAAACTTGAAATTCTTTAGGTACTATACAGAAACAGAGTATAGCAAGAAAACCAAAAAATGGCAAAATCAGTTTTGGAAAGGTTTATGTCACAGCCGACTTGCTTGGTGAGTCCAATGAGTTTGTTGACTTAAATAAATTTTGGGAGTCTTGTAGTAAGTCATCAAGTTGTGGGTGATGTTTGCACAATTTTGTGGATTCATGGTGACCTCAGTATACTCAACAAGTTTTTTAAATTTTTGGTAAGTCTTGTTATAGTGGAGCAATCCCTATAAATGTCTTATATAGGTTTAAGCATCAATAATTTCATATGAAGTTTGTTTTGTGGCCTTCAAAATAAAGAAAATGTGGACAAGGGAAAATGATTTTGTCATGTAAAGTTTAAGGTCAAAACCTTTTCTTGATGATGAGTATGCAGTCAGCTCTGTTACAAAGCTGACTGGAAGTGGCAATGTCATAATTCTCTCTCCAACGTTATTTGTCTCTTTAACTAAAACCATGTACTCTAAAGTTACCTTATGAGAGCTCTCAGCGGTAGGGGTTTTAGATTGCTAACAACATGAAGTTACATATATTGCACTGTTAGAAAACCATAAGGTGGCAATCAGATCTTAGTCCTTGAGTCTGAACCTGAACCGAGTATTAAACAATCAGTCAAGGGAGTTATGACCACTAGGAACTGAAAATAGACTCCACGACACAAGTGAGAAGAGACTATTTGCTATTACCAAAAAACATAGCTAATAAGGAAGCTTCAAATTGACCGTTCTATCAATGCCTTCTTGTAATTGCCATTGGCACCTCTCCTTATCGCAGTGAAAGTCATTTGGTCCAATCATGAGAGCTTTTCAAAATCACCTCCGCTCTTCTCCTTCCAGTTCACCATTCGTATATATGTAGAAATGGGGTGAGGCCGAAGATTCTTCTCAAAATCAGTTTACTCCAATAGATCTGCAGACAAGTGACGTGAAAACAATGACATGTGTTTGCTTTGAAAAATCAATGTAGAAGTATGCTTATACAATGCAGGTGAAAGATTTATATAGCAATGTCAGGTGCTTGCTTCCCTTTTGATATTGGCTGTATAATAGGTGCATTTGATTGGCCTATGTAGGGTTTGCATGTTATTGGATGGCATAAAGGTGCACATCCTTGGCTTATAATAAACCTAATTATATGGGCTAAATATAATAATTATCCTAAGTTAGCTTAATGAAGGTGCATATTATATTGCACTAACACTCCCCCTTAAGTGTGACATAGGGAGTTGTAGAGGGAAAAAAAAAACGAGGCTTAGAATTCTTTGAAAATGGGTCCCGGTAGTTAGGTCTGATGGGGTACCCATATGGAATGAAATACATGTAAAAAAAGGGAGGAGGATTATATCCAACCTTGCATCCCTTCCCCACTACCCGCCAAGGACATCTTCCTTCAAACCAAATGGAGAATGCATGGGAGGAATGTAAGTATCAAAATATATAATGTTGATGTAGAGGGCCTTCCCCTGAATGCGGAAGGAGGTCCACTTGCATCGATTGACATTTTTTCCCTTTGCAAGAGGATGGACAAATAATGTGAACTGAAAATCTACCCACTCCACGAAGGAAGAAAGAGGCAACAATACAAAAATCTCCGAAATTAGTCCAAAAGTGAAGAGTGGCAGTGGTCTAGGAAGATTGTGCAAAATAATTGAAAAAGATGCCACCAAAGAAGCCCTGTCAAAAAGACACGGATCATTCATTGAAAGAATGTCCATGTGAAGTGAAGGGTGTGATTCAACCACCCTTAAAGTTGAAGAATGAGGATCGACAAGGTATAGTGGATCATCACTATTATATGAAAATGTGGAAGTGCTAAAGAACACAGTGGGGTCATCCCCATCAGAATATTCCGAAACATTAGAAAATGGGCCCATAAGACATGGTGGATCATCACTAAATTGAGTGGAGAGAGAATCTTCCAAAATGGAAGAGAGAGGATCCACAAGATAGGGTGGGTCATTAGTGAAATCGAAAGTGCCAAAGAACACAGTAGGGGCACTCCCATTGATGGAGACGAAATCATCCTTTGAAGTGTACATGTATGATGGCTCTATAAGAGCAATATCCTATAGAAAAAAGGAAGATGGATCTGCAAAGAGATGTCACATGTCTAACAAAAACCCATCCCACAAAAGAGGTTCTACAAAGAGGAGAGCAATATCTTGCTAGAAAACATCATTGCAAGAGAGAGGTGTGGAAACCACAATCTTATAGAAAGAATCTCCAAGAAGAGAAGGGTCTCTATATAGATTTTGCAGAATCCTCCGAATAGCGCAAGTACACTCTGTGTGCTTTGGATGGTGAAGAAGAGGCATGAAAACATTCGACATTAGGTGACCAAGAACAATGCCACAGGAATTGAACCATTCAGTATAGAGAACTAGGTCAAAAGGAACAAAAACCTATCCATATAGAAAAGGAGAAAGGTCATGTGCAAAAAAGAGTGTTCCATGCGCAAATGCCATTTTGTATAATTGGCCTTGCCAATAAGTAAGGGAGGTGAATGTGTCATCATATCAGTCTTAGTAGCTCTAGGAGGGGTTGGTCATATGAGCATATATGCAAGGTGATAAACTAAAAAATGAAAAGTATGAAATTTACGGTGTAATATAGTGCACACACAAACCAGTGAAGGCACTAGAAGTCTTCTTGCAAAAGCTGAAAGTGAATCTTGACACATGCTGCAAAAGTGTCAAAAAACCACAAAAAATGTGCTAAGTGTAGCACAAAATGCCAACCATGTCTTGACAAGCACAATAGGCGTGCTTTGGACAAAAGATTTCTAGTACAAGATTGTGGCATGCAAATCAATGCGCCCAAAAAAGAAGTGTTACCCCTACAACAGAAAAATTGATTTCCAATACTGAAAAAAGGAAATTGAACTTTTCACAACTACTTATAATTTTGCAGTGAGTTACAATGCCAGTTTTAAAGAAAAAAGACAGGAAAAGAGTGAAATCTGCAATACTGTATAGTATAGATCAACTTCGAGCATATAGTTAGATTCTACATAAAAAAATACACAATTTAAAAAAATAGCATGAGAAATTTTCCAATGGATCTCAAGATATGAGCTCAGGAAGGTGCTTTAATGGGGTGTTCAATAGGCTTATACTACAAGAAATGTGTTTACAGAAAAAAATTAGTTGCTCAAAATGACAGTGGGTCCAGTAGGTCAGCTCTATAGTGCGTGTTGAAGCCATGAATCCGTAAAAAAAGGCAAATCTCTAGTCCTCACAGAGCAAAAGTTATGCCTTCCGATGCGAAACTAGTTCCAAATTGCCATAAGAGGGCAATAGGATAACCCTTGGGGGCTTAAGTGACAAAGTCATCACTCACATGGCCAACCATGGGGTTGGTGGCAGGGGTCTAGTAGCCACAGTCGTGTGTGCAATTTGAGGGTTGCGACAGAGGGGCTAGGATTGGGAGTGGCATAGACAGGCTGAGTGGTGGTGGCAGATGTAGGCAGTGCAGGTGCTGGCAATCTACAAAGGGCTTAAGCACATGTCACATGGCATGCTACTAGGGGTGAACTGCTAGGGGTTGTGCAAGGATCGTACAGAGTGATGACTATGTAAATGGGACAAACGACAACAATCCAGGGACATGGCAGAATAGGGCATGTGCAATGGTCATTGAGGGTTGCAATAGAGGGGCTAGGACCGGGAGCAGCGTAGATGCCATGAGTGGTGGTGGCAGATTTAGGCGGCATGGGTTTGGCAGGCCGCGGAGCGTTTAAGCGCGGGTCATATGGCATGAAATTGGGGATAAATTGTTGGGGTCTGTGCAGGGACTGTATGGAGTGGCCACTATGTAGACACTATGGATGGTGACGCTGTAAGAAGGTGGTGGAACAAGTCACAAGGCAAGCAAAGTATGGATGTGCCACAGAGGGTATGCATTTCTGCACAATTCATATAGATTGTACGGCCCTAGGAAAAATATTGAGAAAACCCAGTACAATATGGTGTTTGTACGCTATAGACTGTACCTAAGTGATGTCTGGTTCCAAAAAAATCTTCAAAAAAAATGCTACAAAACCTATTTAGAGTCGATCTATAGTTTTGGACCCTTCTAGACATAATGGCAGGGTTAAAAACATTCCAGGACACTTCAGAAAAAAATTGGCTGCATAAACATGCCTAAAAAAGGCCGGAGAAACACGTGGGAATTGTGAAAACAAGAGAAATTCACAACTCCGATCTGAAGAAAGTGAGGCTTTGGTACCATGTAGAAAATTAGAAATAGGGTGAGGCCCAAGATTCTTCTTAGAATTGGTTTACTCTATAATAGATTTGCACACCAGTGAAGCAAAAACAGAAATATGTATTTGCTCTTAAAAAACAATGTGAAAGTATGTTTATGCAGTGAAGATGAAGGGTATATACAGCAAAGTAAAGTGCTTCCTGCCCTTTCCATATTGGCCACGTAATAGCTGCATGGGATTGTGATGCAGGAGCATCTACATATATCTTGGCAAGATGTGGTTACGTTGGGATGATTGAATTCAAATTCTTGTTTTCCCTCCAAATTGTATTTAGATTTCAAACTTTTACCTTGAGAGTAAATGTAATTGTCAAAAGTGAAAAGTAAAAAGGTAAAATTAGGTAAGAGAGAATCCCCATGTTGGCAGCAAATCTTGGCTTAAAGAACAAATGAGGGGAGTGGTTGAAATCTTTCAACCGTAAGATATTATTCTTCTCCAAATTAGTATATTGTTGGAAATTAAAAACTGTTTTTGTTTTTATCTTGAGCCAAGTTAGGCGTAGGAGAGGGGAGACTCTTTCAAAAAGAGTAAGATATGCATGGATGGGATAAGAGGGACGAAGAGAAAAAGGAGGATCTCCTTTAGAGAGAGAAAGAGTCAAGAAGGCCATTCGGCCTATCCTGTTTTTGACCGTGGGGATAATTCAGGGTAAGAGAAGTGAAGGAGCGTGATTGGATTGACGAATACAATGCTGTTGGGGAAAATGCAGCTCGCAGACCATTCCATTTTGGATTACACAGAATGAGCTCACCTTTTAGTCCAAATGGGAGGCAGTTAAGGTGAAGGCAAACTGCCCATGTTGGCCAAGCCTGAGCAAAGGAAGATTCACGTTTTACCAGGCCAAGCTTGTGATGAATCTTGGAAGGGAGATCATCACGTATTTGCCTATCATTCCTCAGTTCTGAAGAGGAGAGAGGAGTTCACAAAAAATGAACAAATAATAAGGAAAGACCCACCATTTGGAAATGATCTCTGTCTATGTTAATTTACATAGCCCGTATACAATTATAAACGGCCTCAAATGGAGGGCTTGTGTTAATATAAATACGGCAGTGATGGAAGTGGTCAACATTGCAAGATCTTGGTGCCACAATAAAGGAAAACCGACAGTCAAGTATATATTGTAGAGTTGGGCCGAGCTTGGGGAAAGGAAAGAAAACAAGGTGGAGTTTGTTTTTAAAGAGCCAAGCCTGTGTTGGTGTGGTAGTCTGCGTTGTGATACCATGGGTCATAAAAGAGATCTCAGGTATGTAAATCCGAATCCAGGGAATGTTTATCCCTATTTTGAAAGATCATTTTTGACATCGTAAAGCCTTTTGATCAGCAGCATCGAAATAGAAATAGATACATTTTATGGTACACAAAACCATATTTGCCTGTTCATAAGCGATAGACCATGGAAAAAGAAGTGTTTGATCTATAGACATAATAAATTTGAGTCCAAAGAATATGTAAATAATTTCATTCATTTGGAAAGGCTCATAGCACATAGTGGATGTTAATTTATATATAGATGAAGAATTGAATCTAAAAGGACAACGTCTATGTTAGCCATAGACGCATGGGATATGCTAAAGGTATGCAGAACCGTGTGGAAAGAAGGACATCTTCATCTATTCATAAGATCTTTAAGTCATATGTGAATGGTGAAAGTCTATAGAGCTCAAACCCGAACTGTATTGGTGACTATCCACCTATTGTTATCTGGGAAACTCTTTGAGCATACATATGTCTTTTTGCATAGTTTGATAAAGAGCTTTCCAAGTGGGCTGCATTTTTGCACTTTTGAAATGTTCTGTCCCATTTTCTGTCAAGCGCAGCGTCTACCAAACCTGTTTGCAATGTGCCAAATATAGCGTTGTAATTATCTACTGTTCAGATAGTGAATGTTTGATTTAATGACTATATGTACAAGATCACTAGATATTTCTCCTGTCAATCATTCCACAAGCTCGGATTTTTTTCCTTTCTAAACAGCCTACATGCATTAGAGATCTGATTTACAAACGCTGTCCATGCCATCAGAATTGGAAGTGCATCATTTTGGTATCAGAGCTTGAAGCTCTTGGGATTTGATAATTTGTTGCTGCAGAATTAAGAAAAGAGATCTTTGGAATGGTTGCATTTGTTAATGATGTTGCAGTTGTGAAGGATTTGGCAAAAGGATCAACAGGACAAAGCACTAGAAGACCCTGTGGAGGAAAGGTATGAGTAACTTTGATATTTGATTTGAGTTTATTGTGTTTGAGAAGTAAACAGGTGAAGAGGAAGTCTTGAAGCTAATTAAAGCTTGGAAAAGAGAGAGAAGAGTTCATGGAAGCTCAATAAATGGTGATCCAAGGTAGAGTAAACTTGGATTTGTGATTTGTGTTTGTTGAAGTGTTGTATAAAGAGTTGCTGCAGGATTGAGAAAAGGATCAATAGACTAGGATGCAAAAGGCCTAGGTGAGATCAAGGAGATTGTCAAAAGACCAGTCAAGGAGAAAAGGCTTGGGTGAGACAAGTGGACCTGAAGGGATCAAGAGACCAAGGTGGAAAAGACTTGGGTGAAGATCTCAGGAATGGAAATATTGCTGAGAAAAGAGCAGAGCAGCAAGATACATGAGGGTAACAAGAAGAAAACAAGCATCCAAAAGAAGAAAGGAATGACCAGTAGTGAAATTGATAAAGAGATTGTTAGTTTAAAAAGAGATTTAGCTAAGATTAAAGATGAATATGAGTCTTGGATGCAGTTGAATAGGCAAGCATGGGTATGGCCAATGAAGAAGAGGTTGAAGTGGCCAATTGATCTCCTAGTGAAGAGGAGAAGAAGGCAAAAAGATATTGCCAAGAAGAGAGAAGCCCATAGAGGCTTGAAGAAGATAAGAAGGTTGCCAAGAGAGCAACAAAAAGAGGAAGAGGTGGAGAAGAAGGTTCTCATTGAGGAGAACAAGGGAAGAGAAGAAAGAAAAGATGAAGTGTCAGGAAGAACACTTGAGAAGATGAGAGTGTTGGTGAAGAGAGCACTCATAGGGACCTTGTGGTCTCTTGTTTTTATTTCTAATATTGTCTTTGAGTGGGTAATTGCAGGTATGAACAGCCTTGTGAAGGTCAAGAGAAGGGCCTTGGAGAGTGAAGAGATTGGTGCAAGAGAAGACACCAAGTACACAAGTGAATGTGTAAGACAAAAGAAAAAGTTTGCTGTTGTTGATAAGGAAGAAAAGATGCATTGGTTAATGCATGAGGAAGGTGTTGAGGAACCCCTATAAGCAAGAGAAGAGATGGAAGATGAAGATAACTTCCATGATGCTATTGAATGCCAAGAAGAGGCAAGAGAACAGCCAAGCATAAAGGAAGAAGAAAGTACAAATAATCAAGAAGCTATGCAAGTCAAAGAACTAATGGAGCAGCCCATTAAGGAGGTAAAGGTGAATCCAAAAATTGATTTTTTTTATAAGCATGGAACTGTTGATATGCATGTTAAAGAAGCAAAGAGAAAGGTGAAGTTTCCAAATAACCATGGATATGTGATGCCTAAATGGTGGAAGAAGCAAACTCCCAAGCAACAGGTAGTGTTGGTACAAGAACATGGATGCAGGATGCCTACATGGTTTGAGAAGACAAATGATAAGAAGGAGAAACAAGTATGGGTGCCTAAGAAGGCAAAAAGTGAAGAAGATGTGAGTGTTGAGGCAACAACACCAAGAAGTCAATGGAAGAGGATTGAAGGTGATTCCAGCAGCCAAGAGAATGAAGGTGAGATGGTGAGTATGGAAGAGGCATTCCATGAAGACATGACGCTTGAGAGGTATACCAAAGAGGTAAAAGGTAAACAAATGGTTTATGATGATGTTTTTTAATCCTTTAATGATCTTTTCATGAGAAAGGACAAATGGAAAGTGGCTATGTGGACTAATGTGTAGCAAGGAGAGAGTTCCAAATGGATGGATGATGAGGAAAGGGGAGAGTATGCAGCAAAGCAATGCCTCATTGAAAACAAAGAACAAATAAAATGGCTTCAAGCAGAGATTGAAGAGAGTGAGGAGACACAAGGTAAGGGTACTTCAATTATATTTGATGAGTATATTGAAGAAGTTGATTTATGTGAAGACAAGCTAAGAAAAGATGAGATGAAGAATAAGGCTAGTAAGGAACAAGCAATCTTTCAAGTTGATAAGCCCAAGTTTGATGAAGAGAATAGTGAGATAGATGAGATCTTACTAAAGGAAGAGTTGAAGATGTTGGAGAAGCTGTTTGGTCATTCAAGAGAGATGAATGAAGGTATAAGCCATGGTGAAGACACCATTGGAAAGAGTGAAGCAAGAAAAGAGCATACTAAAGAGGCAAAGGCAGTTTTGGCCAAAGAGCAGAAGAGTGGAGGCAGCCAAGAGACTTTATGGTCTCAAGTTTTTACTTCTAACATTGCCTTTGATGTTTTGAATGTAGGTGTTAAAGTTGTGGAGATGAATGAAGTCCATAGTTCAATGGACAAATTTTTGAACCAAGAAGAACAACAAGAAGATCTAGAAGACACGTATGAAGATGAAGAAGCATGGAAGCGGGAGATGGCAGCTGAGAAAGAGATGAGGAGAAGAACATTCCAGAAAAGGAAGAAAAGCAAGAAGATGAAAAACAAAGACAATCAAAGACAAATACCAGCATTATCATTCACAACAAGACCTTGGGATCTAGGCATAGAGTGAAGACTAATGCATGGAGGAAGCATCTCATTTGAACTAAGGTTCAAATCTTTTCTACAGGGAGAATATGATGCAGGAGCATCTACATATATCTTGGCAAGACGTGGTTACGTTGGGATGATTGAATTCAAATTCTTGTTTTCCTTCCAAATTGTATTTAGATTTCGAACTTTTACCTTGAGAGTAAATGTAATTGTCAAAAGTGAAAATTAGGTAAGAGAGAATCCCCATGTTGGCAGCGAATCTTGGCTTAAAGAACAAATGAGGGGAGTGGTTGAAATCTTTCAATCGTAAGATATTAGTCTTCTCCAAATTAGTATATTGTTGGAAATTAAAAACTGTTTTTGTTTTTATCTTGAGCCAAATTAGGCGTAGGAGAGGGGAGACTCTTTAAAAAAGAGTAAGATATGCATGGATGGGATAAGAGGGACAAAGAGAAAAAGGAGGATCTCCTTTAGAGAGAGAAAGAGTCAAGAAGGCCATTCGGCCTATCCTGTTTTTGACCGTGGGGATAATTCAGGGTAAGAGAAGTGAAGGAGCGTGATTGGATTGACGAATACAATGCTGTTGGGGAAAATGCAGCTCACAGACCATTCCATTTTGGATTACACAGAATGAGCTCACCTTTTAGTCCAAATGGGAGGCAGTTAAGGTGAAGGCAAACTGCCCATGTTGGCCAAGCCTGAGCAAAGGAAGATTCACGTTTTACCAGGCCAAGCTTGTGATGGATCTTGGAAGGGAGATCATTATGTATTTGCCTATCATTCCTCAGTTCTGAAGAGGAGAGAGGAGTTCACAAAAAATGAACAAATAATAAGGAAAGACCCACCATTTGGAAATGATCTCTGTCTATGTTAATTTACATAGCCCGTATACAATTATAAACGGCCTCAAATGGAGGGCTTGTGTTAATATAAATACGGCAGTGATGGAAGTGGTTGACATTGCAAGATCTTGGTGCCACAATAAAGGAAAACCGACAGTCAAGTATATATTGTAGAGTTGGGCCGAGCTTGGGGAAAGGAAAGAAAACAAGGTGGAGTTTGTTTTTAAAGAGCCAAGCCTGTGTTGGTGTGGTAGTCTGCGTTGTGATACCATAGGTCATAAAAGAGATCTCAGGTATGTAAATCCGAATTCAGGGAATGTTTATCCCTGTTTTGAAAGATCATTTTTGACATCGTAAAGCCTTTTGATCAGTAGCATCGAAATAGAGATAGATACATTTTATGGTACACAAAACCATATTGCCTGTTCATAAGGGATAGACCATGGAAAAAGAAGTGTTTGATCTATGGACATAATAAATTTGAGTCCAAAGAATATGTAAATAATTTCATTCATTTGGAAAGGCTCATAGCACATAGTGGATGTTAATTTATATATAGATGAAGAATTGAATCTAAAAGGACAACGTCTATGTTAGCCATAGACGCATGGGATATGCTAAAGGTATGCAGAACCATGTGGAAAGAAGGACATCTTCATCTATTCATAGGATCTTTAAGCCATATGTGAATGGTGAAAGTCTATAGAGCTCAAACCCGAACTGTATTGGTGACTATCCACCTATTGTTATCTGGGAAACTCTTTGAGCATACATATGTCTTTTTGCATAGTTTGATAAAGAGCTTTCCAAGTGGGCTGCATTTTTGCACTTTTGAAACGTTCTGTCCCATTTTCTGTCAAGCGCAGCGTCTACCAAACCTGTCTGCAATGTGCCAAATATAGCATTGTAATTATCTACTGTTCAGATAGTGAATGTTTGATTTAATGACTATATGTACAAGATCACTAGATATTTCTCCTGTCAATCATTCCACAAGCTCGGATTTTTTTCCTTTCTATACAGCCTACATGCATTAGAGATCTGGTTTACAAACGCTGTCCATGCCATCAGAACTGGAAGTGCATCAGATTGGCCTATGTAGAATTGGCATGCTATTAGATGGCATAAAGGTGCAAATCCTTGTCTTATTCTAAGCTTAAATATATGGGCTAAACTATAGAAATAATTATCCTAAGGTGCATAATATATTGCACCAACAATATTTGCTATAAATGAAGGACATTCAAGGCTTGAATCAAGGCTAGTTTTTCTCTAGAAAAGAAGGAAATGGAATAAAATCTATTTTATCTAGCTTCTTGTTTATTCTTGGATCAGTTCATTTTATTGTGTTTATTATGATGGGATCCAAAGTAGTCAACATACTATAAACTATTTACTCTTGATAAAAATGCTAATATTGATAAAGATTTTTTAAAGGCTCAAAGTCTAATTGATCTATGTGCTTCATATCATCTTCATGTTATGCAAGGAAGGTGATTGTTGTGATCAACGTCCTCAAATAAACTAATGATATTCGCACCTGTTCTATTAGCTCAAGGATGGGATGGGTGCATTAAAAATGAAATAATATGCTTAGAGGAAAACATAATTGCTATGAAATTTTCAAAAGAATATTAGGGCTGTGGGAACTAAAGTAAGGGGGAGATTGATAGTTTGTCCTTTAGATTTGGCTATTTCCATTTGAATGAAACATTAATTCTTTACCTTTCATCCTTGGCACAATCTAAGGCTTTCTTTTGGAGATGGAAGTGTTTGGCTTTGTTTGAGACTCGACAGTTTAGTCTGTCATGTTGTAAATGGTATTTGGGCTTATATTATGTTATATTTTGTATCTATGTTTGGAAGAACTGGGAAAAACTCATTTCAACTAAACATTTTTTTTTTTTTTATAATCAATTACTTCTTGGCTTAGACACAAAATACCATACATTTGCTCCATTTTGCATCACATCACAAACCATCAATGTAAGCATCAGTGTCTTGTGATTTTAACATAACATCAATCTTATAGAATCTAGTTGAATTTTAATTGTCACGTCAAGAATCTAAACATGTAACCATAATCAGGTGGGGATGAGAGCGTCTCCAGAACAAGAGATAGGAACAGGGACGAGGATCTCGTTTTTCAGAAATTACTAATTAGGATGCAAGGGTATGGGGAAGCACCACAATAGCTTAATAAAATAAAAATATTACAAGATATATAATGAAAATTAAAAAATTGAAATAATTTATAAATTAGAAAAACCAATATATGAATGGTCAAGAGACATAAAAAAACTAGCTGACTCAACAGCTCTCATACAAGATCAAATGAAAAAACCCTTTGCTCCGTAAGATTCGTGGAATTGTAACTCTAATCCATAGTTTTAGAGATCGTATGTCTGGGATGGCGCAACATCATTATTTAATATTTGTTCCCACACTTCATTGTACAGGATAGTCCTAATTAACATATCATTAGCAATGGATGGATGATCTTGAATGTGTTGACAATGGAAGGACAATCTCGAAGGCCTTTTTGCAGAGGCTGATAACTATATAGAATTCCTTTATCCTATTTTGTTATATAAAAACAAATTTGCAAATGCAAATTGGGCAACACTATATAATTTAGTGGCACAAGATACTAACATGGAGTACTGCTCTTTTGCTTTTCTGTCAATTGATAAAAATTCTACATACAGAAATCTTAACCCCTCTTATTGATTTCTCTTTGTACTAGTACCACGTTGGACTTGGATGATAAAATTCTGTGTTGCAAAATATGGCCATGCATTTTCATGCAAAATATATGCCAATTTGTTTTTTCTTTTATTTCTCTTAAAACAATTTTTAGCACTAAGAAAAACAGAATATTGTATGACATTTAAGAATCTTCTATAAGAGTTATCGAGGATTTTAAGAGACCTCTTGGGAGACGTCTAGAGATGTCAGCTCAAGTCTCCTGTTTTGTGGAGATGTCCCCATATGAGTATCAGAGAGTGGGAATTGTTTCTGAGACTGGAGATGAGTACCAGGGGCTTGGGTATGAGTCTCCGTGTGATTGGGCATTGAGCTAGTGTGGGTAGAATCCCCAGCATTTGTGTATGTGAAAAAATATTGAAAGGAAATCCATATTAGGAGATACCCCAAGTCTTCTTCTTGAAAGTTGTATTTCTCATAAGCAAGTGTTATCTATACTTGCATAGTGACTTGTGTTTTGTTAATGATAATTATTAAACAGCCTCATTCTGGCAGAAAACCATCTTACATTATGTAATATAACGCCTTGTGTTTTTCTTTTTATGATAATTGTTAAACAACTTCATTCTGGCAGAAAACCATCTTACATTATGTAATAAGTAATATCGGTACAAAAGTAATGGGTTGCAGAGACCTTTTTTTCTTACACCCTAGTGATGTTAAAAAGCATCTTAGAATGAGCTCCGACATCTCTAAGTAGAATTCACTTTTTAAGCAAATGGAGCTTAGTACAAGCTTTAGTTGTTAAGGCATCCAAAAAATAATGGAAATCAATGTTTTTTTTGCCTATCCCAATGCCTTTGCAAGTAAACCTTGTATCCGTGACTCTAGTTCTTTGGCTGCATATGCTTACACCAGACTTGAAGTAAACATAGCAAATTAAGAGCTTAACGATTGTGAAGGGGCAATCCACATGGTATTGATTCATCCAAGTTGTACGCTTTCATGATCTCATGATTGTCACCTGTCCTTCTCTTTGGCGGTATTATACACAGGCTATGGGGAGGGAAACTACTATTGATAGAAGAGTACATATGTTACATGTGGCTTAACCCAAAAACCACCATGTTATTATGCACATGGTATGGTGGCCCACCATATGACACCAACTGGGATTTCCCCTACAAACATAAAAACTAGGTGCTACAGCCTGAACAAAAAACCCTAACCCACTATAGGATTTCAACATTATTTCTTAAAATTACACAAATAGCTCCTTAGGGCATTACATAACAAAAGATGAGGTGTCTAGATGCACAACTTAAGTCAACTACCATGGGCCGTTCTCTGTTTCAGAGACATACCAGAAACTGAAAATCATGGAACGCCCCTGGAAACTTCTGGAAATTTCTTCTGTGCCATTTTCTAAATTGGAATCATTTCTGGGCATTTCTATGTATCTTATTTTTTTCCAGAAGATTTGAGAAAATGTGAAAATAAACCTATTTAATTTTGCAGAGAGATTGACGAAAAAATCCCTTATAAATGTGTACTGACGAGAGGAAAATAAACATTTCAATTCCTATCCAATCTGATATTTATAATTGCAGCAGTAAATATCTTGCAGTTATGCAATAGCTTGGCAAAAATAAGCATTAGCTCCTTTCCATCACAGCAACACAATTAATCTCCAGATCTCTCTTTTTTTTAATATTTTTTTAATACACTGTTTCCAAAATAATCCTTAATATCCATTTTTAAAATTTTGTAATTAGCCGTTTCAATATTACCTGAGAGTTTGAAAGCTCATGTTTCCTGGATTTTTTTTGTTTTGGAAACCATACCATTTCCAGTTTTTGTGCAACTTAGTGAACTAACAAAGAACATTGCCATTATTGTGTACAAAACACAATTCATTTGTTTTTTTGGCCAAGGTGAAAATAGCGAACAACTTGAACTTTATTTTGTGGATGCATCAAGTCCATGCCCTAGCTAGCTGCTCTCTATGGTTTTGTGTTTCTTTTTTTTTGAATGGTAAGTGTGACTAAATTAATTTGATGGTATGTGGTGGACTGATAGGGTAGGCGAGTTCCAAGCTGCCTACAACTTATTTTGATTTTGAGCTGGTGGTGCTTAGGGCGCAACACTTGCATTGGGTTTCTTACATTTGTCTGGGCCATAGTAGCATAAATCATTTGGGAAAAAAAGAGTTTTTTCAAAAGTGTAAGTGTTTTTTAAAAAATCGCAATTAATTGGGACAAAAGCAGGGAAAAAGCAAAAAAACTTAAACCGCCAAAAAATGTGGAAAAAAGAGAAAAAATTGTTCTTTTTTAAATTTAAATGTGAATAATTCCCATTGCATAGAGATACATATTAGGCATTTCAATTGCATAGAGATACATATTAGGCATTTCAATTGCATAGAGAATAGATAAAAGTTATGTTTTTATTAAATTTGAATATATTTAATATTGGAAAAAAACCCTAAATCTAATAGGGTTAAGGTTAGAGTTAAGTTTATTAAATTTGATCATATTTAATAGTTAAAAAAAAAAAACTCTAACCCTGATAACCCTAGGGTTAGGGTTTAGAGTTAGGTTTATTAAATTTGAACATATTTAATATTAAATTAAAAAACCCTATGTTAGAACCGTTTATTAAATTTGAACATATTTAATTTTAAAAAAACCCTAAAGCTAATGTGGACTGCAGTCCAAATCACGATTTATTCGCATATTGATCACGTTTTAATCGTGGACTGCAGTCAAAATTCACATTTTATTTGTGTTTTAAATTGAGATTTTAAAAAAATCACGATTTTCAATGATTTTTTGGCATTTTTTCACGTTTTTCAACAACTTTGACAGTTTTCAACGGTTTAATGATTGCATTGACCAGGCAGAAATCACAATTTTTAAGGGCGAAACATCATTTTTGGCGGCTCTAAAGTAATCACGATTTTTTGCCGATTCTGCTACTATGGTCTGGGCTACTGTCCCAGTCACTAGGGGAGCTCCTTGAGCTCACACCACAGTTTGCAACCCTTAGTGTGTGCATACACAACAATCGCATTGGGCCTGCATGCAATTTGCCGACCTGTGGAATTCTACTACCACAGGCAAGAATGGGAGGGGACAAGGAGGTTCACCACTACAAATACCCTTCCCACTTATGAGTGATAAAGCCCATGCTGTCACGTCTGCATACCAAGCAAAAGGGTTTGCCCTATGAAAGTTGTCTTGTGGCCTGTGACCAAAAACATGAGGCCAGGTGCAAGTCATGGACTGATTTTTGGTGGGATAGAAACCCCTCAGACCTGGCACCTTAGCCCAAAGAATGAGTGTAAAATGTAATCATGTATAGTTAGTTAAGCCAGAAAGGAACATGTTTGTAGCAGTGGTTTCAACAAAAATAAATGGCCAGATCTGGAAAAATCAATCCAGATTGTATATCGCACCTATTTTGTATCAAAATGTAAAAAATAATGCTCATGCAAAAATAATCTTATACAACCTCATGTGGATGCATGAATATCATGGCCAAGATATTTTTCTTTTTGAATTCTGGTTGCCATGGCTTTCAGTCATCCTTTTTGCCTATGGTGAAAGCAATATCCGCGGCTTTTCTGTACCAAATGCTTCATTTAGACAGCATCTGTAAGTGTAACTGTATTGCGAATCAGCCCACCTTTATGGACTTTAACATTAAATGTTATTTTCTGTTCTGAATGCATGTTTTTGAATGAACCACCTTTACTGCAAGTAGTTGCCAAAGCAGCTGAGCAAGATCAAGTTTTTTGCCATATTGAGAAGGCAAATTCTTCAATATGTGAATCTCTTGGTGGCTTGAGATGAGATTGACCGATTTTAAATTATGTACTTTAGACACACATGTTTACTTGCGGGGATAGCACGTTATATCGGTCTACTGGTGCCTTGGGTAAGCTTTATAGACTGCAAATGGTGTGCTTTTGCAAGCTTATAGAAAGATTGACTTTCTTAGCTATGATTATTCAACATATTCCGTAGGAGGAGGCTCCAGATAGTATTACAAGGTACAAAAAATCCTTGGCCTTGGCATTCCCATACACAGAATTCAAAATAGTTGGAGAGTTGCTATTTGAAACTGTCCCTTTTCCATCAAGCAAAGAGGCTGAATTGACGAAAAGGTGGCTAGTTAAGTTTTCTGCGTGAATAGCTTTGGGTTAGGGACGAGATCCTGTTTCTCTTGAGGAGCATAGATTTAAGTTTCTACCTTACAGGAACTTGAAAGGAATATGTAATTTCAACAATTTTTTTTTTTAAAGGTAACTTTTGCAATGCCTTTTACTAGGGTTATATTTGATCCCTTCTAATTTTTTTTGGTGCTGTTTCCAAATCATGCTAGGTGGGCGTGCATCTGCTTACAGAACTTACTTTAAAGTCTATGTTAAATTTAAGGCATTGAAGAACTGTGGGCATTTATCATCATTTTGATGCCAGCCAGAGGCTGCATGCTGTTCTTGTTTTAACTGTCTTCTCTATATAGTATTTTATTAATTTTATGTGGAAGTCCATTTACAAGAACCCCATTGCAAAATGGTAGTATTCTCCTTAATAATTGAAATAATATGCAGGAAATTCTTTTCCTTATAATGAACTTGTAAGCATTTCCACTGATATCATCTGGGAATGGGATTCAAAGCTAAGTCAGGCAGATCAACTTTCATCCTTCATCTTCTTGAATGAAATTCATAAAGGAACTATGCATTAGTGCAGGAAAATCCTTGTTGGGTTAATGTCGATTATGGTAGCATTTGCTGCAGTTCATTCTATTTATTGCATTGTTGGGGACTGTATTGCATGCGAGAACTGTTGCAGGTGTGCATTACCCCCAAATCTCCCGTGCAATTTTATTAATGGAATTATAGTTTGTTCTATGGGGTTTGGCTGGTTACTTCACAAAAGGTACTTGTTTAATGCCAGCTTATTCGGGAAGAAGTTAATTCATTGTGTTTGCCTTAGTTCTTGTTGAAACCCAAGATTCCAATGTTGATCAAATTAAGAAGGATAGCGGTATGTATGTTGCAGACATTATTAGATTTGCTCATCACACTACCTCAGTTGTAACAAACATCATCAGGACTCTTGCTGAGATATCAGCAATTTTTTTTTCTCTGGATTTTGTTCTCCAGTACTGCATGTATCTACACGGTGCGACTTTGAACATTTATACTCTTGTAGAAATGACACTTCATCGCTTTCACCTTGAATCATTCATTCTATCATTTGGAGATGGAGATGAATTTTTTATTATTTGAGAATTGCGTCTTAATACACTGCCAGATTCTTAATGTAAAATGGTACTTTATCACGAACAAGCATATCAGTAACTATAGTTTCCTCTCAAGGATCAACACCTTCATAGTTTGAATAAAACGAAACATGTCCTACAATTTTGGGGAAGCATTTGGTTTGCAAGTTTTTTTAATATTGAATAAGAAGTTCAGTGCAAAAATATGCCCCTATTCTGGGCAACCTAGAGTGACATCCAACTTCAAAATTTGAAAACTAACAATAAAGAAGTCGAATTCCAGGCTTGCAAGATTTTAGTTCTGATGTAATGGATTTTATCGACATTTCCTTTGTGCCACTAGATTACAGAGTCTGTTCCAGGATCTTTACTATCTTGTATTGTTATATGTTCTCTCTTAGACTGATATTTTGAAAAAACATATTTTGGACTTCCATCCAATATTATGACATAATTATATTTTCAGCGAGCCAAAAAATGAAGATTTTGTATTGCAAGCCTGCATATTTTAGACTAATGATATACATTTTAATTGAAGAGTTGCTCCACGTCGATGGTCAGCAAAGTGGGATGCATTGAAAATTGCATATTCCAATTATAGTTGTCAGTTTGCATGGTATCCAATTCTGAATGTGTACAACAAGAACTGTCAACTAGCACAAGTTTTACAAAAAATGAAATGCGTTTCAAATCATTTTCTGGTTCCTAGACTATTACTTTCTCCTTCTTGGTCATTAAGGAATCAGAAGCATGGACAATAGTTATCACTTGTTTCATTGACATTGAATCTATTTCTATGTTACATACTCAAATGCTTGCAGGAATGGGACAGACCAAGGAACCCCCGTCGGCCTGATATATTTCCTCAGTTTAGCCCTACGAAGACACCTCTTCCCCCGCCAATGCCATTTGATCCTCCTCTTGAGGATGATGAGGAAGAGGAGGAGAGGAGAGAGAAGGAGGAGCAGGAACAGCAGGAGCAGGAACAAGAACTAGACGAAGATGAGGAATCTGAAGAGTGACAAATAGCACTGTCGACCCTTGATTTTCTAGACCTAGCACTCGAGCTCATCCGTCAACTACAGAAATCTTAATTTATTTTTGACGGTCATTTGAGTTTTCTTATCTTCTTATCTTATTAGTATCCTGTTTTCAATTGGCCTAGCTGATCTTTCCAACATCATTTATGGATCTGTACCAATTGGTTTCTTTGAGCACATGCAGTAGTATAGGTTGAAGTGTACCTTGTAACTGTTTTGTAACTGTTACGCTAGAATGTTTTGTAGCATAAATAAAACACTATTCATAGCCAATTTTTTTTGTTATGATACATCAAATAAATTCAGTACTCAAATCACTGGAACTTGAGACTGCACAAAATTTTTGGCAGGCCACACATTTTAATTTGTTTGAATTTTTTTTGGCTGAAATCCATTATATGCGAATTGGGTCTGGTGGAGGATTCTCCCTGCATGATTGACAATCTTTGAATATACCAACTTTATATTGCAACTTTATTTTCAGTATAACATGCAAAGTAAATTATCTTCATTTTATTCAAACTATGGTAGAAATAAAGGATTGGATGGGGCAACTTATTGCTTTCATCTTGAGCCCCTGAAAAAGTTGCCTGCCATTTTATTCGAAGTGACTGCATTTAAGTATACACACATCTTTTAGTGCAATGCCATCAGTATTTGTTTGCCCATATTTCTGCGTTTACATTTTATTTTTATCTTAGAAGTTTGTGTGCTTCCAGAAGAACTGAAAAAAGAACACCTAGTTGAGATGCATAATTTCCATAACTTGCAAATATCTTCATGGTTTATAATTTGGTGGTCGAGTCAAAATTTTGTTAACAATATTTGTTTCTGTATAGCGGAGCCGGGCCTTATCTCGAACTTGCACCAGCCATGGTAAGCTTCCAAGCACAAATTGCTGATTTACATCCCTCATTCAAAATGGTGTTTAACAAGATGAATTGCATGGAATGGTGCTTTGACCTTCTAGGCTATACTATTAGAAAGAGCACATTTTTCAAGCACTCATGAAAACAACAATTTAATTAAATATGGTAATTGAATGAGTAGTATAACAAAGAAAATGTATACATAGGAGAATAATACGTATTGTAGCCGATATTGTCTGGTTCATAATCAGAGGTGTGGCTTTGTATATATGGAGAAGAGGGTATTTAATCTCATTAACAGGGATGTTATTTATACCCGTCATTAACAATGTTATTAAAATTTTATCATATCATGTTTTACAATACAAATTAGATCACTTTTAGTGTGACCAATGAAGATTAGATAAGATGATATTAAAATTAAATCAATTTACTACAATAAAATTGAGAAAATACATTGTTTGTCAATTCAAATTTTTCGTTTATATTATATATTCATAAAAACTAAAAACTTGAATTGACAAACAATGTATTTTCTCATTTTTGTTGTAGTTTATATTATATATATTCATTTCCGTTGTATTATTTTGTCTAAATATGTTGAATGATCATGCAAATCATCGTAGTATAGATCGGGGTTTTCCAAACCATGGAATTGCAGTATGTTAATGAGTATTTAAAAATTTCAAACACTAATTATAACTTCTTATTGACCAAGCAAAATTGTATGTAATTCTTGAATGTATTATGTGGATTTAGTTGTTAGCAAGCCTACATTGTCCATTGTAATGAAATTATTTCAAGAATTAATTATAACAATAGAATTATATCTAAATATATGATAATAGATAAGCCACTTCGAGGGGGCAACCTCCACAAACTGCAATAAGAGCAAAATTCACAATATGATGATAAATGATTACCCACTACCTCCTATATATAGTTTATCTAGGCCATGGTTACTCCATAGGCCGACCTACTAATCAAAAGAAAGCATAGATAAATGTAATATAATGTCAAAGAGGGATAAGTAAGCCACAAGTCGGCTAATACTATCCTCATACATGTGATAGGTTAAGGGCGTAGCATGCCCTTCCCCTTCAAACCAATGTTGTCTTCAACGTTGAACAACTCTGGATGTTGTTGTAGAAAATCTTTACCTTCTCAAGTTGCATCTTCACTGCTTTGGTTTTTTCACTTGATTAAATATTTCCTAATCTCTCTAGTTCTCAATCTCTTAGTACGTGTTTGGAGGATCTTCTCTGGTTCCAAAATGACTCGT
Organism: Torreya grandis; assembly: GCA_037957365.1. Lineage (NCBI taxonomy): Eukaryota > Viridiplantae > Streptophyta > Pinopsida > Cupressales > Taxaceae > Torreya > Torreya grandis. The sequence goes on from JARHVA010000913.1 coordinate 3,787,841, forward strand.
CTTTCTTCATCTAGTTCTGGGAGCTCTGTCTGAGCGGAAACTTTATGTCCAATGACCTTCTTCAAACAAGAAACATGAAATACTGGGTTTATGTGAGATGAATGAAGTAACTCGAGCTTGTAAGCCACACTTCCAATATTTTGTAGAACCTGATAAGGGCCATAATACTTAGGAGCAAGTTTGTTGTCTTTTTTTTGTTGCTTCAAGGACATTTGCTTGTAAGGTTGCAAACGAACAATTACCCAGTCACCCACTTCAAAATTTCGCTCACTACAGTGTTGATTCGTTTGTTGCTTCATCCTATTTTGTGCCAAGGCCAAATTCTCTCTTAAACTAGCCAAAACCTATTGTTGATGTTAAATGTGCTCTTTCACATCTCAAACTTTGGTGTGCACCTTTATTGAAAAAGTGATGGAAGGTGGATGGTAACCATATAGTGCTAGAAATAGAGACATTTTAGAAGAGGTATGGAAAGATGTGTTATACCACCATTCTGCAAGTGGTAGCCATTTAACCTAATGTTCTTGTTTATCTGATACAAAACAACGGAGATATCTCTCTAAACATTTGTTAACCACTTCAGTTTGTCCATCAGATTGGGGGTGATAAGATGAGCTATGAGCTAGCTGAGTACCCAAACAAGAAAATAGTTCAGTTCAGAAATTACTAGTGAAAATAGGATCATGATCACTTACAATTATTTTTGGAGTTCCATGTAATTTGAGAACTGCTTCCATAAAAATAGCCGCTACTGTATTTACTGAAAATAGGTGTGAAAGCACAAAAATGGGTATATTTTGTAAGCCTATCCACAATGACCAAAATAACATTCTTACCTTTAGAACAAGATAACCCAGTGATGAAATTCATGGCAACCTCCTCCCACCTTTGACTAAGAATTGCTAACGGTTGTAACAACCCTGGGGCTTAACTGTTTCACCTTTATTCTATTGGCATATCAAGCATTCTTTCACAAACTTTTGTACATCTCCCTTGAATCATTCCCAAAATAATTCTTTCTTAATTATATGATAAGTTTTCAAGAACCCTGAGTGTCCTCCAATTGGAGATGTATGCAACTCTGCAAGAATCTTATGCTTAAGCTCTGAATTTTTGCACAAGTATAACCTACCCTTATACCATAGGACATTACCTTTCCATTTAAATTTGTCAAAGGATAAATTACCTTGCTGAAGATTCTGAATCAAACCATGTGTATCCTTGTCTTGCTCACATTCTAACTTAGCTTCATCCACCCAATCTGCTTGCAAGATGGACATTGCACAAAGTAATGCTTCTGTGGATGTATTCCGTCTGGATAGTGCATTTGCTATTACATTATCTTTACCCTTCTTGTAGATGATTTCAAAATCATAACCCAACATTTTGGTTACCCATTTTTGTTGTTCCTCAGATGATAATCTTTGCTTCAAAAAATATTTGAGACTATCATGATTCGTTTTCATCTTAAAATGTCTACCCATCAGATAAAGCCTCTATTGTTTAACTGTATGAAGAATAGCCATCATTTTTTTCTCATAGATAAGTTTTTGTAGATTCTTACCTTTGAATTGACGACTTTCAAATGCAATGGGTCTTCCTTCCTGCATTAGTACTGCCCCCAATCCAGACCCAGAAGCATTACATTCTATAGTGAATGTTTGTGAGAAGTCTGGAGTAGCCAAAACTGGAGTGGTGCACATAGTTACTTTTAGTTTCTCAAATGCTTTGGTGGCATCATCATTCCAATGGAAAGCATCCTTCTTTAGCAATGCAGTGAGTGGAGCTGCTACAATGCCATAACCTTTCACAAATCTTCTATAGTAACCTGTTAGTCCAAGGAACCCTCGAAGGTTTTTGAGAGTTTTTGGCATGGGCCATTCCATTATTGCTTTGATCTTCTGGGGATCAACTTTGACCCCTTCATGGGAAACAATACTCTACCTCCTGTACTCCAAAAACACATTTAGATGGCTTCGCATAAAGTTGGTGCTTCTCCAAAACTATGTTTCACATGTTGCAGATGTGCTTCCCATGTCTGACTATAAATCAATGTCATCAAAGAAAACTAGCACAAACTTTTTTAAAAAAAGCCTAAAAATAGTGTTCATCAAGCTCTGAAAAGTAGGTGGTGCATTTGTAAGACCAAAGGGCATTACCAAAAACTCATAATGGCCCTCATGTGTTTTAAAAGCAATTTTATGAACATCTTCATCCTTGATTCTAATTGGATAGTACCCTGAGCGAAGATCCAATTTTGTGAAATAATTAGCACTGTGCAACTCATCAAGTAAATTATCAATTACTAGAATATGAAACTTATCTTTGATGGTGAACTTGTTGAGTTCTCTATAATCTGGGCACATCCTCCATGTGTCATCCTTCTTTCGCACCATGACCACTGGTGATGAATATGCACTTTGGCTATGCTTGATGATCCCTGCCTCCAGCGTCTCATGAACCATCTTTTCAATTTCACTCTTTTGTGTATATGGATATCTATATGGTCTGATATTTGGTGGTTGACTACTTGGAATTAGTTGAATGGCATGATCATGTTCTCTTTTTGGTGGTAGTCCTTTTGGCATGGCCCCAAAAATAGATGAATGGTCTTCAAAAATTATTTGTAGATCAGGATGTGTAGATACTTGTGTGGGTTGAACTTCTATGGAGCATAATCGTGCAATAATTCCCTCTGCCCCCTTTTTTAGCATCTTGGTCATCTGATGTGAACTAATCAATTGTAGAGATTTTGCATGTAATCCATGTAGTTCAATTTTCTTACCTTCAGAATGAAAGCGCATGAATAGTTCTTGGAAGTTCATCTCAATGGTACCTAAGGTTGTGAGCCATTGGACTCCCAAAACAATGTCTGTGTTACCCATGGGAATATCAAACATATGAGAGTCGAGATTGTATCCACCCATAGTAAGCTTAATACTATGGCATTTGCCTGAACAATTAATTGTGCCGCCATCTGCAATCATGACCTGAAATTTTGGTGTTGGGTAGATGAAACAGTTCAATCGAGTGGCCAACTTATGGTTTATAAAGTTATGTGTGCTCTCTGAATCAATCAACACTGTCACCTTCTGTTTCTTGAGGAAACCCACCACCTTAAGAGTTTGTGGAGTGCTAGTCCCTGCAAGTGCATGACAAGAGTTGTAGGTTGAGAATCTTCAGGTACCTCCTCTATATCTTTTTCATCATCATTGGAGGCATCATCTGCGTCTTCATCTTCATTTGGTCCCTCAATGTAGAATAACTTCTCAGCACATCTATGTCCTTTACTCCACTTGCTATCACAACCAAAACATAATCATTTTGCACGCTTCTCTTCAATTTGCTGAGGGGTCAATCTAGTAGGTGGAGGAAATGTTGGTGACGATATGCTACGATCTTTGAAGCGAGTGAATGGCTGCTTCTTGTTGGCTATGAATTTTTCCTCAGCTCTACGTGCTAGGATAATAGAATCAGAAATATTAAGTGGATTAAACATGCGTACCTCATGTTGAATGTGGTCCTTGAGTCCACCCAAAAATAGGTCATTCAAGTTTGCTTCAGAAATTGTCTCCACACGTAAGGATAGGTTCTGAAAATGATAAATATAATCCTTGACGGAGTCAGTTTGTCGCAATTTTGCCAGTTCGCTGAAGTAATTCTCTGTCACACTATTGCCATAGTGTAATTGTAGCGCCTATGTAAAAAATGATCAAGTGACATTGAGAGTTATCTTTTTCTTTTGAGCACACAACCATCAATACCAAATGAATTGATCAGGTTCAAGATACAAGGATGCCATGGTAACCCTCTGTCCACTTGAAATCTGATGTAGGTCAAAAAAACTCTCCATTTGGTTGAGCCAATTGAGTGGATCTTTTTCATCAAATTTGCGCATATCCACCTTTGGTAATAGGTTCTTCTGTGGCCATGGAGTTAGATTTGAGGTAGACTAGTTCGGAGAACCACCCTGGTGGGTTTGTGAAATAGAGTTAGCTTGATGATTTCACTGATTAATGTTCAAAGCCATCATGATATCTCTCAAACTATCTTGTATGGATTGCATATTAGATTGTATGTCTTGCACCTCACTCTGAATGCCTTGCACACTATAGTCAAGCTGGCTCATTTTGTGATCTATGTCAGAAAACCCTGGTACAAAGGGTCTAGTACATCCCCCTTCTGACTCCATTTCTTCTTTGTTAGGAGTTTTCCCTGGAGTTTCAACACCCTTCCCTCAACCTCGAGTTTGTGGCCCTGCCATAAAAGGGTTTTACGATGTCGACCCTTATTGGCACTTTTGACTCAACTTTGACCAAGTGATTTTGGAATTATGTCAGCGTTAAATAAAAATATACAAAGAACATATCGTATCCAAATTTTTTAAGCTTTCCAAAAATGTAAATAACTCAGAATTTTTTTTTGAATTGCGCACTATAGAGCAATTTTATGAAAAACCATAAAATAGCGATAAATTTTGTAAAACAGATCCAAATGACCTGAAATTTTAAGGGAAGCTTAATTTGATTATTTCACACCTCCAGTAAAAATTTTATATAGAAATTCGCAACCGTTTTTTATATATCATAAAATTTAAAAATTTAGTGTTTCACCCACAAGATTGCCCAAATCGCAGCTTTGATACCACTTGTAATGAAATTACTTCAAGAATTAAGTATAACAGCAGAATTATATCCAAATGTGACTGAAATATATCCAAATATATGATAATAGATAAGCCACTTCGAGGGGGCAACCTCCACAAGCTTCAATAAGAGCAGAATTCACAATATGATGATAAATGATTACCCACTACCTCCTATATATATAGTCTATCTAGGCCATGGTTACTCCATAGGCCGACCTACTAATCAAAAGAAAGCATAGATAAATGTAATATAATGCCAAAGAGGGATAAATAAGCCATAAGTCGGCTAATATTATCCTCATACATGTGATAATTGATGCTTTTGGTATTGAAGTAGGAGTTGTCTTAGTGCAACTAGGGGATGGTGGGTTGGATCATCCTATACACTTTGCTAATATGAAACTATCAGTAATAGAGGAAAACTATATGACTACAGAAAGAGAGCCCTGAGCTATGGTGTTTGCCTTACAAACGTTTAGACATTATATAGTGGCCACACCATTTGATATTTTCACATATCACCAAGCATTGCGATACGTGGTTAACAAGTTGATGTTCAGTGGATGGATCTCTAGGTGGATAATTTTGTTTCAAGAATTTCAATTCAGAATAAATGTGAAGTTATGTTAAGAGAATGTGGGACCAAATCATTTGAGCAGGCTCTAGAATGGGGAAGAACTTGAGGAAATACATGATGAATCTCTAGATATGCACTTGTTTAGGGCCACTGTGATCCCTGACAACATGGAGGACATCACAAACATCTTGTAATAAGGAATGTTTCATACACATTATGTAGTCTCATTAATGGATTTATATATAAAATTGGGAAGGATGATGTGTTGCGTAGAGTATATGTAGAACACGAGTGACCACAACTTCTTCAGGAAAAACATCAAGGAGTCACACAAGGTCATTTCATGGGAGAAGCTACTATGAAGATGATACTACAAAGCGGTTTTTGGTGGCCGAATTTATTTCAGGATGCACATAGGGTGGTCAAACATTGAAATGTTTGCCAAAGAATGGGAAAACCCAATCATTATGATGAGATGCCATGGGTCCCAATGCTAGTAGAGCAACCATTTAAACAATGGACAATTGAATTTGTAGGATCTATAACTCCCCCAAGTAAACATGATCATGCATGATATATCATTACTACAACTAACTATTTCACGAAATGGGTGGAATCTACTGTGACAACAAATTGTGGTATAGAGAATGCCACTAAATTTTTATATGAGAATATCATAATAAGGTTTAGATGTCTAATCAAATTGGTTAGCGAGAGAGGTACTCACTTCATTGATAACACAATCAAGACTCTCACTAAGGAGTTTATGATATTGCACGACAATAGCACGACTCATCATCCACAAGAAAATGGATAAGCTAAAGCTTCAAACAAAGTATTAGGTAAAATACTGATGAATATATGCAATGTTCAAAGGGATGATTGGGAGGATCACATTTATGTGATTATTTGGGTGTATAAAATAAATTACAAATGTGCGACAGGTTTCACTCTCTTTCAACTTCTTTATGGTCTTGAGGTAGATATGCCTATAGAATACATTGTTCTTAGTCTATGCATTGAAATGATTATGAGGTTGGGTGATCAAGAATCTCTGAAACAAAGAATGATGGATTTGGTCAAGATGGAGGAAAATAGACAACGGGCATAGTGGATGCAGGAGATCAATAAGTTAAGTCAACAAACGTAGCATGATTGTAACTTATGATCTAAGGAGTTCTATCTTGAGTAAGTCGTATTACTCTATGATAGTACATTCAAAGCATTTTTGAGAAAGCTATGTATCAGATGAAAAGGACCCTATATTATCCACGATGTTCAAAATAAGGTACAATTATTATAAAATATTTATAGGGAACCATTTTACCAAGGCATATCGATGGTTGTAGGCTTAAACCTTATTGCCATTAATCTCTATCATGCATCACTATAAATGAGAGAGGGTGCTGAGTAGCATCATGTAGTTAGGAATTTTATTTAATGATGTTTTGTTTTCTATTTTTAGGGTTAATATGTTTATACAGTGTGATTTTTGGATCACAACACATTCGAATAAAATTTGGAATAGTTAACATTACAAGGTGTGATTGATATGCAGAGTCGGCGAGAAAGGAAGACAACTAGCAGTCAAAACACAGTGGTCATCAATTAAGTCTGGGAATGGGGTGCTGATAAGATAGGTATGATGAAAGGATGGTGAGTGGTCATTTGAAACCGTTAATGACAATGCACTTAAGGGATTGTATCTTCTCGAAACAAATCACATGGCAGAATGATAGGATGGCCCATAAAATAAATTGGATAAATAAAAGGACAATCCACATTACATCAGTTACCTGTCAACAGTTGGATCAATGAACCTAGACACATAATAGTAACCGTCGTTTCAAACAACAGTCAATTGACATTAATTTAGGAGATACACTCGTGCAACGACTTGATGGATTTGGGATATACACACTATATAATAGAAGGCGTGAACAACAAAAAGACATTACACACTCCTGCAACCAAGCGAACTTTATGATATGCATTCAAAACATCTTCTTTTGTATAAATTTCACACCAACGTCAAACCAAACGAAGAAAGTTTTCAATGCAGTCCAAAGCAACAACCATGGATAAGGCACAACTATTGATCCTGCTTACAGATTCATAGAAAGAGAAAATGGGGATTGACTTAGGCCTAAGATAAACCAAATATCATGATTCAGACCCCTTCGATTTTATTGATGCAGAATAAGCTACTCTATTATCTCAGGATTCACATGGAGCAACACAAGCAAGAGCATTAACACTTCAACATTCACTGAGCTAAAGCTCTTGCTTGTGTTGATGTTGACACTAAGCTAAAGCAAAGCAGGAGGTAGAGGCAAAAGCCAAGCAAAAAGTAGAAAGTGTAGTACAACCAAAAATTATGAAGCAAGGAGGTGCATAGGAGAAGGCTTCTCAGCCTACACTGCAAATAACTAGCCAATGGCTATGGGATGTTCCCACATCATCCAACCGATGCACCACATTTTCACTTCTATTGGCATAGTTTATGGTGACCCCTACAACAACTACAACAACATCCATGACTTTGACTATGAATGCACAAGAAACATCTTTGGATTTTTCTCAGTTGCTACTAACTAAATACATTGAAGGTTTAATTAATTTTCAATAGTCAATTGCGTAGAAGGATTTGGCCTTAGAGTATGAAGTCTTACAACTAAGAGAGGACAATGTAGACTTGAGCCTTCAATTCACCAATGCATGACAAATCATTGACACCAACTGCCCTACACTAGTAAACCAAGTCTTAGGTAAGCAGGGGATGTCTGAAGAAGACAAGTAATTCTCATCGCTATTGATGCAAGTCATGAAAGATTGGTTGGATGCACATAAGTTACAAATGTTATGAGCACAAGGGTAAAATATCAAGGTGGAAACATAGGCAATCTACAAGCTATTAGAGGAGTACAAACAAGTTTTGGACACAACTACGATCTAAGCAAAATGAATAGTGTAGGATATGTTAAATTGGAAGCAACAACTTAACAATTCATTGTCCACAACTAAACCAAATTTTGATAAGGCAAATGAAGCCAAAGTAGTGATGGAGGATCATACGACTACTTTTGTACCAATGAGCAACAAACTCAAGTAGTTTCTTGATTCAAGGGATGAGGCCATGCAAAAATTGTAGTCTTGGAAAAATGAGATTTTGTGCAACTCATTTGCAGACATTTGGGCACAAAGGCACGCATATCGGTTGGATGAGATGTTATAGGACATCCAAGTCAAAATATTAAATTATAGGGCACTCACACCATCACTGATGAGGAAAACGTTTAGAACCTGATGGTGACTCAAGTCCTACTATTCATATTGTTAACTATGGTGTGAGAAGTGATGACTAACTAGAAGATGTTAAATCAAGATTTGTCTCAATTTGATCCCTCTATTGCATAACTTGTTGATGAACCATAATACATTCCCTTGTAATGGTTGCAACAAGTACTTCAACAGAAGAAGAGTGCCTCAAGTGCATAACCATCTATCTAGAAACCATAATAGTCTCCACCAGTAGTTTCTATAGAACCAAGTGCTTCCTCCACTTATCCAGTAGATTTGTCATTGTAACAATCTGTTGCAGAGCCAATATAGAGTATGCCACTCCCTAAATAGTAGGTAATGTACAATTCTAATTTTACAATTTTCACAACTTTTTGGCACAATTTTGTATGATGGCCTTAAGCATTAGGAGCGGGGCTAGGTTGGATGAAAACTTGTAAAGGGTGGCCACCTAGTTAAGCTAGTTTATTGAAAACACAAAAAAGTGGTAGGCTAGTACGCTACTTAGTTGAAACCCTGAAAGGGTGGCTAAATAGTGCACAAATGGTAAAAACTAGTAAATAACACCTGGAGTGATAATCATGACTCTTGATTCTGGTTCAATTCTTCAATTCAAGATTTAGATCAGGAATCTATACTGTGACTTTATCTCGGGATGAGACAAAGGTTTAATTATGGGAAAGTGTTGAGTGTAGAACAAGGCTGTCAAAATTGTAGAGTCAATATCTAATGGACATGTGTGCAATTTGCACTCATTTTGTCTTTTGTATAATCTTTTTGAATGTATTCAATGTAAGCATAATGATATATGTCAAAATGTGAAGAGTCACTCCTTTTGGGCATATCGAAAGGATAGAATATAAAGAGACAACACCGCATAAAACTCTATATATAATGCTTGATTGTATTTAGATATGGTTCTTATGTGATGGAGATCAATACATCTTTTTAAAAATGGTTTTCCTATGTATCTTTTATCATTATTTTGTGCACAATAAATACTTTGATTGCTTTAATCTATTAATCATATGAGTTATACCTATTGTTTAGATTCTAATAAACCTGTGTTTATCTGCGCATCTGTTTGCTTTGATTTTTAATGAATATATTCAGTCTAAATTGACATTAAATGTTTACTTTTATTACTTCATGTGTAATCTATCCCAATTTTAGCATGTTTTAAAGGCTTTTTCAGTTACCATTGCTAATAAAAGTATTTACATCATGGTTTCATCTTTCCAAGTAAAAATACACTATTCAATAAATATAGTTATTTGTCTAAAATAGTCATACGTGAATAATTCTTCATAATGAAGTCCACTAAGGTTTTGCTGATCATTGTTGTAGATGAAAGGCCATATAGAAAACAAAAGAGGGAAAGCATCATTGAATGATTTTTCCTCACACCACAGAGCCTTTCAAACCCCCCGTACACCTCTTATCCACTGAGAGTGACCCTACCCTTCCACAAATGTACTAGATGAGGAAAATTAATAGAGCAAAGAGAATCCATGTAGATAGAACAAGTTAGCATATTGCTTCATGCAACAGTACATTAAACATCCTAATGTGTACTGACATATGACCACATAGTAGGTGAAATCCTAAATGCATCTCATTTCAAGTACTAAAGCATATATGTTATCTATAGTCATTGGTTAGTATTTAATGAACATTCTAGCCCTTATGCACAAAGTTTTCAATGTTCATTACTCTATTATTAGGTTAACCTAAGGTTTCAAAGGCTTCAAATCTCATCCATTTGTCTAATATACACTTAATGATATCATTGTTAACTACCTACGAGTCCCATTAGGATCCTATATTAATTCCATATCGAGGGCTTTACATATACCATGAGGGAATCATATTGCCAACCTAAGGTGAAATCCAACGATCAAGGATCGTAATCCCAAGTCTAAAATCCCATTTAACCACCAGGTGTTTGATATCGAAATGTGTTTTGATACCCAATTAGTATTGTACTAAATAATTTATCATCTATATATGAAGTGTTATCTCCCAAAGGGTATTAAATTGCTTATCATGAGTTTATCATTTATTATCTAAGGGGTTAACACATGATTGAAAGTGATTAATTATTCATGTAGGTTCCAGTTCCAAAAGGAATATCTTCCAATATATGTTCGAATACAAATATTGATTAACTTCTACCGCTATTTTTATGATCAATCACATAACTTTCAAGGTGTCAAGTTGTGATTTCCACTTAAAAGTGAGATCTTATTTCTATAGCGATGCAATGATTATCAATCAATCAAACAAGGTAAATCCCACCAAATGCAAACCTTATTCTCCAGTCTCTTGTTCTTGAAAATTCAATAATCCAACACTGTTATAGTCCCAACAAGTATTTGAATCCATCATAAGGTTCAACATCCATAAACAATAATTTAGTTCAATGAGGACTCAACCAAACCAATCTAATATAATAATTGGCCCAATCCTCACCATTCCTTGTGCGAGTATAACATCCAAACAAGGGATCATAATTTGATATGAATGTAATTATGTCCACTACGATTTATCTTCTAGATGTACAATCATGGTTCAAATAACCTATGGAATCTTGGGTTATCTAGGATTAATTTTTTGGGTTCCCATAATCCAAGTTCAAGAATGCGTTTACTCGAAAGAGTGTCTTTTGATCATGTATATTACACAAATGATAACACAACTTATAAGTGTCTCATACCACACATAGAAGCGTTATCACAAGATGCTTACACGAAGATTGACCACACAACCAAAACAGGGTTTAGAAGGTCTACAATCACAACACGTAAAGGTCACATCCAAAACCATCTAGAAATATAATTCATACATATTAAGTTTGCACAATATTTAATACATGTGAGCTATAAGTATCCTAGATAACTATGAGAAAAACCCTGATTAAACCTCTTATTAGGTTCAAATATAAATAATTTTTATGAGTGATACTTGGTAGGTTCGACCTATTTGAAATACGATGGTGAACTAAGCTTAATAATTGCTTGTTGGCTAAAGCTTACATGTTCCCGATAGTTCACCACCACTGAAGAACTTGATATTTGATCTCACATACTATATTTTTTTTAAGAGTATTTCTTGATAAACATAGAACCCTCATGTTATCTCTTAATTTTAGGCTTATCATGTGTCTTTAGTTAGAATCTCTTACACAATTTTACGACTGATCATCATATATAAAAATAATGAAAGATAACATCAAGAGAGGGTGTGCTTAGTGTACAAATTTGAAGTATATTTTTATAAATATACATTTACAATTTAAAAAACTATATTTTATCCAGACATCTATTATCAAACATATAACAATTATAATCGAAAATGTGAATGTACATAATCACTAATAAATTATTATTGATTTATCCACCTTATACCATGACATAAAAAACTTCCTTTCAAGTCACAAGGTTTTATATTATGATTCTTACAAAACAAACTGAAGATAATGTCAGTTCACCTTACTCCCAAATTCAATTATAATACTGTTGGAAAAATGATTATCCATGGAAAACAATGGTTCTCAGAGCAATTACATTGCAAATAAACCCTGAATTTAGTGAGGGAGTTTGAGTAGAAATGTGATGGTGGAATAGGGCACCAAGTGCACCCCAAAATAACAATGCCGATAGTTTCAGAACCTCAATGAATAATGGATTTTTCTATTTGTCACATCACACATGGCCATGCAAAAGGTAAGGATGTAAGACCTCCAACTTAATAAAAGGAATTGCTTATATTCATTTGTCATTTATTCACTCTCAAAGAATATAAATGTGAAAACAAAAATGAAAAGATGAAATACATTCTTTGTTAGGATTACATTTTTAGGTATATGTTTATAAAGTCTTTAAGGCGTAGTCTACATGAGGTGTCAGGGTTCAATTAATTATATAAGATGGGTTTGTTGAAAGTGCTAATAGAAATGGGCAATTTTTTTGGGTTGATCATTATTTTATATGATAATATAAGTTAATAACTAAAATTTAAGAGTATTTATTTTTTTAAGTTCATAAATTTAAAATGAAATTTAGTGAAAATTCATTTTATTTCATAATATTTTTGTTAAAAAAAATTTAAGTTACAAAAAATTTAAAATAATAATTATAATATTGATTCAAATGTATTAATATTTTAAATTAAGAATTTACAGAATTTAGAGTTGAAGTATTAGTGATGGTTATTTAAAATATTTTATTGTGGCTTTTTTTATGATTGATATTTTTTTCCACTAAACTTAATCAATGCTTATAAATTGGTGGGGTCTACACTCTTTACGAATCACAAAATTCATACAAAAAAAGTTAAATATTAAAAAAATTGTGATTGGATACCCAACTAAGATCAACTTAGTTTGTGAGTATTGGATAAGCTTGCCTTTTTTCTCCTTGGCATCCGTCCAACTAACTGACACGTCCTTATCTAAGAGCAACTTCCATATTTATAACATTTCTATCTTATTTCATCATAATGGCGAATATAAAGGCCGAGTTTTATTTTTGCAAAAAATCTAAATGAATCTCACTGCCCATATAGTAAATTTTAATGTTGTTTGTCTATTTAAAGGATTCCTTCAAATGCTAAGACAGTTTGTGGTCAAAAGAAGCGACAAAACTCATTTTTTAAGACAAATGTGACAATAAATTTATTGTGGTAGACATAGATTAAAAATTATTTATGGTTGAGTATTTACTCATAAATATGAGAATTACAATATGACTAGTTTTATCAATAAATGTTTTATATTGAATTAAATATAATCTCAATAATTAAATTTAGTTTGTTGACATGTATTTAATAAGCGGTAGCTCTTAACTACATGATTAAGTTACTATCATTAATAATATTAGTTCGTAACCAATAAATGAATTGTAGTAGTTATTGTCTTAGCATTAGTTGTATTTATTCCTAACTGAATATAAAATCAATATTTTAATATAAGCTTATAGATCTTAGTATTTCTAATATCATAAAATTATAAATATGGATGATAGTAATTACAATGTTTATAATATTGCCAATGGTGGTCCGTATAATTAAATTAACTAACATTAGTTATATTTATTCATAACCGAACATAAAATTAGTATTTTAGTATAGATTTATAGACCTTAATATTTATAATATCGTAAAATTATAAATATGGATCATATTAATTGTAATGTTGACAATGACCGTTTATATAAGTGATAAATAACTAATCATATTCTAATCTAACATGTAAAATATATTATTTCAATTTACATTGACACGCATAAACATTAATGTCATATTTTAGTTTTAGTACTCATTTTTTTAGTTATATATATATATATGTATATATTTTTTAAAATAATATATTTAACAAATATATATATATATATATATATATATATATATATATATATATATATAATATTAAAATCAAAGTTAAGAAAATGAATTAAATTTTTGCAAAGTGAATTTGATACAAATTAATGAGATGACATAAAAACAATAATATGGGGCATGCCACAAGTACTGATCTCAACTATTTTAATTATCTCCGGTATATACTAAATAAAATGTTTTGGATAAATTATTTTACCTTTGTTTTTTCTTAAAAAACAATGATATCATAATTTTAGGGTATCAATTATAAATAGTTCAAAACCAAATAGCATATCATATTAAGTGGAAAATTTCGTTTTCTTTGCATATCCCATTAAATTGAACATGGAAAAATAAAAAAGTCTTGTCAAAGACATTAATCATTATTTACTGATAAGCCTTGTCAAAGAGATATCATTGTTGATTGGTGAATTGAGTGTTGGTGGAGAAAGAAAATAGAGCAGTGGAGGTAACAGAGGTGGATAAAGTGATAGCAGTATGCAATTGTCGTCTTTGCTTCCTCCAATTTTGGTGGGATTTTACAATATGTGCTTTGCATTTTTGAAAATAATTATGCATTGTAAAGGGAAACAAATAATGCTAGCACACATTACGTCGGTATTTTAATTTCAATTTAGCGGTATAACTGAAGTAATTAATGGTAGTATGCATTTTCAGGATTAGAAATTGTTTATGATGTCAGCGTAAGAATATCTTAAATAACCTTTTATAAAATATACCGATATTTAAATGAAAACTCTATACAAAACTTTATAACTATTAAGATCATATGTATTTTAAGCTTTTTAATTGGTTAAGTGAGAAATATGTCATTTGAAAAGTGAAATCATTAATACCTTACCTTGACAGGGACTAATAACAATCTATATTTTCAATGCTTCTCATTAAAATCATCCAACACGAGTCTTATTTTTAAGGCTTTCTTAATAAATGAAAATTTGAAATTATTATGCTTAAAATCATAATCATCTAGTCTCATAAAATCCTCAACACAAGTTTGAAGTGAGAAAACAAAACACATGAACTTGGAAGTTAACTCATCAATTTACTAGTGCCAAACCATTTATTAATCAATTTGACAACATGCAAATATTTCTCAAAAGATGCCCTACTAACAAAGTAGGGCTTACTTATCTCCCTTAACATAATTAAATTCGGCATGCTTAAGAAAGAGAAAAGAAATCACTCATTGTGAATTGTAAAAAGGTTGCCAAAAGCCTTTTCTCCAATAATGGCTTTGCCCACCATTTTACCATACACCAATTGCACATTGGTACTTATTTAAGAGATGCATCATGAAAAGGGAAACTAAACATGGTCGAACAATCATAAGTTGTCTAAATGGTCATTATCATTTAATTATAATATTCATATAGATTCATTAGGTATCATTAGGTAGCAGATTCAATAATCTATAATATAAGCATTTTGTAGTTATAAAATGTGATGAAACATATTGATAAGAAATGTTGAAAAATTATGTATATCTATATTTGTTACAATAATAACGAGTATAATAATGAGTACACACATTGTCGTGTATATTATTGTGACTCTTAGAAATATTTAATTAATTTGCCTACAATCACAATCTAATACATAAAACAAAACAATGTTAAGTAAACCAAGGAATCATCAAACTAGATGATCACTACTCATGTCAAGACATGAAATGTATGATTACACCTCATTCTACTAGATTCTCTCTCTACTACCCATAATCCACATCAAATTTCTTCTCTCTGATAATACTCTTTCTCGTACTGAGGGAGTTGTACCTATGTCACATATGAATGAATAGATGACAATTATCTATGGCATGATATCAAAATCACATAATATGAAGAAGTAAAAACATGATAAATAAAAATTATTCTACATAATTGTATAATATATCTATTTAAATTAATTGCCTTAGTTTTGTCACATAAATATGAAAACATGATAACAACAATTGAATGAATTGAAATTATATAAAATAAAAAATTCAATCATTGATATCTTTGATTGCATAGAAACCAATCTTTATATTATTAATTATGATCTATAATGCTAATCATAGACTAGTGCCTTCAAAATCTTGTACTAGAAAAGGGGGCGTGGCATTCTTGAGCCTAAGTTTACTCATTTTGCATGGTGCTCGATGTATTAGGGTTTCCCCTTAGGAAATCACCTTATGTAGTTAGGCATTCCTTAATCCAAGTGTCCTTGATGTGGCCAAGTTTATAATGTTAAGTATTAGTCTTGGTTTTGCATTACATCTCAACAAGTTTGGACTCGAATTTATGATTTCTTCAAACCCTCTCAGCCTAAATTGTTTTCATGGTAAATTGTTCTTATTGGAGATTAGCCTTTTCCCTACAAAGTTCACACATATTTGGCATACATTATGGGTGAAAATTATTATTATTTATTTGAAACTTAAAAATAGGGTATTTTTTCTAACAGTACAATTGAGAAACATTTCTATTTATAACAAAGCTATGTGATTTCAAATATGTTTATGCATATTCAAGTGTAGGTCAGCAAGGTGGCTCTACAAGTGACCCATCTCCATAAGTTGTTTGATCATTGGGGCAAGTGGCAATATGCTTTCTAGTGCGGATTGTGTGCCTCCCCCCTTCACCACAATGAGATAAACTCTGAAGGGGGATCACTATACCCACTCTTGTCAGCATTTTTGCGATTGTGCAAAGTTGTCATCACCACATTGTTCTTAATATCCTTTGGCTCAACATAGTGGATGTGATCCTTTACCTCACCATGATAAATTATTGTGACTGGATTTAACAAATTCTTGTCATAGGTAACTACTTAACTCTAAATTGATTTGTACAAGGGTAATAGGTTTAAAAATATAGAAATGAATAAGCACAAGGGTGATAAACAAATCTATAATAGACTAATTAATTTACAAACTCAGATAAAATAATATTATGAGTTTAAACACTTAGATATGTCAAAAATAGAAAGTATAACTATTGATAAATATTGTAATAAATCAAAAGCAAGAGTACTTAATTGATTTACTATGCACATGTAGATATGAGTTGAAACAGGGTGGAAGTGTACTGGATCAGGATCCCAAAACAATCATTAGATCTTGGAAATTTGCACTATGTGGCTTCATACACTTGTATCAAATCTGGGCAATTGCATCAATGTTGGTGTCTTAACTAGACGTAGATGTCTTGTACAAAATATTGACTGGGTCTAGATATGACCAACCAGAGCCTTCTGGGTTTTTTATTGTCTTTCCTCTAATATCTTCAAATCATGCGCATAAGCTATTGCTCTTTGAGAAATGATCAAACCCTAACTTTCTCACCCTTGGAGTGACTATGAAAAAAAGAGGTTAGTGGGCACACGGTGTTGAGTTGCCCAAGGGAACCACCTGTCAATGGGTGTTGCCTACATAGTCAAAACTCTAAAGGGGGCCTTAAACTTATATTGTTCTCCCCTGTGTGTTGGATTATGTGTGCACAAAGGGTGCAATAAGTGATAAACAAGTACTACAATGACCTAACTTGTAACTTGGCAAATATGGCTCATAAGATGCTCTCTCAATACTTTAGACCTATAGATAGACTGCTCTAATGACTGATATGGGAATAAGAATGAATAGGGCAGCTCTACTCACTTGAATGCTCAATTGATAGTTATTTGGTTACTTTATATGTGAGAGGTCCGAATTTTTTATGTGAGGAATAAATGAGAGTTGATCTTATATATATATATATATATATATATATATATATATATATATATATATATATATATATATATATATATACCAATCTCTTTTGAAAACATCTCACACAAAAACACTTAGGACGACCATAAGGATACATTATATTTAAAAATAAGATGAATTTTGGGCACTGGACATTTAGTTGGAAAAAGGACACTTGTGCCGACGTAGGCATCTGGTTGGGATACAAGTGTTTGATAAGTTAGAAAATAGGTACATGTCCAAAATTGATAGAGAATGATAATGACTAGGTTTATAGAATTTTGCACAGTATAAAAGGCTTGGTCATCAAAATAACATATGGTCACACTAAAGATAAATAATTTGGCACAAAGAGATAGTGAATGTGAGCCTTTCGATAGTGGGAAGGTCTTAACATTGATGGTTAAAACCATGATAGGTATTTGCCACGTGTGCACAATTGAGGTGCTATATAATTTAGATTTAATGTCTACATTTGCCCCACCTTTAATCTAGTAATGAAGTTGTTAGTTTGAAGGAAAATAAATGTGTACATAGTGTGTATCTTGCATTTACGTGAGTCTAATTTAAGTGCTTTGTTGGTGACTAACCTACAAACAAGAGCATGTTACAGTGTATAATCAGTGCATATAATCTAAAATTGAAAGTATTTGAAATGTTTGAAAGTAAATAGAACAAGGCTAGGAGTACACGTGTTGATGCAACCATCTTGCCTTTTGGCAATTTGATTTGAAGAGATGCTTCATTATGAAACATTAAAATTGAGATTAAGACAATTTTGAAACCTACAAGTACACACACACACACACACACACACACACACACACACACACACACAGAAACATGCCCCCAACTTGGCAAAAAGGTGAGTTGCCACACGACCACTGAGCTTATCTCAATCATGCAACCCAATCATGTTTATACCCTGGCAAGTGTGAATGATCTAATCAAATCACACTGTCCATCTGGTGAGAGTGGATGATTTAATCACTTTATTGGTGAAGTTAGATGAATTAATCAAGTCTAACTTATATAATTGATGAGATTGAGTAATTTAATCACCTCAACCTTCCCAAAAGGTGAACCAACTACAGTAGATTGACTCAATACAGTTCATAAAAGTCCATGTTGGGTATGATAACGGTCCATAGTAGTATTTAAAATCTGGATACTGATTTGATTTTTACAATTTTAGGTTTCCTTTGCATGCAATATGCATCTCATATATGTCTCAAGTTGAAATCTAGGTATAATAATAGTACCATATATAGAATGTTGCCATAAATGTGTATCTAAATCAAATAACTATAAAATTTAGTCAATTTGAAACTTGTGCAAGTGTGGACATGTTTCCATGACATGCCCCCACTCAATCTGGAGAATTTGAAAAGGCTAAGTATTGAATAAGTGTGGAGATTGCACCTTTTTGACATGCTCCCACTGAAATATAAAACTGTGAAAATGTGGAAGCCATGTCTATATGACATGCCCCCACTTTTGAGATGAGGGGAAGTAAAATATGGTAGTTACTCTACTTCAAAAGGATACTATAATTGTATAAATTGTGTATGGATTATGTAACATATATAGGTTAAATGTCTAGGTAGATATAACATTTAAGCACACAGAATGTGATCACATCAAATCTTAAGATGCATGATATAGATCATGGCAACATGTAGAGAGTTACAATACAAGCTCAACAAGTAATCAAGCACATATACAAAAGCACTCAAAAGCAAAACAAAAGGTGATGGTCCAATGAGACCTCATATAAGAGGAATGTTCAAATGCTGTACAATCGAAGGGACATGGCATAGTCAAAATTTCATAAAATATAAAATGATATATTCAAATGTCCATATATAACAAACTATGACATATTCATATGTCAAAATAGGCAAACAAAGACACGAGGGCCAAAATCAATGGAACATATTCAAATGTCACAACAGATAAATAAAGTCATGGGGGCCACAATCAATGGAGCATATTCAAATGCTCAAACAAACAATATAATAACAAACAATGAACCCACTCAAGGAAGTGATAAAAAGGAAAGCTTGGAATCATAAGAACCAACTTAAGCATATCTTACTAGTCCCTGAACATATGTGTTAGCAAAAAAGTCAAGTACATAGCATATCAAGTACACTGTGAAACATCTAAGCATGGATGAAGGCATGTGTAAGTACATAAGCTTAAATAAGATAATGGAAAGTGATCATAGAATAATATAACCTAGATGTATCATGATCAAAGAAGCAGATGCCCCCAACGTACTGACGATATGAGTAGAGGAAAGACCCAACATCTGTTGTTCATATATCATGTGCTTGGGTATCCTTGTATCACACTAAAAAGATGCGTGAAACATGTATGTATATAGAAAGAAATGATATGCTGTCTACCAACATGGAATCAACAACACAGATGCTAAGGAGCTAAAAAGATATGGAAATGCTGAATATTTTTGAATTCTTTTTTTTTTTTTTGTATTTTTGAAATATTTGATTTTTTTGAGTATATAAAATGTTTGGAAGGATAAGCAATGCAGAAATGTACAAGGAAAAGTGCCACTAGAACCCAAGGATCTCATCAAGGAGATGCCTCAGTGGGAGCCCTGTATCATATGTGGCATATTCGTACGTCATTTAATCAGTATCATCAGGGCCATACCAATCTTTTGTGTTATTAGGATCATAATCATCAATGTAATCATTATTATAGGATAAATGTAACCTCTTAGGTTGTTCTTGAACATGTGATATGTCTATTTTATCATTTGTGTATGAGTAATGAATTGTCCCTTCTGTGGTTGTGACTTTTCTTGTATTCCATAGTTTGTATCTGTGTACAGTGCAAGATGTTGATACAAGATAATCTAGGTGTTCAACAATATGATGCCTAGGACATCATAACGATTGTGAATCATGAAAAAATGTCAATACTAGTAGGGATCCCATACTTGAAGGTGACGACTTACATAATGTTAGGTAGGGATCCAAATCGGATCATCAATATCGAATCGCCACTAATTTCCTTACTCTCGATACATATTATTATGATGTTATTGTAATACTATGTTGTCTTTGCTAACGACCGTATAAAAGTCATCTTTGATATTTTGATACTTTCCTAAATCATATGACTTACTATGTTGGGTTTGAGGGACCAAATTCATTTTTCCTAGTTTTTCTTTTTCTTTTTGGTGAATAGTCAATAATTTATATTTTTAAAGTAATATATAGCACTATTTCATTAAAAAACACCGCCACATTATCCACACATAAGCATTCACATTTTAGTTTCACCACAATTATTATCCACCACAGAAATATTATCCACGTGTTTGCTTTAGATGTTGCAACGCTTTAAACTAAATAGTTTTAATAATTATACCAGATGAAGGCAATAGCAAATTTCAATGGCCTCTGCATTTTCTCAGTCTATATATCTAGACTGCAATCAAAAGCCAAAAAATCCCTCACTTTATTCTTTAAAATCCCAAAACAAGCTCAAAAATGAAACTTCAGCAGGGTTGAAAAAAATCGAAGTCCCTGTGTTAAAACCCACATCAAAATCTGTCAAAACAATTGCCAAAAAATCCAAAAAATCCAACAGGATTGAGGAAGCACGGCAACTGTTTGACAAAATGTCTCAACGAGATGCAGTATTATGGTATGCACAAAATGGCAATCCCAAGGAGTCTTTGAAACTTATTCATCGAATGCAACATCTTGAAAACATGACGGAACACTGTGGACATATCCACAGTGCTATTATTAAGGCGGGCCAAGAGATAGATGTTTTTACAGGTAGCAGGCTTATTAATCTGTATGCAAAATCTCAACAGCTAGAGTATGCACGCCAAGTGTTTGAAAAAATGCCTCAACGAAATTTGGTCTCCTGGAACTCCATGGTTGCAGCATATATCGCTTGCAATTGCAAGGAAATTGCCTTAAGACTCTTGCAAGAAATGCAGGTGGCAAATGTGCAAGTGGACGAGTTCACCATAGCAACCGTTCTTGGCGTGTGCTCGAGTTTGGTAGCTCTGGATCAAGGCTTGCAGATCCATGCTCACATTGTCAAAGCTGGATTTGGGGTGGATTTCTATGTGGGCACTACTCTAATTGATATGTATGCCAAATGCAGGTATGTAGAAGGATTTTATAAAGTGTTTGACGAAATGAAGAATCCCAGTCTGGTGAATTGGACAGCTTTGATTGCAGGTAGGGAAAATTCAGTGGTTCAAAGTAGACAGATGGCTTTTTTTTTCAGTTCTTCCTTAAAAAAATTGCCTCAATTTCTATAAAACTATTTGGTTTTCTTTGAGAATTCACCTACTTTCTTCTGTATACAAAATATAAAACCTTAAAGGAAATTGGAAAAGGATTTTAGTTTTCTACTATGAATTTGATAGTGAAAATGATTTGCCAAGATTTCTGACCTTCCAAAATTGTACGGGTTATAAAAAATTTCCCTAGGATATACTCAAAATGGACTACCAGAGAAGGCAATTGAGGTTTTTAATCAAATTATCAGTTTGGGAATTACGCCAAATCCATTCATGCTTGTAAGGGTTCTCAGGGCATCTGGTGGCCAAGAAGCAATAGGACATGGGTTCCAGGTCCATGGGTATATTGTTAAGTCTGGCTTATTCTCAGATGTTGATTTGGGGAATGCTCTTCTTGACATGTATATTAAGTGTGGCAACATAGATTCTGCATACAGAGTATTCGAAAAAATGCAGAGAAGGGACGCAGTATCATGGAATGCAATGATAGCAGGATATGTACAGAATGAAAAGGGAGATGGAGTTATAGAACTCTTTAAGGGAATGAAATTAGAATTTCTCCAGCCTGACGAGTACACGTATGCCACTTTTCTCCAAGCATGTGCAGCCATGGAAAACGAAAAATTGGGAATGGGGATTCACGGTGAAATTATAAAGGCTGGGTTTGAGACTAATGTCTTTGCTAGCAGCGCTCTTGTTGATATGTATTGTAAGTGTGACATGGTGCAGGATGCACGCCAAGTTTTTGACAAAATGTCTGAGAGGAATGTAGTATCATGGACTGCAATGGTTTCAGGGTATGCTCAAAATGCATATGGGGAGGAAGCCTTGAAACTTGTTTGTGTAATGTTAGGGACATGCATAAGTCCGGAACAGTATACATTTACTAGTGTACTTCTTGCCTGTTCGACTCTAGCAGCCTTGGAATGCTGCAAGATGGTCCATGCTCATATATTGAGAACAGGATTTGACTCTAATCTGTGTGTGCAGAATGCCCTTGTTGATGCATATAGTAAATGCGGCAGTGTAGCTGATGCATTGCATGTTTTTAATGCAATGTCTTCCAGAGATGTTATATCATGGAATGCAATGATAAATGGATACACGCAGAATGGTAATTGTGAAGAGGCCCTGAAATTATTTTGCCAAATGCGGTTTACAGGTATAGAGCCGGATGAATTCACCTTCCCCAGTGTTATGAGGGCATGTGCCAGCCTAGCAGATCTGGGACAAGGCAAATCTATCCACAATTACATCATTAAAAATGGAAGCGAGTCAAATATCTGGGTCAGGACTTCCCTTCTTGATATGTATATGAAGTGCAGGAGCATTGGGTATGCGTGCATAGTTTTCAAAAGAATGCCTGAATGGAATATTATTTCGTGGAATGTCATGATTGAAGGATATATCAAGAATGGCCTAAGTGAGGATGCATTGAATCTTTTCAGGCAAATGCTATGGACAGGCACAAAACCAGACCAATTCAATCTTGCCAGTCTCCTTAATGCTTGTGCCAAATTAGCAGCCTTGGAAATTGGAAAACAGGTCCATTGTTTTATTATCCAAAAAGGACTTGGTTTAGATATCTGTGTGTCGAATGCCATTATTAACATGTATGCCAAGTGTGGGAGTTTGTTGGATGCAGAAAAAGAGTTTGAAAAAAAACGTAAACGAGATGTTGCCTCTTGGAATTCAATGATTGGTGGATATGCACAACATGGGTATGGTAAGGAGGCTGTTGAACTCTTTGAACAAATGCAACGAGAAGGTGTGAAGCCAAATCATATCACTTTTGTTTGTGTTCTTTCTGCATGCAGAACTGTTGGACTATTGCATAAAGGCTATCGCCTATTTGATTCCATCCCTCTAGATCATGGTATCACTTTGACAATGGAGCATTATGCTTGTATGGTTGATCTTCTTGGTCGTGCTGGGCGACTGGATGAGGCAGAAGATTTTATCAACAGAATGCCCTTCAAACCTAGTGCTTTAGTGTGGCGGACCTTGCTTGCTGCCTGCAGAATCCATGGGAATATTGAAGTAGGAAAACGTGCAGCAGAACATGTTATGATGATTGAACCACAAGATTCTGCAGCTTATGTGCTCTTGTCTAATATCTATGCTGCATCTGGCAGGTGGGATTGCCTTGCAAATGTTAGGAAATTAATGAAAGACAGGGGCGTTAAAAAAGAACTGGGACTTAGCTGGATTGAAGTCAAAGGTAGGGTACATACTTTTACAGTCAGGGACAGATCACACATACAGACAGAGGAGATATACAAGAAGTTGGAAATATTAATGGAGTTGATGAAGGATGCTGGTTATGTGCCTAGCACAAAGTTTGTGCTACATGATGTAGAGGAGGAACAGAAAGAACAATTGTTATCATATCATAGTGAGAAGCTGGCCATTGCATTTGGCCTAATTAGCGTACCACAGGAAATGCCTATTAGGGTTATCAAGAATCTTCGTATATGCGGTGATTGCCACACTGCCGCCAAGCTCATCTCTAAGATTGTAAAGCGAGAACTTTTCTTGAGGGATGCTAATCGCTACCATCATTTCAAGGATGGGATGTGTTCTTGTGGGGATTATTGGTGACACTTAAAAAACAAATGACAAATATACATGTGATCCTATATCTCACCCCTGACTTAGGTTTAGTGAAATATTCCCATTCCATTGCCTCTTGCACTGCCATTGCATAACCAAAACACCGGAGGACAAACTAACCAACACTCCTTGATGCTTAACCCAATTGTTTATTCAATTTGGATTGAAGTCATGATGCCTCAGTAAGCAGGAAGTCGGTATTATTTTGTTTCCTAGAAACCTGACATATTTTTCTTAGCTTTTACTTTGTCATATGCAATCACCTTAGTGGTTTAGTTTCTAACCTTCATTAACCTTAAGTCTTCCAAAAGAATTTTTTTTCTTGTTTAACAGAAAACTTACAATATTCATTACAAATTTATGCAAAATCTACAATGGTTTTCAGGCTCCAGCCTGTTTCCTGAGTAGTTTCAAGCTACAGTAATGTAGCGTCAACTTAATTGCCAAATAATTACTATAAACAAACTTTTTATAATGTTCTCTTGGGTGAGTGTAGATCAGTGTAGCCTTCAAGGAAGCTCTCTACATTGGACTGTGGCAATGTATTGCCGCATGGAGACCTACTTAGCTACAGTTGTCTGATCGAGCCTTCAGGGTTGTTGGACATAGAGCCATAAAATCTAAAAGGTCTTTTGTTTCCTTCAATATTGTCCAAAAGCAAGCCTAGGCTTTGATGAATTAACACCAAGCTGTAGAATTGCTGCATTGGTTGAATCCACTATCCATTTCGTATGCGGCTTAGCAATATCTAACCTTACTCTAGTTTAGATTCTTTAGTCTTCTGTCAAATTGGGTTGTGAATGAATTTTAAGAGTTTCACGCCTGGATTATGAAATGAAATATGGTTGAAATCTTCTCTGTTGCTTGAAAAAGAAGACAACCTGCTTTGACATCTCTGCTGCCAAAATGCAGGTATTTGTTCTATTTTGTGAAGCGACTTGTTTGTTCTTCCCTTTCTCCTGCTGCTTGTCTTGTTCAATTGTTCATCCCATCTCTTTCCTAGCTGATGGTCTTTGCATTTTTGCCTTGAGAAGAGCCTCTGCTTTTCTGCACCATCTCTTTCCTACTGCCAGTAAAAAATTCCCTTATAGTTGGAAAGCCCTCTAAGCTAAAATCTCCTGCATCCTCTAATTTATCCTGGGAGGATTTCTTAGGTTCTGCTATGTGTGATATGTTTGGTTTCTTCATTGTTGCATTTGCAATCATGATTCGACAACGAGGCCTTTTCTCTTGAGGTACTCTTCCCTTGCATTAACTACCCCGTGCACCCATCCTTTAAATATTTGTAATCTCAACCTTAGGATGCTTCCTATTGCAGAGAAACCACCTGAAACGTCATTTTACCAGTCGCTTTGGAAAATATACCTTTATTATTTAAAACAGTCTACAAAAGTTATAAGGTCTTATTATAGTTTCCTATTAGATCCTTCACCTTTTACCATTTTTGTATTTGACAATTTGAAATCTATCCTATCCAGTTGGACTCCCTTGTTGGCCAACATATTGACTTGTTATGCTTACATAAATGTGGAAGTTTGCAATGAGCGATTTGGGATCTTCATTCCTTATTAAAATTACAAAGTGATAGAGAAGAAGCGATCCAAAGAAATTTAAAAGTCCCTAGTCTTTTCAGTTAATCGAATAGTTTGGGAGGGAAGAACGATGTTTCTTAAGGATAGATAGAGGATTTGTGACTATGCTCCATTGTATAAAGTTCGGATTCATGACTGTCAAGCACGACCACAAGAGTAAGGGTCTTGCAATATTTGTTTTAAATAAGGGAGCAAAATGGTTTTGTGGGATTGGTTATGCCTTGGTTCCTTGTGATGCTATTGTATTTGACTTGATTTGTTAACCAATGTTATGTTGAAAGAAACCTTGCAAAAAAGGGAGCATGATTTAAGACTAGTCCCATGGATATTGCAAACAGAGAAGAAATGTGGATATAAATATAATATTGAAATATATAAAGAAAGTGAAAATGTTTATTCCATAAGTAGTCCGGTTAAGCGTCAATGGCGTGTATAAAACCAATCATGTTTGAAGTTTGAGGGGAATTTGAGGATCCTCCAAGTGTACTTATGCTGGAAGATCACCTTTTTCTTTATCTTATGAGGAACAAGAGTGATGATGATACACATCTTAATTTGTATTTCTTGGGAGACTTGTTTTGTTTATCCTTCTTATTGTGTTTTTATCTATTATTTGACCAAGGGTTTTGGAACGTTATGAGTTTTGGATGGATTGATTTAGCTAAGGTGATCTAGGGCCCAAGGAGTGACTTGGTAGACAAATATCCGGATAAGGATCTAAATGAAGTTGTGTGTGTGTGCGGAAGCTTTGAGAGAAAGATAGTGCAGAGAGAGAGAGAGAGAGAGAGAGAGAACTGAAACAATAAATATATATTTTTTGTTACCATGTCGATGACATCTCTCCCAGTCACGTCGGGGATTTGAACGACAACTATCTATCCAGGGTTCGAGTTTCTCAATGGCTGTCTGCCATCTCAATTCTTTGTCGATGTCAAATAGTAAATTTATTTTATCTATCTGTTTGTCTTGTACATGACATACTCTTGAGAAAGATGTATGACTGTTATCTTCTAATTTAATTGTTGCTAGCTACCTATCTGCTAAATTAGTGTTACATATATGTATATATAAATTACATGTGATGCTAACCGTCATTATGGAAGTTGAACTGTTTCCATGTGTGACTTATCATTTCCCGACAGTTATGTCGTGATGTCACTAACTATTGTTATTGATGAGCTTTGCTCTACAATTTTGCCACTATAGGGACTTTGCGGTAATGTAGAAGTGAAGTTGGATGTTGCGGGTCGGCATGTAGGTGCTGAAAACAATGAAGAGGTTGCTGCCATTAGTGTAGAGCCAGATGAGCAACAATGGTAAACTGCAGTAGGATCTAATGACCTAAATCCTCTTGGTGTAGCGCAGACTAGAGCAATGTCTCCACAGTTACTGCAAGCCATGATAATGGCTTGAGCGTTATTATGGGAGCCATTATTGGTAGAACCCCCTGGATTAGTTGCCCCTTATTGTAAAGCAATAGTCTCAATTGTGTTAAGTAAAAGAAGTAGGTGTGGAACCTTGGCCTCTAGCCATTGCTCGGTGAACCACTTGGCTTGTTGTGGGAGTTGATCTGCTTTGATGACTCTATACATGGGCATAAAACAGCTTCGTGTAAACATTGTTTCATAAATTTTGTTTGTCTTTGCCACTAGAGCTCGTGCATCATTTGACGGTAAAATGCGGAAGGCTGAGTATGCATAGCTATATGGCACAATCTTCCTTGGAGTGCGTGGCATGTGTTGAACATGGAATCACTTCAGGTATCTGGTATCTCTTACTACCTACTAAGACAACTACGTTGCGAGGATTGATGTTGTATCTACACTTGTGACTGTGCATGTATGTATGTCTGAGGAGTACATCACAAACATCAATGGGTGCTACATCACAAACCAATTCCTCCTTGAAAGGATGAATAACATATGAAAAATGACATTGGAGAGTGACGTGAATACCTTGGGTGTTGCAGGAACTGAACCATCCCAATTTGTAAGGTTGTGGAAGGGGAATGGTTGGCAAAGTCAATTGCTTAATGATTGTTGCAAAAATGAGGTTCTTCATGCTACTACCATCGATTAGAAAGTCTAGTAGCTACCCTTTCTCCCACATCTGTGAATGGAATAGTCGCTTTGTTTTAGCATTTTACGTTATGGGGGTTGCTTGTGTAGTGTTGATTTGCACACTGGGATCTGTGTCAATGATTCCATTTGAGGTCTTGACTCCATCATTCTCTGTTTCTGTCCACGTAAGCAAGGTCTTTTGAGCATGGTACTCTATGTTGGAGTGATTGCTGCTTTTGTGTCTATCTCACCATTTACTCGGCTTAGACATCTTGAACTTGTCTGAAGTAGGTGTATGCTTTGGTGTGGAGGTTGTTTCCTTCTTTCCCTTTTACTTGAATTCCTCCTCAATGGTTGTCACATAACAATATGCTTTTCTCATCGTCTTAACTTTAACCAACTTCAGTTTGGACTGAATGGATGGTCATAGGCCACTACGATACTTGAGGACTCGATGCTACTTTGACTTGAATGAGCCCAGTTTGGCATAAAGATCATGGAAGGCATTGATGTAGACTTGGATTTATCGATCATATCCTTGCCATAGTTGTGACCATTGCATATAGCGATCATCATAGACATCTTCAAGATAATATTCACCCCTCGAAGGTTTCCAGGAATTTATTCTAAGTTGATTCAAGTTTGTCTTTTGATTGGTCTTTCTCCCACAAAGAATGTCTTTGCCACCAATTTTTGACAGGTGAAGAGACTTTTAGAAGTGAAATCTTAATCTCCTCTTTGTTAAAAAAGTCATTCATGGAGAAATATGATTCTAACTGCTCTACCCAGTTATCTACTCCATTTGCATTAATCTTTCTCTCAAACATAGGAACATCTACGTTTACTTGAAACGTAGGGAGGACTCGACCTCCAAAAGCTTTTTTTGATGATGAAGTCGATGGAATCCCCTATTCAAGGACTTCTCTAAACTGGTTGAACAAATTTTTACGTTGATCCATGAGTGCTTCCATGATATTTTTTCTTTATCATTGCTTGAATCTCCTCTTATGTTGGTTTGACCATTTTTTCAAAATGACTCGGCAGATGGTCTAATGAACAATTGCGTTCAACAGGTCATACAAGAATGAGATGAACCGCTTTGATATCACTGATCTGGGGCCTAGAATGTGAGCCGGTAGACAATGCTCCAAATGAGGATCTAGATGAAGTTATGCGTGCATGCGAAAGCTTTGTGAGAAATATAGTGCGAAGAGAGAAAGATGTAGAACTAAAACAATAAATATATTTATTTATTTGTTCATCTTGTACGTGACATATTCTTGAGAAAGATGTATGATTGTTACTAGCTACCTATCTGCTAAACTAGTGCTATAAATATGTATATATAAATTAAATGTCGTGAGATTGAAAACCATTATGAAAGTTGAACTATTTCCATGTGTGACTCATCATCTCATGACGTTTATGTCGTGACATCACCAATTGCTGTTATTGACGAGTTGTGGTCTACAATGCTGACACTACAAGTACTGTGTGGTAACATAAAAGTGAAGTTGGATGTTATAGGTTGGCATGTAGGTGCTAAAACCAATGAAGAGGTTGTTGTTAGCATGGACTCAAATGCATAACAATAGTAAACTAAGGTAGGATCTAGTGACCTAGATCCTTCGGGGGTAGCGCATACCAGAAAGGTGTTTCCACAGTTACTGCAGGGCATGAGAATGGCCTGGGCATTGTCGTGGGAGCCACTGTTGGTAGATTTGCCTAGATCAAAAGGTTGAGTCAATGGTCTATTGTTCTTATTATTGTTGATGTGTATTTGTTGTTATTAGATTCTACATGAAGCTACAAACCATGTATTATTGCATATTATGAGCCATATAAATAGCTCAGGTAATCGCTACAACAAAGGAGATCCAAATAGCAAATTCAACCATAAGCCAATCTTAGTTAAATGGTAGAGCTATGACTAACAATACTAATAAGCTATTAAACAAATGAGTTTACCAAGCTTGATTATTAATGAACTTTTCTAACACCCTCTCTTAATGACTAAACGACATGTTTTAGTCATTATTACAATAAAAGGATTAAGTCCATACATGAACATAACCAAAATGTAGTTTTGTTACCATTGCAACAATGTATTTTAAATGTCCCTATTGTCACCAATCCATCTTATTGAAGTATATGGGTAATGAGTCGCTGAAACCAACGAGTAGGAAATGGTGCTGAATATTGGGTTCATTGATTTTTGTTGTTCCTTGAATTGTTGTCATGTATTGAATGTGCCATGTTTTACCTGTTTGTTAGAGCGATTAGTTCCAACAAAAAGTTTAGAATATACATCAAGACTAAACACCATAGCATATCCCCTAAAGGATATTTCTACGTCGACCTATTGAAAACCCAACACCTACAACTTTTCATTGTTGAATAATTTTGGGACATTTATTGTTCATAACACTCCCAACCTTCATGAAAAACTTTTATTTTGGTTTGACTTTGGTCTTTGAATTTAAGCTTGGTTTCAGTCCCTGCGAAACAATAGTAAGAGCAAAATTTACTTGCTCTTCACCTTGCAAATTTTTTTATCCTAACCTTGTAGATTGCCCTTTTAACAAGGCAACTCATCTTTCCTTACATCTTTCATTGTGGTATGGTACTACTTAAACCTTTAGTTTCTTGATTTGTTTGTGAACGGTAAGAAACACTCTTTTCACTACTAGAACTTGACTCTTCTAGTTTTTCTATTTTTGAACTCTGTTCAAATTTAGTACCAGAAGTTGTTCCAGAAACATCATCAGCTTGTAACAATACATTACTCTTAGTAGATTGACCATTACAAGAAAAGAATGATACTCTTTCATCTACAACATCTTTATTCACTACAATTCTGTATGTAAAGACATCTAGTAATTTGTATGCATCTACAATAACCAACAAACATGTATATTTTGCTCAATATAAAAGCAATTGATGCAAAAACATGAAAATTACTTACATCATGTGTTTTTCCAGACCATGCTTCTTCTAGTGTTACATTCTGCAAAGCTTGTGTGAGATTTCTATTGAGAGTGTACACAGTTGTATTCACAACTTCTGTCCAATACTGATGTGGCACATTCTGGCTATCCAACATGCATTGTGCCATCTCTATGACTGTCATGTTTTGCCTTCCCATGACTTCATTTTGCAGAGTATAATATTGTTTGTGTACACCTTTCTTGCAAGATTCCATGAATTTTTCAGAGACAAACTCACCCTCAGTAATTGATGTAAGAGCCTTTACATATTTTCCTTCTTGTTTTTCTACCATAGCTTTCCAAGCAACAAAGCTAGAAAATATTATGAGCTTTTAAGCAGAAAATAAACTCACATTTTCCTAGAAAAATCATCTATAATCAACAAGCAATACAAAGCTCCAAATATTTAATGTGTCCACATTTGACCAATTCAATGCATTCCTTGTTCTCTGTTCCTTGCTAATGGTAAATGAATGTGAATTTTTTTTTATCTATATGACATCTTGAACATACATTTTAATTCTTTTGAATAGAAAACATTCCATTCACCATGTTAGTATGAATTAATGTATGCAAATGCTCATAACAAGGTAGCCATACCTCTTATAGCATAGTTCACAAGTGCTTTCAACTGCTGCTAGTGCATACTCTTTTGCTATTTTGGGATCACTCAACTTATGCAATTCATTGTTACCAATACCTTCAACAATGACTTGTATTCATGAAGATTACTAACCATGCATATATTTCCTTTAAACTTTACAAAATGGTTAAGATTCATAGTTATTTCATTTATGGAAAGAAGATTTTTGTTTATGTCAAGAAAAAATCGAACATTCTAAAAAGTGTAAGCAACATAATTCAATGAAATATGAACACCTCTATATTTTTTCATACAGTGAACTCGACTGTCACCTAAGGAAACTGTTTCAATATAACTATCATCTTCTACAAACTTTACATACAATGTTTATGGCATGTGTAATGTCTTGATGCACAAGTCAAAATATCACATTCTTGACTCTTCTGATTGATTTTGTTACCACAAAAACAAACTCACTCGCTGAACTTTGTTTATCTTCTTCAACCATATTTGCAGATTGTGATTTCTTTCTATTATTTGTCAAATCATGTTGTCGTTTACGAAAATCTTTCTTTACATGACCAAGTTCCTTATAATAAAAACACTTCCATTTAGATTTTTGAGAAGTATTTACATTGATGTTAAAGGATTGTTTTGAAAAACTAATAACACTCTGTTTTTTACCCTTGCTCCTTGACAGTGTCATGAACACACTTTCTGTAGATGTTGATGTTAAAGCAATTGAGTGATCCTGTGTCTTTTCTTTCTACATGATAAGTGTTAACAACTTTTTTAAATCTAGTGTCTGTCTTTGCGATCATATGAAATGACTCCACGAATGAATCATACGGTTGTGAGAAATTCTATATGAATAAAACAATTAAGTCTTGTTCATCTACATGGTTTTCCATCACTTTTAATTAGTCACATATCTTTTAAGTACAACAAGAATTCAAAAATGGATCCACCTTCTTACGTTTTAATTGAAAACAATAAATTCTTTAAATATAACACCTTTCTCGTTTCCGAAACCTGGTATTTTGTTGTAAAATATTATCTTTACTCTAATGTAATGGTTACATTTCTAACTTATGGTATCGAGTTATCAACGACCAAAAGTTTTAACAACATTAAAGTTTCTTGATGATGTTTATCATAGTTATAAGAGTCATCATCTTGTTAAGTTTGTTTAACAAATATGATCTGGTCAATATTTCAATACTCACATATTGTATCTTATGACTTCATAAACTAAAGTTTGTATCTGTTAATTTTTTAGAATTAGACATCAATAATTGTTATAAACTAGCTATTTGACCTAGTTTTCCACTATAATAATTAAATAGGAAAAACTATAACAGGATTTTATAAAAAATCTTTTTGTACACATATTCTACCCTAAAATTAGACAACGTTGATAGTTTTTAACAAAAAGCTCCTTATAATTTATGAAAAATTAAATTATCAATTTTCTGTAAAACTACATAAAAATGATGGAAAAATCAAATGTTAAGATATACAAAGAGTTTTGTGATAATTATTTTTGCATGTGGGCCTAGACATACAATCAGACAATGTGACAAATTTTTAGACCTCTACTTATGATTTTTTGGATACAAAATTAACTGTAATTTTTTAGGCTAGTACTAAAGCAAAAATTATAATTTTGAAAGTTTTAAAAGAGTTCTTATTTAAAATATTTCTTAAAAACTTTCTTTTGTCCTAAATTTTTATAAACTTCTACAAAATTTGGTTAAAAGAATGTAATTAAAATCAACGAATTGTAAAACTCTTGTACATGCACAAATGACTACCTACACAATGGCATCCTCCTCAGCGACGGGCTTTGCTTCTTCAAAAAATAGAAATAATAAATTTGTTGAAATGTCTCTCATCTAACTGCAACTCCCTTAACAACTCCCTTTGTAGATGGTGCCACACAATTATAATTCTTTTAGATATAATTGGAATTTTTCTTCTTTTGCAACACCATTCCCTTTTCATAACACCACACACAGGGACAATAATACAAAAACAATTGTATAATGCCTTTGAATACATTATAAATTTTATCATTCCCAAAAACATTACAACAACAAAAATGTCTTACGAACAGAAAAAATGCCATACCAAGCTGGAAAAAATGCCTTCATAACAACAAAAATGCCATAGAACAACCAAAACGCCTCATCAATTTCCAGAACGCCTCACAAAGACACCAAAAATGTTTTAGAACAACGAAAATACCTTGCCGCTTGTCTCCCTTTCTCTGGTACACCTAAAATGCCCTGAGCAACTGCTTCACTTTCTTTTTACTACAAACAATCTTGCCATTATCTTCCTTTCACCAACTAGTTTACCAAGAAAAGACTCCTCTAGGGAAATTCATGGCTTGCTTCCAAGTTGTTCTCCCATGCTCTTAAGCCATAAGCTTTGACATCATATTAAATTTTGCGTAAAGTTACAAACCATGTATTATTGCATAATATGAGCCATATAAATAGCTTGAGAAACCGCTACAACAAAAGAGAGCCAAAACAACAAATTCAACCATAAGCTAATCTTAGCTAAATGGTAGAGCTACGACTAACAATACTAACAAGCTAATAAAAAAATAACAAGATTAACAAGCTTGATTATTAAATAACTATTCTAATAGTTGTAGTTGTTTTTTAGTGCCTTCATATCTTATTAAAGTCACAACGTGCACTTGAATCATAGATGTTTCATTTTTTTTCAATGGATTGATTGCATAAACATTTTTGGTTTCTTTATTGGATAAGAGATTTTGTTCTCTGGATTGGTTTGATTTTGTTTATTTGGGAGCTGTGACTCCTTGGACATCTTATGTTTCTATGGTTAAGAGCTTGTCTATGTCATCTTCATATGCATATGGTTGCATATTAAAGGACTGTAATATGGTTTGCGAAGGGCGTGAATGGATTTTTTAGAGTTATGCCCAAATTTTATATGCATGTGTACTAATTCTTGACTTAAGAATAAATTCGATGTTGTATTCCTTATTTTTTTGTCTAAAGGAAAAAAGAATTGTATCGCTAAAACATATGGTTTAGCATCATCAAAGTATTTGGCAAGGGTATAGACACTAATGGTTAGAAGTAGTAAATATATCATTTTAGTAATAGGTAATACCATGTAAGAGTTTCTATTATTTTGAAGGAAAGATTATACTATGGTGCACATTCATTGCAAACATACTAATGCAAAAACATCGACATGAATTGTTGGGTCTTTGTTGAAACTCCAACAAATTTTAGATATTCAAACATGGAGCTTGGAAAAGGAGCTAAAGTAATGAGCGACGACCTCCACTATATTTTCACAATTCATGGATGGGTTATGGAAAAGGATCCAAAATGACAAGTGGTGTGCGCTATAATAAGAGGGTTGGAATGTTATAAATTAGGCATGTACCATATGGTACATAAGGTTATGAAGTAGCCAACATATGGGGCACACAACCTTACAAAGCTTGGTTAATTAGATTGGGTTTAAATGTGTAAGATGTGGATTAAAAGAATATACTCCTCACTATTAGATAATTGATTATATATAGGACAGTCATATTGTTATAGAGATTTATGTTAAGTATGGAACATTGAGATAATGATAATGTAGTTGGTAGTTGGTTTGACTCTCGTAGTGAGACCTTGCTAATATCTTAAGTTAATTTTTGAATAAACCTATTAGGGGAGGAGGAAAATGACCTTGTCAATTGTAGTTATTCTATACAAGATGTCTATTTTGCTTATAACTACTTGAAAAAGAATAATAACTCATTGTTACAACATGAATTGAGTGAGAATGAATGTAGTTTGAGTCTGCAAGGATGACATACTCATAAGCATGATAGGAACAATAATATTTGATGTAGGAGCATCTGGGTATGATGTGCGATCTTGCATCAACCATAAATATGTGTTATCACAGTGAATTGTTTGTTGATTTCTCGTTGTTGCATGTGGAACTTGACTTTTTGGGTTCTTAGAAGACTTACGATCTCTAAAAAATTAAGGATCAGAAAAAAATCAGTTTCAATCAACAAACAAGGCTCATATTGAGTGTTCCATGTATGGTGACGAAACCATATGTGTTTGTAAGGGCAGTTGTGAAACTTATAATCTGCATTAACACTAGGGGTTTGTTAAACCACTAATTTGTATTAAGTAACAATTTCCCCTATGTCAGTTGCACAAGCAAAGTAACAACCCAAAATCATTGGTATTCTCATATTTCGCATTCAAGAATATTTGGGGTTGTTTGAAAAGGGATCTCTAGAGGTAGAGAAGTCAGTTGGTGTACAAAGGAAGAAATGAAGGGAGAGAGGTCTCAAAAATCAAAGATCAATTGAACAAGCAACATTATAGATCTAGTTGGGATCACTATTAATGTATCTTCTTCATTCTTCTTATTTTTGATGTTTCTCAATTCCTAAAACTATACTAGTGGTATGAACTTTGTAAAAGTTGTTTGTAGAAATAAAGGAGTGCATTTCCCTTTGCAAATTTTTCTTCAAACAATGATGTGTTTTATTTATATATGTAGATAGGTTGTCCTTCATTGCACCCTCTATCTTTGACTTGCACCTTTTGGTATCATAGATTGTTTTGAGTCCAATTGAGAGTGTACCTCACCTATGTAGGACTGTGATTAGTGAGATTACAATAGTAAGTTCAAATTGACAGAAGAGTCAATGTGCTTCTTAGGAGAATGGTTCGTTGGGTAGAGGAGCTACAAACGTGGTACAAAGATTGGATGAGGTTGTGGACTTGTTAAGTGTTATACAAGAAAGATTGAATGCTTTCAAGAACATAAACTAAGAGATTTTGCACCAAGAGATGATGAGAGTGATGCTGAAGAAGAGCAATGAGTGTAAGAAGAAGAATATGAGCTTGCTAATGAACAATTATATTTGGGTGAAGATAAGCTCATTAGAGATATCCCAAGGATTGAAAGATGGATGAAAGCTTCAAGCTTCTAACATTTTTTTTCATTCAGAGTAGATGATTGATTGGCTTATAGATATGGAAGAATACTTTTTAGTTCAATGAAGTGGTTGACCCAAGAAGGGTGAAAGTGGCTCAAACCATGCTGAAAGGTCATGCATCCCTATGGTGGAAATAGGTACAAGTCGAGACAAGAGGGAAATACAAGTTCACTTGTTAGGTCATAATGGTTGCCAGGTTGAAGGGAAATTTTTTGTCTATAGATTATCAGTTGGACTTGTTGAAAATATTTTAGAATTTGAGGCAAAGAGATCTCAATGTGTGCTTTACAAAAAGGGAACACAATATTAAAAAAACTATGCCAATTAATTAAACCATGACCACTAGGCATATCTAACTAAATATGGTATATTCAGTAAATCAACCTTACCCATTTTGTGGAATTGAAATGGAAGCTTGAATGATTGATAAATGGAATATGGAAAGGGGTAAACATAGATGTGTACATGAATATGACTTACTTGAGATATGTGAATGATTAAGATGCTGGAAAATAAACTCTAGAACTATGTAGGGGATCTCATAGGAAGCAGACTATGTTTTCTGATGATGACCACGTCCAACATGCAATAAATGTGGTTGACTACTTTCGATCACCACTAAAAATGACATCTTTGGGCGAATGTGGAAACCTAAAACAAAAGTGGCTTTGTGAATCTCTCAAGTCTATTTTTTTTTGAAATTCTTCGTTAGTAGTAAAAGTCTAGAAATCTATATTCACTAAGCAAAGTTGATGTGTGCACTCGTCTAAATGTCTTCTCCTTTGATATAATCTTAATTCACCATAATATTACAAGACTAAAGAAAATGTGCAAGGTTAGTGGCCTAGACACCCTTGAGGGTTGTAGCTACATACCTTGCACACTCAAAATCAATGCTCATGTAGTTTTATGCATATGAGTGACCCAACACAAGTGATAGAAAATTGAAACTAAAGCTAAAATTAGTTCTTTAGTTCATTGGAAAAACTATATCCTACTGACCCACACACTAGGGAAAAAATTCTTCTTCTTAGCCAAAGAAGCCAATTCAACCGGCTCCACTTGGAATTTATAATTGTTGATAGAATATGTTAAATAGATGCCCCATTTTGAGGTGATGGATGATTCTTGAAAATCACTCATCTCAAAAGAAAATGATTAGATGCACCATGTGTAACATAAATAGTAGGTAAAGCTGTTATATTAATTGAAATCACATTTCTAAACATATGTAACTATAGAAAAATGTCATCATGT
This sequence comes from Torreya grandis, assembly GCA_037957365.1. Classification (NCBI taxonomy): domain Eukaryota; kingdom Viridiplantae; phylum Streptophyta; class Pinopsida; order Cupressales; family Taxaceae; genus Torreya; species Torreya grandis. Next base: position 3,825,896 of record JARHVA010000913.1, read on the forward strand.
AAGGCCCAATTGTAATAGATAGCCTAATACTTATTGAGAAAGTAAGGATGTAAAAAAAGAGGGGTAAGTGATATGTGATTTGTAAACTAGGTGTATATTCCATACTAAGCTTCACCAACACAGATCTTATACTCCTAACTTAAGAAGTGCTTTAAGAATGACTTTTCTAGTCTAGTTTGCTTGCTAAAATAGAGATGTATTATGCTATAATTGAAATGCATAGAATGTTGAACATAAAAAAACCATGAAATAAACACCAAAGCACAAGATAAACACAAGAATCGACCTAAATAAACCTAGTAGGGAAATATTCCAATAGGTGAGGGAATCACACTCCCCTTTCCACTATGTAATCTTAAAAAATACAAGTTACTACTACTCTGGCCTTTGATGGACAAAGCTATCAATTTCTTCACCTTTCAAATTCATGCCTATTTCTTTACACTCTTACAACACTTCTCTTAATAAACTAACACTGTAAACAACCACTAACAACTAGGAAACAATGAAATAATATGAACAAAGACTTAAACTTTCAAATTGGAATGTAAATCCAACTTTACAACTGTTGCTAACTTATATAATTTTTTTTGCCTTCCACAAGGTTTGTATTTATGTCGTCTTGCTTTGGAATGCACCAAGAAGCTCAATCAACCCATTGTTGAGTAGAGGTAATTTTTGAAACTGTTCCTATGCCCATGTTTTGTATAGTGGAGAAATTGCCAATCTGTGCAGACTTGTGGTTACGTAACTACCACTTGCAAACATAGTCAGTTACATAGCCATAGGGGTGTTTGCACAACCACCACCTGCATATAGTGGTGGTTCCACTATCTAAAGTAAACCCCTCTAATTCAAGATCTAGAAATTATTGAATTCATCACTATGAAGATGTCTGGATCATCCCTATACTAACTCTACCATTACAACTTATTTGAATTAATGGTTTTAACATGAAGGGTCTTACAAGCATGAACTATATATATTTGGAATAGTTGAAATATTTAACAAGTATAACTAGTACATTAGATCCATATTTTATATCATACCTCCTAAATTTTAGGATTTTAAGTCCTTAAAAACTTAAGTAACCCTATAAGTGAAGAAATATCTTCCCCACATATTCTTTAAAAACCCATTTGGACTTCTTAGTAGCTGACCTTTTAACCCAACTAGCCAACACTATTGTACTCCTCTTCTTGTTGTTCTTTCCTTCTTCTATAACACAACATCCTCCTTCAATTCCAACTTATTATTAGGAGTGAGGTATTCAATTGTAGGTAGCAATATCCCTTCATTTGCATTGTCTAACAAAGAATGCTAAAAAATATGCAAGTTCTTAACATTCACAACTAAATAAATCTTCATATAAGGATGTAAATCAAGTCTACAAGCATTATTTCCCACTTGTTCCAAAATTTTAAATGGACCATATCTAAGCGACTTAAGCTTCTTAGTCTTACCTTAGAGTCTATCTCTACTCAAGTACAACTATACTTTATATCCAACAAGGTAATTATGCTTAGTTCTATGTTGATCATGCCTTACTTTATACTTTGCTTGTGACTCCTTCAACCTCTCTTTCACTTGGAGGTTAATTTTCTGAATCTTCTCAATGAACATTTTAGTTTTGTGGATCTTTGGATCCACTTTCTCATTTCCTTTGTATCTATGTCTCAAAAGAACATAAAATGCACACTGAGGTAAGTAGCCAAATCAAGTTTCAAAAAGAATTTTGCTAGTAGAAGAATGCACTGCTTTATTATAAGAATGTTGAATATATACCAAATTTTTATCCTAAGACTTAGGATGCTTTCTATTATACCCTCTCAAGAGTTGTCCCATTATTCTATTTACAATTTCTATCTACCAATTAGTTTGTGGGTGAAAAGTGGTAGACCATTTCTGCTTGGTATCCATCTCTCCCACAATGTGGCTCAAAAGTTACTAACAAATCTTGAGTCTCGATCTGAAACAACATAAGTATACAAATCAAAATGAACCCACACATTAGCAAATAAAAATTCAGTTGCATCATTACTTTAGAGGGTATTACAAGGAATGAAAATATACGTCTTACTAAATCACTCCATAAACACAAAGAGATAATCATTCCCCTTGACATAGGCAACCCATCTACAAAATCCCTGTAAATATATTTTCATGGCCTAAAAGGAACCAATAATGGCATATACAAACCCAAATTCATGTTACTAGGCTTGCCTTCACTACATAACACACATTCCCTTATAAAATTAGTGACTTTAAATTACATATTTAGCCAATAAAAATACCTCTGTAAATGTGCAACAATGTAACACTAAAATGTCCTTCAACTTTTGAAATATGTGCTTCCCTTATTAGCTGAACTCTTTCCTCCTCAAGCACCAAAAACTTACCCAACTTATAGATCAACACATCTTGAAGGTAATAATCCTCCTTAGGCTCAAATCCCGCATCTTGGGACCTCTTTGCTTTAAGAAATGGCTCCCTAAAATCTGCATCATGCTCATATGCCTCTACATATAACTCATACATAAAGGGCTCAAGAAAAGTTATGGTGCCCATCATCAAAATCAAAGGAGTTATAGATAACATAGTAGTTAGTTTTATAGTCACACCTTTCTTATATTTGATAATCAAATTATTATTTTTTTTCAAAAACCCTATCCACTTATTATGTCTAGCTTATTGAAGTTTGGTTTGAGCTTGCAAATATTAGAGAGGTTGGTGATCCATATTGACAATAGTTTTCGTCGCTATAAGACAACGTTTCCATTTATTGACTAAAACAAGAGTATACATTTTTTATTGTATGCACAATAATTCATAAATATAACCATTAAATAAATTTGAATAGTAGCATACAGATTACCTCCTTGCAATAAGACAACTCCCATGCATAATTACTAGCATCTGTTTCCACCTTAAAAGGCACTTTCAAGTTAGGTAAAACTAATACTAGAGCATGGATAATATTGTGTTTGAATATATCAAATGAATGTTGTTGCTTATTATCCAAAATAATAGTCTTACCACTTGTATTGGCATGCAAAGATGCGGCTATGGAAGATATATTCTTGATTATATTCCTCAACTATTCAACTACACCAACAAAGCTCTTGGTTTTAGTCACACTATAAGGCTTTGGCCAATTCATAATAGCCTCTACCTTCATTGGATTAATATTCAATTCCACATATCCAACCACATGTCCTAAGAAGATAAGTGATTGTTGAGTAAACTCACATTTATTCTCATGCAACACTAACTTGTTCTCCTTAAAAAGTTGTTTTAAATGATCACTATGATCATCAAAAGTTTTAATGAAAATAATAATATCATCCAAATACACAATAAAAAAGGAATAAATAAATGGCCTCATTACTTCATTCATCAATCACATGAAGGTAGCCAATGCATTGTATAGTCTAAAAGGTGGATCTAACCTTTCATACAACCCTTGACTTGTCTTGAATGTTGTTTTCCGAATGTCTTCTTCTTTGATTCTCACTTGGGGATACCTAAATTTCAAATCAAAATTATTAAAGTACTTAACATGTTGAAGTTGATCAAGAAGATCATCAATCCATGGAAGAGGGTACTTATTCTTAATGGTTATTTTGTTAAGTGCTCCATAATCAACACACATTCTCTATGAACCAAATTTCTTAGGTATTAAAACAATAGGAAAACCACATGGTGAAGTACTATGACATATTACACTTTGAATAATTAAAGATTGTAACTATTATTTTACGTCATTGACATCCTTTAAGGACTATCTATACAACCTGATTTTTGGAAGCATGCTGTCTAGTAGCAACTAAATTTCATACTCAACAGGTCTCATTGGTGACAATCTTGTGGCCTCATGGATAATCGACTTGAATTGATACACCATCTCTCCCATACGCTTCTATGATTTTTTAGTAAACATACTAAAAAAAGGATTATGTACAATCACTTCTTTATCTTAAATATTTATCAAAATAAGTAAAGCAAACTCCCCACTTACATTAATAAGCCTTTTATCTTAAAAGGCACTTACCATAGAGATTTTAGAATCACCTTTGTAGGCTAAAATGATGTAGTTTTTACCATCCGTTACCAATTTGTATTGGTTGCCTCTCCTCTTGAAGATAACATATCTGATATACAAGGGCTCCAAAACACTACACCACACACATCAAGCGGCATAACATCCACTCTAACTTCATCAATAAAATGTGCATTGAAACCAAACTTAACTTTAATTTGTTTGGTCACCTTGATGTTTACATATTTATTCACTCGATCCAAAGAATATGGGCTTAGATGATTATAAGTCTCTCTTGAATTTGTTTACTAAATCCTTGCTTATCAAATTTTCTTGTGAATAAATATTAAAAAGAACATGCACTTTTGTTTTCTTCATATAAATTTTAATATGGAAAAGATTAGAAATTTCACAATTTTAATAAATACTACTACCCAAACATACCTCTCTATTGACAAAGGTACAATACAATGTGTCTTTAACATTGGAGTGGTAACCAATGCTCTCACCTTGGAGAGAAGGTGTAACCTTCTTATTATTGAATGGATGTAATTATGGATGTAGCTTCCAATAGTGATCCTCAGAATGAATATCAAAATCACAACACCTTTTTAGAAATATAAGTAGCATTACACTTACTTTTTCCCTTACATCTACCCTTCTATTTTGAACCACCTTGTTGCTTGGAATTATTTCAAGAGGTAGAAGGAGCTTTCTTCTTGTTCATTTCTAAGTAGTCATCTTGGAAACAAGCCTCATCTACATCCACATACTTTGCCAAGAGGATATGTCTCCTCAAATGGCTATGGAGTCCACCAACATACTTTATCAAGATGTCATGGTCTGCTATATCCTTGATTTTTTGGACAACCTTATTGCAAAACTCACTTGTGTACTGCTGCATGCTTATTAACAACAAGAGTATGAAGATAATACATGGACCTCTCTTCCTCATTACAAATATAATGAAGTTGTTTCTTGATTATCATCTTAAAATCATCTGATTTAGTGATAGGAGGAAGCTTATTAACAACAAGAGTATGAAGATAATACAAATCAAGTTAAAGCATGATTGGTTAATTTTAACCTTACAAAATAAATTTGTTAGTTCTCATTAGTTTGATGCAAATTGAAATGTACCATTAGTTGGGTTAGCCAATAGTCTAGCCTCTCTCCATTCACATCTCCATCATATATATGAATCTCTATATTTTCCTTAGCCTTGAATCTAGGTGGAGCTTGGTTGGCACAAGGTTGTTCTTCTACCTTATCATGCACAAGACCATCATCATTGTTTGCTTTTAGTGCCTTTGTGTAAACACCAAGATTTTTTTATAGGAATCCCTATGATGGACTCCTTTCGGTCAAGCTTGTTCATAAAAAGAGAGATACTATCCACTCCTTCAATCTTGTGAAATCACTCTTTCGATGCATGGGAATATTCTTCATTAGGATGGGCCATACTTTTAATCTCTTGATTCCACTTCCTTGTGGAAATGTCTTCTTCAAAGGGAACTATGATACCTTTACCACTAGCATTGCTTGCTCTAGTAATGGGCATAAACTACAACGTAGTCACAAACACACAAAAACACACATATATATTGATACTAAACAACACTCATATTAATGTAATATATAAACCAAGTGGATATTCCACACTTAGCTTTACCAACATGGATTTTATACTCTTAACTTAATAAGTGTTTGAAGAATGATTAGTCTAGTCTAGTTTTCTTGCCAAAATAAAAACGTATTATGCTAGAATTAAAATGTATAGAATTATGAACATAAAGAATAACATGAAAAGAACATCAAATCATAAAATAAACACAAGAATTGACATGGAGAAACCCAATGTGTGAAAAAAACTTATGAGTGAGGAAATTGCACTTCATTTTCCATATGTAATATTCTAGCCTTTGATGTACAAAACTACCAATTAATGCACCATCAAAACTTGTACCTATCTGCTTTGCACTCATACAACTCTTCTCTGAATAAACTAAGACTGTAAACAACCACTAAGAACTAGGAAACAATGAGATAATATGAACAAATAATCAAACTTGGAAATTGCAATGTGAATCTAGTTTCACAACTCTTCATTGACTTCTCTAATCTCTTTTGTCTTTCAAAAGGTCTACATTTATGCTCAATTGATTTGAAATCCACATGAATCTCAAACAAATTATCATTGAATAGAGAAAATGTTTGAAACTATTATTTTGCCCATGTTTTTTATGGTGGTTAAAGCAACAGCCTATGCAAAGTGAAAGATACACAAATGACACCTACAAACACTAGCAGTTATGCAACCTCTAGGGTGTTTGAGTAATTGCCACCTACATATAATGGCAGTTTTGGTATCTAAGGAAACAACCAATTGAAGAACTAAAAATTAAGGTCTTCATCACTCTAAAGATGTCTGGATCATCACCATACTAACTCTACCATTATAACTTATTTATATTGATGGTTTTAACATGAAATGTCCTACGAGTATGAATTACATACATTGGGAATAGTGGAAACATTTGACAAGTATAAATAATACATTAGATCCATATTTTAGATCAATATTCTTAAATGATACCTCGTTAAAGAGGGACAATTAACATACTCTTATTTAACTATGCCCCATTATAGACAAGATATAATAGTAATTGCAACCAATATAAAAACCACAATGTGACTATGTGTATGAAAGACATTGGGCATAAAGCCTCTCTTGATATATACAATGTAAGATCAATAGACACATGGAAGGAGCATTTCATATATATGAGACTTATCAAGTTTTTTAGGCCTAAATATCACATTTTCAAATGAAATAGACTCATTTATCAAATAATATTTCAAAAAAATTGGACTCGTTAATTATAAATTTATGTTAATTTTTTTTTTTGGATTTTATATCATGAGTAATTAAATAATTAATTATTATATTTATTTTTTATTAATTTATATTACATTAAAAATGATTTATATTATAACTTTATATTTTAAAATTTATTAATCATGACATTATTTGCTATTATTATTGTTCTTAAAAATAATAATTTGAAATTATTTATTTAAAAAATATAATTATTAAAATGATATAAAAACATAAATGTTACACATTTAATATGACAAAAAGTAGTACCTCAAATAAAGTATCATTGATTAAGAATAATGTATTCACTTTACAATTAGATATGACACTACGTATGCCATGTCCTTTACTTTATTTATTTGACAAGATTTTAGTGTCACTTCCTTGTCATTTTTGCTTCTTGTCTTCAATGAAAACATTATATTGTCACAATTAACAAATGATATTTCTTTGTTAGCAGGGTTGAGTATCTATGTCTTTGTCAAACAATCTTTATATATCTACTTCCAATATATTACTTTTACTTATATACTTGGAAATATATTATTCATCCAATGACTAATTATATGTAAGAATCTCACTTCTACTCTTTACCATCCATATTATATAATCTATCCTTGAAGTGTTATTGAGAAGTATCAAACATATATGTCCTTCCTTTACATCCAACCTAGGACTAAATTGTTAAGAATACCATGCATGGGTTAAAAAGCTACATTATATTTTATTGAATATAATATATCTTTGATAATGTAAGTGTTGGGTTACATTTCATCTTCCTCCCTCAAGCTTATGTACGCTTTCATATATGAGATCCAACAGTTGAAATGTAACATCTCCACTGAGATCTACCTAGAAATATGTGATTTTTAAAAACTAAATAACATGTACTTTAAATACATTACACCACAAGAATTTAATCAAAGATCATATAAAATACTCTAAGTGTGATAACTGTAAATGAAGCAACTACATCATATATCATTGATCACTATCATTATAAAAAACACATTATAATACAAATATAGAAAGTAATTACAATTAACCAACCACAACTAATACATGTATATAACCACTATTATTAATGTACAATAAACAAGTAATTATAATTCATCACAATAATGTTTCAATAATAAATACAATACAACACAATGTTCATATATAAGATACATGGCTCCGTGTAGCATAAGTTCCATAGACTCTAGTATCTAAGGTAATCTCAAGCGTCATCTCAAAAACAGTACTAGTGTGAGGAGGGAGAGCATCATTTGAGCAATTTTTCACACCAACCAATGATCCCTTGTACTAATCCTATCAGGCAATGACCCTTCCTTTATGGATGAGTAGATAGTGATGATGTGAGAATCTAGAGAGACAAGCTAGTACCTATGTGCTATATAATTTCTAAAATTAAACATGTGGTGTATCATAGAAACCCATTCTATTACAAGATATTGTACAAACATGTAAATCATACCCATGAAATGACATTGTCTCACTAAACATTATTTGACCTAAGTTTTCAATAATAAATAATGATTTAAGGATCAACCAATTTCATATACACCATTTGATTGGATTACTTTTATCTGACATTGTGATACTAGTAAGCTAGTGAAGTCCATCTTGCTACTTACTCAATACCAATAATGTGAGATTTGGTTAACATAGTATAACCAATAGATTCATATAGACTACATCCTACTATCAATCATATAACATGCTAAGCATGGAATAATTAAAAAAATATATTTATTCCATCAAATGTGTACGTGAATTTCACAAATATATATATCTCATAATAAAAATATTAAGCAAACAAGTTCAGATTATACCACCAGAGTATAATATATATTAAGTTACACACTATGTTTCGTAAGCAGACATAATACAATACTCTACTAATTGTCATAAAACATGCTATTTTTAGAAATGTCTAACATACATATATTTAGTTCGTCAAACGTATGGATGAATCTAGACATATTAATTACAATTTATACCACCCAGATATAACATATGTTCAGAATGTAGCTTTTAAATAAAATACCATCTATGATATCCCATAATATCATAGTTCATTGCACATGAGCACACTACTCAATTATGAACAACTAGTTTTATAATTTCAAGAATCAAATGTTATAATCCTAAGTATTAAGCAAACAAGTATAGATTATAACAACTGGGTATATCCTATGTTTAGACTGCATACTAGCACACAAAAGAAATATTAATTATAGGCACACATCATGATGCACTAATATATGTTATATATGTCTAAACACTTGTACATTTTAATCTACTCACAATATGTACCTCTCACCAGTTTTCACTACTGTATGCATATATGTAACAATAATTTGTCATGCTATTTCTGAAGTATCAGATAGCTCACAATCAAGTTATACCAGAATCTTTCATTTAAATAACTTAATTTATTTCTAGGGACTGCTTTCATATGGTTATATTTTTTATCCCTCGGACATGCCTTATGACTCAATATAACCATTTATTTAACTATACGCTTAGGTATATGATCCAATACACCTATAAATGAAATGCTTTCATATGATTGCTTAAGCCCATGAATAAATATGTTTCTCATATATGAAAAATTGTACAACATAATATGTGCCGTATATAAACACATAAATGATATATAAATACTATATCAATGATCAACTATATTTTTAAGTCAAAAACTCCATATGATTTTAACAATCACTATACTTTTCTGTTCACAAAATATATTGACGATCTTTATAAGATAAGGGATTCAATAATCTAATGCTTCATAGTTTTTATCTCTGCCTGGATAGATTTTCAAATATACTACACCCTATGATAACTTATATTATCATAGTCTGGTGTTCTTAAGTATAACTATTAATTACCACAATAAATAGTGTTGACGCAGAAGATTGCACCCTTGGCAAGAGGCCGAGCTCCTGCCTTCTTCACGCAACAATGGAAACTTCCCTCTCGCCTGTGGGACCGGTGAAGCTAGAGGGGAGAGTCTCTAGATAAGGGCTAGCTTCCTCTGATGTATCATTTAGGCCCTGGTTTCTCCTACTGCTAACAAATAAAATGAAAAAAGGGGGGGATGAAAAGGGAGAGAGAGATGCTGAAAACAAAACCTAATCCTAAAAAAAGAAAAGGTGATACACCAGAAAATGTGACCCACTCAGGCCCGAACATACACTTTTCACCAAAAGAAGTGCCTATACACTTCATTCGTCATGAGAGAACCTTCTGCATCAGTGGGTCAAGGGTCCCTGGAGATACAAGGAGGGAATAAATACTAGAGGCGTTCTAAGACACACTACAACAACCTATCCACTTCACCTAGACTCCTCTAGGGACACTTCTGATAGACCTATAAAAAGAAAACTCAAAAATGCACCAGACGTGCTGAAATCATTCTGTAGAAGCATTAATAAAATGAATTAATATAGAATCAAGGCATAGACACATACTAAAGATGCAAAACTCATAATGGAGGTAAAAATGCTATGTTTCGATTCAAGGTAAAATTTTGGCAGAACTCTGCCTTACAAGCCCGAGAGATTTTTGGGCAGAGTTTTGCCTTAAGGCTGAGAGCGGATCCTTTCTCAAAATGAGAAAATTACAATAGATGGAAAGAGAAATAAAAACTTGGTGCTTCTTGTGAAAGATTTTGGTGCTCATTTCTATCAGTGGCCCATGTGCGTTCTGAATCTTGGGAAGAGGAAACCACTGTTACTGATGTCATTCTTTAGAAGAGGCCTACTGGAACCATGTTGTACAATCGCCAAAATTGACTTTGGCATTCAAACATTAATGTCAAGACATGGCCGTGCCTCTTTTATGCCAACAGACTACAATTTGTCCCTTCATCAATGCCAACTTGGAGAAAAATAGGTCGCACCGCTCATCTACAATAACTCTCCATCTCTTCACCACTTAGACACTTTGTCTTTTTTGCCTTTTGTCCTCTTCCTGCTCTTTCAACCCTCGGGGGTGATCTTCTAGTGGGTCACTGCATTCCTTGAGGTCCTTTCATGGTTAGTGCTTGGGCATTTAAAAATAACAGCCTTTTTGCTTGCTTAAATTTGACGTATGCGCACTCGTCATCACTTGAAAACTAACGGCTAGTTTTCCCTCTTAAAGTTGATGGCTTTCGAGACATCACCGTCCTTGGAAAAAGTTTTTCGAGTCCTTCCTACGCCCTTTTTCCCATGGGTCTTTTGTTTCAGGGTTTTCCTGTGGACAAAAGTCTGCAAGAATTGTCCCGGTCTTTGTCTTTGTCTTTCAAGGTCTTTGAAGCTCTTTCTGCCCTCCGCAAGGGCATTTGGATCTCGAACTGCCCTCCAGCTATAGGGCACACCCTTAAACCAAGCCATTGAACCAAAATTGGTTCAACGGTTCAACCGCTGCGTGCTGATGCCGTTGAACCAAGCCTTCAAACTAAAATCGTTGAACTGTCTTGTGAACCGAAGCGTTGAACCAAGGTTGAACCAAGTGCCGATGAACTTTAAACGTTGAACCAAGGCCTTAAACCGGTTCAATGGTTCAAAGACGCCAATTTTTATATGATTTCCTTCAGACCAGAGCCCGAAGAAGCCTTGTAAAACACAGAACTCTCTGAATTGATCCTTCATGCGCCAAAGGACTAACCTGCTGAGTCCGTAGAAATCCAAAACCTGCAGAGTCCGTAGAAATTCTACAGAGTCTGTAGAAATCGCCAGATTCATGCAAAATCAAAAAATAAAAATGGCCTAACACAACAGGGGTAGAGGGGGACCGATTTTTGGCCTATTGGGCAAAAAATGGTCAACAGATTGGCGACTCCCAGGGGAAGCATGCTTGCTATGCTTAAAGACCAGTTGCCTTGCAGTCCATTAGGCACAGAGTCAGATGCAGCTTAAACAAAAATCAACAATAGCCTCACAAGATCCAAGAATGAAACACAAACCTTTTTACCCCACACGCAAAGGGAAACACACAAGGCTAAAAACACTACTTGTGCAACTGCACTTAGGGAAAGTAGGAAAGAAACTAAAAGCAAACTACTATGTACAACTAACCAGGAATATTTGCTTCCCTCTTGGATCAAAGGGAAAATTTCTTAAGTCCCCTTCCTGGAAAGTAGACTTATGGTGGCAGGTAAGTAGCTGAATAAAAAAGAGAGTTGGTGACCTGCTCCCCTTGCCTGTCACCTTCATTGGCTTGTATCCGAGTGGATCAAAATTGAACATGCTTCCGACATATAAGTACTTTGCTTGTCCTTAGAAGCTTGGTGAATGCTGGTCCTTCATACTGGTGCTCTTCACCAAGAAATCAATGGCTGCTGGCTCAACACCATAAGCCCTTTGACATGTATTGCCCCCTTGCAGTGCATCATGGTCTGACCCGTTTCCTTCTGCTTCATTAAAAAATGTGTCAAACTCATCCTCTGCTCCCTCAAGGCCTTCTTGAAGAAGGTTGACTGTGGTGATGTCTGAAATGGACTCACAAATTGATTGCTCATCCCACAGAACATCGCGTCTTTGTTCGAAGCTCTCTTCTTCAAGGCCTTCCTCAAGGGAGACCAACCTTTCCTTTTCTTGCTCGAGGACCAGAGTTTCTAGATGTTCAAAGGCATCTATCTGGTCCTCTTCCAACTCAGGTTCTCTAACGTAGTCATCCTTCTCATTGAAACAACAAGGAAGTTCATCAAACAAGGGGGAGAGAGCTCACCATGCTTCTGTTCCTCCTCATACTGCTGGAACATCTGCATGTATGTGTGACCTGCGTCTTCTCCAGTGCTGATGAGGTCTTCACAAGGAGCATCAATGATGATTTCTTATTCATTGTTGCTCATGATAGCCTCTTGGATATCATGGGAATCATGGGTAGGATCAGCTTTATCTTTTTTAAGGTTTTTAGCAAAACCTTTCTTCTCCTCTTTCCTGCCCCATGATTCCACTATTTCCCCCCAGGTCAGGAGGTTGCCATTAGGATCAGTGACTTGAGGGGGTTGAGGAAGACTAGGAAAGCTACTTGGGGGGATTGCATGAAAACCTGAGCTTGATTAAAACCATACGAAGGAACACAAGGTCCATGATATTGTGCAAAGGAATTATACATACAAAAAGTAATTTTTGATGGCACCAGGCTACTTAACCAGCTGATGCAACTCGGAGTCACCATTGGTGTTTGATGTAAAAGCCTCTAAAGGTTGGTCGGTTGAAGAACACACCAAAAATTCTTTAACTCCTTGGACACAACTTGTCCTAGTTGGTCCCACCGGGCATGCCAAAAATTGTTGACGTAGAAGATTGCACCCTTGGCAGGAGTCTGAGCTCTTGCCTTCTTCACACAACAATGGAAAATTCCTCTCGCCTATGGGACCAGTGAAGCTAGAGGGGAGAGTCTCTAGATAAGGGCTAGCTCCTTCTGATGTATCATTTAGGCCCTGGTTTCTCCTACTGCTAACAAATAAAATGAAAAAAGGGGGGGATGAAAAGGGAGAGAGAGATCCTGAAAACAAAACCTAAGCCTAAAAAAAGAAAAGGTGATACACCAAAAAATGTGACCCACTTAGGCCCGAACATACACTTTTCACCAAAAGAAGTGCCTATACACTTCATCCATCATGAGAGAAGCTTCTGCATCAGTGGGTCAGGGGTCCATGGAGATACAAGGAGGGAATAACTACTAGAGGTGTTCTGAGACACACTACAGTAGCCTATCCACTTCACCTAGACTCCTCTAGGGACACTTCTGATAGACCTATAAAAGGAAAACTCAAAAATGCACCAGACGTGCTGAAATCATTCTGCAGAAGCATTAAGAAAATGACTTAATACAAAATCAAGGCATAGACACATACTAAAGATGCAAAACTCATAATGGAGGTAAAAATGCTATGTTTCGATTCAAGGTAAAATTCTGGCAGAACTCTGCCTTACAAGCCCGAGAGATTTTTGGGCAGAGTTTTGCCTTAAGGCTGAGAGTGGATCCTTTCTCAAAATGAGAAAATTACAATATATAGAAAGAGGAAGAGAAACTTGGCACTTCCTGGGAAAGATTTTGGTGCTCATTTCTATCAGTGGCCCATGTGCATTCTGAATCTTGGGAAGAGGAAACCACTGTTACTGATGTCATTCTTCAGAAGAGGCCTACTGGAACCATGATGTATAATCGCCAAAATTGACTTTGGCATTCAAACATTAATGTCAGGACATGGCCGCGCCTCTTTTCTGCCAACAGACTGCAGTTTGTCCCTTCATCAATGCCAACTTGGAGAAAAATAGGTCGCACTGCTCATCTGTAATAACTCTCCATTTCTTCGCCACTTAGATGCTTTGTCTTTTCTTCCTTTTGTCCTATTGCTACTCTTTCAGCCCTCGGGGGTGATCTTCTGGCGGGTCACTGCGTTCCTTGGGCTCCTTTCATGGTTAGCGCTTGGGCGTTTAAAAATAATGACCTTTTTGCTAGTTTAAATTTGACATTTGTGCACCCATTATCGCTTGTAAACTAATGGCTAGTTTGCCATCTTAAAGTTGATGGCTTTCGGGATGTCACCATCCTCGACAAAAGGTTGTCGGGTCCTTCCTGCGGCCTTTTTCCTGTGGGTCTTTTGTTTCGGGCTTTTCCTGTGGACAAAAGTCTACAAGAATTGTCCCGGTCTTTGTCTTTTGGGCTCTTTGAAACTCTTTCTGCCCTCTGCAAGGGCATTTGTATCTCGAACTGCCCTCTAGCTATAGGGCACACCCTTGAACCAAGCCGTTGAACCAAAATTGGTTCAACAGTTCAACCACTGCGCGCTGATGCCATTGAACCAAGCCTTTGAAATAAAATCGTTGAACCGTCTTGTGAACTGAAGCGTTGAACCAATGTTGAACCAAGTGTCGATGAACTTTAAACATTGAACCAAGGCCTTGAACCGGTTCAACGGTTCAAAGATGCCAATTTTTTTGTGATTTCCTTCAGACCAGAGCCCGAAAAAGCCTTGTAAAACATGAAACTCTCTGAACTGATCCTTCATGCGCCAAAGGACTAACCTGCTAAGTCCGTAGAAATCCAAAACCTGCAGAGTCCGTAGAAATCACCAGATTCATGCAAAATCAAAAAATGAAAATGGCTAGTATAGCAGGGGCAGAGGGGGACCGATTTTTGGCCTATTGGGCAAAAAATGGTCAACAGATAGTATAAATCAATGGAAACATAAGATTTTGTTTCAAACAACTAGTTATCTTTTAATAATCAAAAGTCTATAAACTTAACTATATTTTATATGAACATGATTCTATCTTTAAACGTGAGGTTAGGAGTCTATAATTACGTTGACACAGTTTCTCAACTCTTGGGTCTTGCGACCAATTATTTTATATCTGTCCACAAAACTTAGAGACATTCAACTCGATAAATCCATATATGTTTTATTCTCCTAGTATTCTTAGATTCTTCAGACAATAATGTTTCCTTTAAATATAAACATGTTCAACAATTCACATATAACTATGGTTTAAATATGTCAATTATCTCATAATCTTAGTTATGCATTGAATAAGCATGATCCCTATTAACAACCCGTGTTAAAATCACATGGGCAAGATCCTCTACAATATTATTTGTTCATGAGGATATAAATAACCTAGTTAGCAAGATATCTCACATATGACTCATAGTTTCTATTGGCCAATTTTGGCCCACATATAAAGATCGTGCATGGTTTGATGAAGTAGTGGATTAAAGGCATAAAAATGAATCCAACATTTTCAAATAGAGAGGATCCAAGAAATTTTTTTTAAGGGTCAACAACAGTGTTCAAGGATAAGCCTGCAATCCAAAGGGCTAAGTGCAAAATCTTTTATTCAGCTAAGTCCTTGTTCATTCTTTCAGACTTTGTGGGGACTAAGTGTTTCTTTTCTCTTAGGCCTTTTTATTGAGCTAAGTTAAATGGTTTATTTCGGAAAAATTATCTGCATAATTTTCCCAAAGGAATGTTTTCTTTCGGCTAAGTGTTCTCTCTTTAGGATTTTTGTTTCCGACTAAGTGTTGGAATTCTTTCGAACAATTTGTTTGAAAGAAAAGTTTTGAAGAAATTATCTTTTCCAAGCAAAGTGCCCCAAACAATTTCTCCGAAGGGTATTTTCTTGGGGAAATTGGTCCTATACAAAAAAAAGCCTTAGGGTCACTTTATTTTGAAAGTAAACCATTGCAACTTTTTAAAAGGTATTTTTCAAAGGGAAAAGGACTCTTTTATCTTTTTCGAAAGATCCATTTCATTTTTTTTGAAGGGAACTTCTCGGAGAAAGAGGCACTTTTCAAAAAAATTCAAAGGTCTATTCAAGTCAAAGGTCAAAGAATGAATTCTTTCAGGAATATTATTCGAGTGAATGATTTTGGAAGAATTATCTACAATATATGGTCCATTTCAACTTTGCCGAAGGGTCACTTTATTTTCAAAGTGGACCATTGCAACTTTTCTACAGGTATTTTTCAAAGGGAAATGGACCGTTGCAATTTTGTCAAAGGCTCATTTTAAAGCTTCAAAGGACCATTTCAAAATTCTTAGAGGGTATTTTTCCTTTCAAGAAGGTCACTTTTCAAAAGTCTAAAGGTTATCTTTCCCTTCAAAAATTCCTTTTCAACAAAGCTGGAGGGTCATTTCTTTAAATTCTTTTAGACAAATTGTCCACAGGAATTATCCATTGCAAAAAACTTGAAGGCTTAATTCCTTCAGACAAAATGTTCAAAGGAATTATTTAAAGCAAAAAGTCTAAAAAGTAGCTGTTTGAATTCAAAAGAGGTCAAAGGGAGTTAGTGAATCTCAAGGGAAAAATTGTACATGACAGGTGTCAAGGATGCATTCAATTGGTAGGAGATCGATAACTCACAAGTATCCATGTTAGGTAGATCAACGGTGCAAATCAAAGATCTGAGTCAGTTTCTAACGACCAATCAAAATAAAGGAAAAAGCCCATGTGACTGGCAGGAGTTGATAGGTGTAGATTAATGGAAAAGCCTTTGTCTTTCGATATGGCTCTCACTTCTAACAAGCAACCACTCGATCAAAGGCAACATGGCTAGGTCTTGATTCAAAGAATGGGGATTTCATCCTTTTTTAGGTAGGACATGCAAAGGCAAAAAGGGCATGCCAAGTTTTAAATGCAAGGATTGATTTATTCATGTCAAGCGAGAACATGTAGCTACCTGTGACATGGATCTATCAACTCCAATCAAGGGAGAATTGAATACACGACGGGCTTGAGGAGATTTGTCGTGATCTTAGATGGCTCATCTCATGGTCAAGGTAGTTGCAAAGACATAGTAATGGTTGTAGCCATTTATGACCCCTCTCTCAATTTTCTCACACAAGCCCTTTATTTCTCTCTTCCCTTTCCCTATATATATCTCATGTTTTTTCATTTAAGGGGTTCCTAATTTTTAGACTTTTCTATCTCTCTAGGAGATAGGACACTCTTAGAGATATTAAAAAATATGCTCAGCTGGATTAGGCTTGACCTTGTCAAGTATTTGTAAGAACTACCTCTTGATGTAATAAAGGATTTTCTTTGCCTATCTCTCACCTTGGATTTGTGTCTATTGAGTTGTGCACTATGGCATTGTGTGAAGGATAATCTTCCTCATCCATGGTCCTCCTTTCTAACCTTGTTTAGGGAGTTTTTCAATGTTGTTTACAAGTCTGGTTGAGTGCTCTTTTTGCCATTGATGTGAACTTTCAGTGAGTCTTAGAACTCCTCTTTGTTTTCATTCACTACTTCCTAAACCTCCTCCATGAAATATTAATGCAACCAATTTGATCTTGAGATTTTGTAAGTTAGTATTGTCCTCTGTAGAACTAGTGTGAGTTCAAGTTTATGGGAGTTTCCCATTTTATTTTGGTGCATCACTTGGTTAGCTTTCTTAGGAGCCTTTATCCCCCTCTCTACCTCTTTTCCAAGCAAAAACATTAGTTTTAGGTGATCTACCAAAAGGAAGCTGGCCTTCTATGGAGGTTCAACCTCACTTCAGGATAACCACAACATGAGGTTACTCCAATATTGTAGTTGGGACTGAGAGAGCCTAAAAAACTCTCCCACAATGGTGTAATTCTATGTTACAATAGTTTATAACATGCCTGATGGGACCAAGGTGAGGAAGATTTTTAGTGTGTCTCTCCTCTATCAAATTTTGGAAGCAAGTAATTAGCACCAATGGTGGCTCCAAATCAAAGCTTTTGATTATGAGCAGACTAGGTTTATCTCTTTGTAGATTTTAATCAGATCCTACATCTCACTTGACATATGAGGCTAACATGAATAGATATGGTGAGTATCCCTATTATATGCCTCTTTATCAATAGTCCTAATTTGGTCCTCACAATCCATATAATGCCTATTTACCCTATCAAGACTCGTATCAAGGCTATGCTGACACTTGGCAAGTTCCTCATGATCCATTTATGTAAGAATATTGACTTGATCCCTCCTATGGACAATAATCCCATCATAATATTTCTCCTCATCAACCCTATCACATGCCATCCTTATCAACACTTAGGTAGACTCTAAGAAGCCTTGACAAGCATGCTCTAGAATTGTGCTCACAAAAATGTTATGGTCAAAATGTCCCTACTCACCAGATCTATTATGTGAGATGGTCATTAGGAAAAATAAAAGTAGAGTGGGCCCCTGTTGAGAGAGAAAATTAGAACAAACTCACAGGTGACATGATGGATATAGGCAGTTATATTCAGAACATTAAGGACAAGATGAAAGGACTTGAGGAATAATAGGGCCAACCTTGCCAGCCTTTTGTGCCTACATCTACTCCACCTCGACCTTCTTATATGCCATCCATTCCTCCTCAAGTGACCATTTAAAGTACTCTTTTGAATGTCCCAAGTCCTTCATATGTTCTTCAAACCTTTCATTCTTATAAATCTATTCAAAAGAGATATTAAAAAAATGAAGAGCTTGTTGTAGAACAACCTGCTATAGAGATCTAAGGCTCCATTCTTCCCCAAGAACCCCTTATGAAATACTTCAAGGTTCCAAGCTGGAACCAAGTGGTAAAGTCATTGGGTGGGCAAGAGAAGGTAGATATGGAATTAAGAGTCCAAGACAAAGAAGGATATGAACCCCTACAAACCTCCATCATCCCTCTTCAAGAGCCTTATTCTATTCCTAACCACCTTAAGGAGGAGCTATTTCAAGATAACATAGCAAAATAAATCAGAGAGTTAGAAGTGAAGACAAGGAAAGAAGAGGAAAAGTAGAATCAAAAGGTCAAAGGAGAGCCTCTATCCTTCCCATCTTGGAATTCCGTTCAGAGTAGTGGGCAGAAGAAGGAAAAGGTGGTGATTCCTGAAGTCAGACAAGAGACTTTGCAGCCTCCACTCCTTTCCCCTCAAAATCCCAAAGCCTTTCCTTCATGGAGAGCCTTTCAAGAGGCAAATAATCAAGAAGAGAAGGTGATCTAATTAGAGCAACTTTAGGAACAAAATCAAGAACCTATGGTAGCTTCCCTAAACCTTTCTCACCTTGTTGAGTGTTTTCAAGAATCTATTATACCACTCTTTGAGAAAGAGCCTCTCCTCTATGAGGAAAACCAAGAAGATGCATCCAAAGAGGCTAAGGAAGAGGATGGCATGAGTAACTACGAGGAAGAAATCACCATAGGTCCCCCCTTAGTAAACAAAAAATAAACTCAAACTTCTTGAATGAAGGGGAACATATTAAAGACTCTTTTGCAGTTGTGTATGAAATAGACTACACTATTGAGGATGTAAAGCTACCACTTTATGTTGAAAATAAGGGGGTCCAGGCTGTTAATTCCTTGGATGAACTACCACATTATTAAAAGGATGAGGAAATGAATGAAATCACTGATCAAGCTGATGAACTTGTGGAGTATTCATAGGTTACTAATCAGTCGAAAGGCTCATTTGAGGACTTGTTGGAGATCTTGAGAGCCAAATATTTTCTTCTTGAAGGAAACTATGGTCTAGTTGTATCCAAGGAGAGAAACCTTGTCAAGCAGATCAAAGGGGATGGAGTGGGAAATATTTAAACTCTACCACCTCAAGAGTTCATTATAGACATGGACTTGTTTTAGGGCTTCAGAATGGGCCATCAACTCCTTGAGGAATATAAAAAACATGAAATAAAGAACAAGCCCAATCCTACTTAGGACACCTTAGAAATCAAAGAGGTATGCCTTGTTAAGCCACCTTTGGAGGTTGCAGTTAAGGAGCTATATGAAGAATTTTAGACTGTCTGGATTCACATAGATGACCTAGTTGGAGCTGCCTGGTTCTCATTGAGCATAATGACAAAGAAGCTGACAATTGAAATAAAGAAGAGGTAGGCATCAAGACCAAGGGTCAAGAAGTTGTATGCCTTATTCAATCCCTTATCTCATGATGCAAGAAAAGTATCAAACTTTCCTTTTGATCCAAGAGGAAAGGGTACACATAGTTTTAGGGTGTATACATTAGATTAGTTTTATTCAAATTCCTTCAAGTGTTATTTTTGGCACTTTTTTTTCTGTCTTTGTTTTTTTTTAGGCTAATTTCCTCTCAATAAGTGCCTTGGGCACATTTCCTTTCTGTTCTATTTTTCCTTTCCCAAGTGCCTTGGGCATTTTTTTGTGTGTTGTCCTTGTTGCTTCCATAGGAATTTCCAGAAAGGGTCAGCCTTGTATCCAATTTTAGACCATCCTAGTTGTAGAGGCTAATGACTCCATGCCAAATAGACTAGACAAGGCAAGTGGTCAGGGTTCTCAAACATAGTAGGCATGCTTCCTTGAGATTCGCCAAAGATGTTGGCCAATTTTGGTCCACATATAAATCTCTTGCATGGTTTGATGAAGTAGTGGATCAAAGGAATAAAAATGGATCCAACATTTGTAAATAGAGAGGATCCAAACAAAGTTTTTCAAGGGTCAACAACAGTGTTCAAGGATAATCCTGCAAGCCAAAGGGCTAAGTGAAAAATATTTTATTCAGCTAAGTCATTGTTCATTCTTTCAGACTTTGTGGGGACTAAGTGTTTATTTTCTCTCGAGCCTTTTTATTGAGCTAAGTTTCATTGTTTCTTTCGAGAAAATTATCTACACAATTTTCCTGAAGGAATGTTTTCTTTTGGCTAAGTTTTCTCTATTCGAGATTTTTATTTTTGACTAAGTGTTAGAATTCCTTTAGATAATTTGTCCGAAAAAAAAGTTACGAGGAAATTATCTTTTCCAAGCAAAGTGCCCCAAACAATTTCTTTGAAGGGTATTTTCTTGAGGAAATTGGTCCTATACAAAAAAAAATCTGAAGGGTCACTTTCTTTTCAAAGTAAACCATTGCAACTTTTTTGAAGGTATTTTTCAAAGGGAAAATGACTCTTTCATCTTTTTCAAAATATCCATTTCATTCTTTTTAAGGGCACTTCTCTAAAAAAGGGGCACTTTTCAAAAAAATCTGAAGGTCCATTCAAGTCAAAGGTCAAAGAATGAATTCTTTCAGGAAAATTATCTGAGTGAATTCTTTTGAAAGAATTGTGTGCAAGATATGGTCCATTTCAACTTTGCCGAAGGGTCACTTTATTTTCAAAGTGAATTATTACAACTTTTGGAAGGTATTTTTCAAACAGAAATCCATTGCAATTTTGATGAAGGCTCATTTCAAAGCTTCAAAGGACCATTTCAAAATTCCTGGAGGGTATTTTTCCTTTCGAGCAGGTCACTTTTCAAAAGTTTGAAGGGTATCTTTCCCTTCAGAAATTCCTTTTCAACAAAGTTGGAGGTTCATTTCTTTAAATTCTTTTAGACAAATTGTTCGTAGGAATTCTCCATTAAAAAAAATTGAAGACTTAATTCCTTCGAACGAAATGTTTGAAGGAATTGTTTAAAGCAAAAAGTCTAAAAAGTAGTCATTTGCATTAAAAAGAGGTCAAAGGAGTTAGTGAATCTCAAGGGTGAAAGTGTACATGATAGGTGTCAAGGATGCATTCAAATGGTAGGAGATTGACGACTCACAGGCATCTATGTCAGGGAGATCGATGATGTGAATCAATGATCCAAGTCAATTTCTAATGAGCAATCAAAACAAAGGAAAGCCCAAGCGACTAGTAGGAGTTGGTAGCTGTAGATTAAGGGAAAAGCCTTTATCCTTCGATATGGATCTCACCTCTGATAATCAACCACTTGATTAGAGGTAGCATGGATAGGTCTTGATTTATAAAATGGGGATTTCATCCTTTTTTAGGTAGGACATGTAAAGGTAAAAGGGGCATGCCAAGTTTTAAACGTAAGGATCGACTCATTCACCTCAAGTAGGAACATGCATCTACTCGTGACATGGCTCTCTCAACTCCAATCAATGGAGACTTTAATGCACAAGGGGCTCGAGGTGATTTGTGGTGATCTTGGTGGCTCATCTCATGGTCAAGGTAGTTACAAGGACATAGTAGTGGTTGCAGCCATTTATGAACCCTCTCTCCATTTTCTCACACAATCCTTTTATTTCTCTCTTCCCTATCTCTATATATATCTCATGTTTTTTCCATTTAAGGGGTTCCTAGTTTTTAGACTTTTCTATCTCTCAAGGAGATAAAACATTCTTAGAAATATTACAAAATATGCTCAGCTAGATTAGGCTTGACCCTATCAAGCATTTGTAATAACTACATCTTGATGCAATAACGGATTTTATTTTCCTATCTCTAGCCTTGGATTTATGTCTATTGAGTTGCACACTATGGCATTATGTGAAGGATAATCTTCCTCATCCATGGTCCTCCTTTCTAACCTTGTTTAGGGAGTTTTTCAATGTTGTTTGCAAGTCTGGCTGAGTGCTCTTTTTGCCATTGATGTGAACTTTTACTGAGTCTTATAACTCCTCTTTATTTTCATTCATTGCTTCTTGAACCTCCTCCATGAAATATTAATGCAACCAACTTGATCTTGAGATTGTGTAAGTCAGTATTGTCCTTTGCAGAACTAGTGTGAGTTCAAGCTTATGGGAGTTTTCCATTTTATTTTGGTGCATCACCTAGTTAGATTTATTAGGAGCCCTTATCCCCCTCTCTACCTCTTTTCCAAGTAGAAACATTAGTTTTAGGTGATCTACCAAAAGGAATCCGGCCTTCTCCAAGACGTTCAACCTCACTATAGGACACCCACAACGCGAGGTTGCTCCAATATTATAGCTGTGAATGAGTGAGCCTTCAAAACTATCCCACAAGGGTGAAATTCTACGTTAAAATAGTTTAAATAACTAAATTATTAATTTGTTATGTCATGACTCAATTAGTCCAGTTCATGGATATCTATTTCAAAGTTGTGACTGGTATCCAAATCTACTATTGATCAAATTTCATCAGGCATAAACCATACTATTAGATTGATATTATGGATTTATGAAAATATTACTGATATTCACATCTATGAATATACTGCATCAATATACAAGATATTCCTTATGTCTTATATCTGTATATTTTGACATCATCAATAGATATCCTACTATCATGGTTTAACATTACACTTACTACATAAACTCATTGGTTTGTTCATTATAGACGCATAGGGTTATCCTAGACCTTTATACTCTTATTCTTTTATGTAGTTTTGAATATCAAAAAAGTATTCACAAGATCATCTTAAAATAATGATAGTCCTTAGTATCTTAATAATCTTGCATTTAGCATTAAGAATTTCATTAGGCAATCATATTAAATGGCATACTCTATAACAGTCATGGATAATCAATCTTACTATATATATATATATATATATATATATATATATATATATATATATTTATATATAATGTAAACAATATATAACTGTATCGTATCTTTGTATATTATATTAATGTGTTGTTTTTTACATTAGCTAATGTATATGGTAAATAATATCATGGTGTTATATACTAATGAATTAGCTAGTCTCTATTTTTCTACTATTAGTCATTCTATATATGTTACTGTATACATAATGTAATACATAAAATGTATGTACAATGTGTATACTATATATATATTACCATATATATTAGCTCTAACATCTATAATATCTATAACATTAATATAGATCGCCTAGTATTATTATTTAAAATCAGGCTTCCTGATGGGTCGCCACCCAAAATACAGTCCATAATTCTATCTTATAGTCTAATATTTCCATAAAACACTAAATCGATGTTGTACTACACTATATTTAGTGAGGTACAGGTATATACACTTCCAAGATATAGATCAACTTATATATATATATATATATATATATATATATATATATGACTCAAAAGTCTAATATTTGTTTTAACTCAATTGTAAGTTGCTGAATATTCTTTTTGGCTCCAAAGAATATATATGATTTCGGTTTAAATAGCTACATATAGTAAAAATGTTGCAGTATCATATCATATATAATATTAATATATTGCAGCATCATATTAGATCATTGCATATAAATTCTCTTCACTAAAAGAGCTAAGTTTGACCAAGACTATGTTGATTTCAGAGCTCTGTTACTTAGAAATCATATGCGTGTTCAGATTAGTGCTCTTATATGAGATTTAATCGTAATTCATATAGCTCATGATATCAATATTGATTTTAATTTCTAGTGGGTGACCTATTCATAAAAATGGTGGGTTGTGAGTTTTCATAGAAACGATTGGGCATAATCATATGGGGAAATTGTATATGAATCCCAACATCACTATTATTATTGCATATCGATTACCTATAGTATACAATAATTTCCATAATCTCCTTCAAAATATGATGATCGATATGTAATTGAAAACATATATTTTGATTATCTCCTTCAATGTTATGATTACGATTATATGTTTCAATTATAAATAATTTCCTGTACGATTACATATCGATTATACTATATATATATCATATAGTGGTAATCATATATGAATATTTAGACATGAAAATGCTAATTTGTGCTTATACAATCTGATATTGTGTGATATAATCTTAATTCATATACAAAGCACAAAATTGAATTAACATAAATATGGAAATACCCAAAAATTTTACTAAAACTTCTCATAAAATCTGAATCATTCCACATACCTAGCAATTGGAAGGACACGCCCTCAGTACTACCTTTTTTTTCTTTTTTCTTTTTCCTTTCTCTATGTTGTGCCCACCTTTTTCCTTATCTTCTCCAGTCTTTTATTCTCTTCTTTACTACCTTGCTCCTCTAGAATTGTGCCCCTCTAACTCTCTATTCCCTTGCATAAATTTGGTGCTTTACTTTAAATCTTGTTTTTCATTTTTTTATTACCCTTCCATCAATGTGGCGCTTTCTTTTTAAATTTGTCATTTTTTTAAAAATTTCATCGAAGATTTATTCTATCTTTTTTTAAAATGACTTTCTTTTGTTTTACATTGTTTTATTCCATAATTTCTCTATTTTTTCCACTTAAAATATAATTTATCATATTTTATTTTAATTACAATAATCAATAATTTCACTAATTAAATTAGCACCATCTATGTCATAAGGATTTAATGATAATTTCATAAATCAATAACTGAAATTTAATCTAACTATACAAGTCACATTTCTAACAATATTTAATGATCACACACATAAAATAAGTTTCATAAAACCATTAAACTATGATAAAAAAAACATGTATAAATGACTATCTAATGCATATGATATCAAAACACATTATGCTAACCACTTTATTATGCATCTAACATGTACTAGTTAATGTGGTGTGTGCAAGGTTCTAGCCGATTTCTTTGTCATCCTCTGAAATCTCCATCTACATCACCATATCTGATGATGCTTTCCCTCCATCATGCTCTGAGGGATGAGTTCTCTTGTGTCAACCTCAAAACAAACAGGTAGTTAGACCATCAGATCATGATATACATTCATCATAAACTATAATTGAAATAACGAATCAACATGATCATAATGTAAACATATACACTACAACTAACTTGTAGCAATGTAATCATGTAACCTAAGGAATATCCTACTATATCATAACATTATATATCTCAAATCTTAGTTAAAAATAGTGAAATCAAATTTGTCAACTATAAATATCCAAGAATAATTAAATAAGTTTGCCTAGCGAGGAATTGAGATATAAAATCCTTTCCACCTAAATTTAGCCATCATCTCAGATGACTTTTATTCAAACATAAGTTCTGAATTATAACATTGTTTAATAGAGAGACAACATTGTATAAAGTATCAAATCAAGCAAATAAATATGAAATTCATCTATAAAATTCATCATAGTCCTCCCAAGTAGCACTATCCTCAGAGTATTGGTTTCACAAGTCTCTACACTGTGACATCTTCCTATTATGAAAATAAAGTTTGTGTCACTTACTCTAATTTATTTTATTATGACCACCTTGAGATCACTACTAGAAAGACAATCCTATATGCTACAAGATTGACCACTTTTAATACCTCGAAGGGCCCCACATATCTTGACGAAATTTTACTAACTTCTTGAATTCAGGCGAAAACACATGGGATCATCATAAAATCCAAAAAAATGGCTAGGGAGAGTTTTACAAAATCTTTTAGCCCCTCTGCACATCTCTTTAATCTAGAGAGTGTTTTTTTCATTCTAGAGAAGTGTTTATGTAACCTAGCAAGAATGATGTGTAAAAGTTAATACCATCGCTACTTCACATAGCTCTTGATGAGTATAACATGTGAATACTTCTGCTACTCCATGTAGCTCTTGACAAGTATGACGATGAATAGGAACTATAAATACTAATTTTTCAATGTCTATAAAATTAAAGAATAAACATTTCACAGTATACATGCATATGGCCATATGTCTAAATTTGACAAGTCCATCTACCAAATCCTAGATTTGATAAGATCTCCTTGTTGGATCTAAACTCAGTAACTACTAAGTCAATGTGAGACTAAGTAGGATCCACTTCAATCTTTTAGTAATCACGTTCCTAATTCACCACTCATCCCTTAGGTATCCATGACCTAATAATCTCTAAAATGTGCACAAAGTTCAAAGAATCACAAATTTATACTAACAGATCATAGAAAGCAATGATATATGCTAAATAATTCTTGATGTACCAACATACATCACAAGAAAAATCATACAATCATTCCATAATTGTATTAAGTTGCCACTAACCAAACCTAATTAGTATCATATTTCATAGCTTAACCTATTATATTATATTTATAGTTAAGAGGAAATAATATTAAAATTATCATAACATACAAAGGCAAAGGGTCACACCGTCTTTAAGACCTTATAAAGGAAACACATGAGACAATGTCTCCTTGTTTACTTGGCTAGTGCACAACAAGCTATAAGTTTATCTCAACCTTTTTAGACTAATAAGATATTTTGCACATACTATACCCTACTCACTTTCGATGAAAAGTACCTAAATGTCTCATCAAAACAACATGTTTTTAAGCAAGATGAGAATAATATCAATCTAATCAAGGTTAAATATTAACATATTGATTAAAATCAACTATAATTCTTAATCTAGAACCAGTATAAATTCAAGGTTCGCCACTCCACATGGTCAAAGTTCACAAGTAGCAGTGGAAAGTGTGACTCTACAAGGTGACAAGTTGAAAGTAGTGAACTAACATCTCAACATAAAACTCTTAATACCTTCACATGGTATGAAAAAAATATCGCAACCCAAGTTGACCAATTCACTACACACTTACCAAACCTATAAATGATGTATCTTAGCCTGTTTTTGCATCCAAAAGGAAAAATATAAACTATATAGATGCATCAACTCATCTAGTCCTACAAATTATCTCTCAATAGGAAGTAGAAGACACTATTCCATGAACTCAAGGGAATATGGTCAAAACAACATTGCGGAAGCAAATTTCAACCTCATGAAAATAGGAATCCACTTAGTGGGTTTATAATGATGTCAAAGGAGGGAGAGTGAGTAACAAATAACCTCTATGATAACTATGAGAGATGACACTTATTCCTAATCCACATAAACATAGGGTTGCCAATCCATGAACAAACTCTTAACACATAGGAATTCTCAACCAAGACATCTACCCTTTACTACAAGAAAATTCCCAACACACTAGGTGGTGCCAATAGAAAAAAAGTCTTATAAGATTTCCCACTCCTAGGATTAGTGTATATAAGACACAAAACTAATGCCATATTCTTAAGTGAGAATCATCCCATGCTTTTTAAACACTCACAATAAAAACACAAATGATAGAGGTGACTTTATTAACAAGTAAGGTTTTAATCACTCCCAAGGTGTTCGATCTAAGAGATCAAAATATTGTAGGAATATCTTATTCATGACTCATGGACTAATCTATGCACTATTTTACTAAACATCAATTACAACCATCGCCATTGAAATACTCGATAAACCAACCCTATAACAATTCTAAGAGGGTACGAGTGCTCCTGAGGTACACATTCAACATATTACACACATTCACTATTCTCCTCTGATAAACAAAAGGATACAAATATTCTAATGGACTTATTAGGTCCTAGAGTTCAAGCCACAACTTTGATACCACATGTAACATTCCCACTGGGATCTACCTAGAAAAAAGTAATTTTTTAAAATTAAACAACATATACTTTAAATATATTACACCACGATAATCTAATCAGAGATCATATAAAATAATATAAGTGTGATAACTGTAAATGAAACATACTACATCATATATCATTGATCATTATCATTATAAAAATTGCATCATAATATGAATATGAAAAATAATTACAGTTAACCAACCACAACTGATATATGTCTACAACCACTACTGTCAATGTACAATAAACAGGTAATTACAACTCATCACAATAATGTTTCAATAACAAATACAATACAATATATTGTTCATATATAAGATACATGGCTCTCCAGAACATAAGTTCTCTAAACTCTAGTATTTTGGATAATCTTAAGTGTCATCTCAAAAGTAGTACTGCTATGAGGAGGGAGAGCAACATCCAAATGTTTTTCCACACCAATCATGGACCAACGATCCCATGTACCAATCCCATCAGGGAATGACCCTCCCTTCAGGGATGAATAGATAGTGATGGCATGGGAATCTATAGAGACAAGCTAGTACCCATGTGTTGTATGATTTCTAAACCTAAACATGCGATGTATCATAGAAACCTATTCTATTCCAAGATATCACACAAACATTTAAATCATACTCATGAAATGACAATGTCTTACTAAACATTATTTGGCCCAAGTTTTTAACAATAGATAATGATCTAAGGATTAGTAAATTTTATACACAACACTTGATCTGATTACCTTCATCTGACATTGTGATACTAACAAGCTAGTGAAGTCCATCTCACTACTTACTCAATAATGACAATACGTGATTTGGTTAACATAGTATAAAAAATAGATTTATACATACTACATCCTACTAGCAATCACATAACATGTTAAGCATAGGAATAATACAAAAACATACATTTATTCCATCAAATGTATAAATGAATTTCACAAATATATCTATCCCATAATGGAAATATTAAGTAAACAAGTTCAAATTACACCACCCAAGTATAATATATGTTAGGCTACACACTCTATGTTTCGTAACCAAACACAATTAATTACTCTCTACTAATTGTCATAAAACATGCTATTCTTAGAAATGTCCAGATGCATACATTTGATCCATTATACATATGAATGAATCTAGACATATTAATTATAGTTTATATCATTTGGGTATAACATACATTTAGACTGTAATTTTTAAATAAAATACCCTCTATGACATCCCATAATATCACAATTCATTACTCATGAGCACACTACTCAATTATGAATAACCAGTCTTATAATTTTAAGAATCAAATGTTCACAATCTTAATTATTAGGCAAATAAGTATAGATTATACCAACTGGATATATCCTATGTTTAAACTACATACTAACAAATAGAAAAAATATAACTTATAGGCACACATAACAATGCACTAATATATGCTATATATGTCTAAACACTTGTACATTTTAACCTTCTCACAATATGTACCTCTCACCAGTTTTTATTACTATATGCATATATATAACAACAATATGTCATGCTATTTTTGAAGCATCAGATAGCTCACAACCAAGTTATACCATAATATTTCATTTAAATAACTTAATTCTATTTCTATGGACTACTTTTATGTGATTATAGTTTTGGTCCCTTGGACATGCCTTATGATTCAATATAACCATCCATTTAACTATAAGCTTAGGTATATGACCCAATACAGCTATATATGAAATATTTTCATATGGTTTCTTAAGTCCATGAATAAATATGTTTCCTATATATGAACGATTGTATAACATTATATGTAAAGTATATAAGTACATAAATGATGTCTAAATACGATATCAATGGTCAACTATATTTATAAGTCAAAAACTCCATATGATTTTAACAATCATTATACTTTTATGTTCACAAAATATATTGATGATATTTACAAGATAAGGGATTCAATAATCTAATACTCCATAGTTTTTATCCCTACCTAAATAGATTTCCAAATATACTACACCCTGGGTAAGTGCACGGAGTTGGGGGACAATTCCGTGGATATTTTTAGTAACATGATCATGTTAATAAATAATGTGATCATGTTATTTAATTAACATGTTCATGTTATTTAAATTATGGCTCGATAATTATTGAGCCATAACACTATTAACATGATTACATTATTTTAAATAATAACATAATCATGTTATTAATGCGATCACATTATTATTATTTTCAATAACACAATCACGTTACCTATGTCACAAAAATAATAAAAATAAAAACCTAAATGCAAATCCATCATTTTGCATTTGATTTTTCTTTGTTATCCTCACCTTCTACAATTGTGTTTTGTATGAAGGAGACAAAAACTTGATAGGAAGCCACTAAATTCATCCTAGAAAATTGTGGATCGATGATGCTACCATGTAGAAGAGATAAGTGCTAAAAATTTACACTTGTTAACCCTAATTTTTCATTATTTTCATTGTTTAAACCTAATTTTTAGTAATTTAAGAAATTTTTTATTGTAATTTGTTTATTTTGAATAGTCCATCCTACTAACCCTCCACAGAACCCTCTTGTTCTTCCTCCTAACCCTCCACAAACCCTCTTGTTCATCCTCCTATCCCTCCATCTAACCCTCCTATAGTTTCACAAAATCCTCAAGCAGACAGAAGATTCTAATTGACAACATTATGGGAAATAAAATTGAAATTGTAGAATTAATTAGGAGAATGAGAGATCCCACTTCCACCAACCCCCACTGCACCCATCTAGCCAATTTCCTAGAGACATAATCAGGGCAAATTAACTTATAACGAGTCAAATTGATAGATGGACTTCATATCAGGATAGTTTTAGGGCTTATTATGTTAAAAAATTGTTAGCACTTGAGGTCAAGAACAAAAAAATATCAAAATCCTTCATTTGTGCCTTATTCATTGATCCAACCACCAATGCCCCATTTTTGGTAACCGCTGAATATTTTCTAATCCATTACTGCTAACATAATTTAATCACAGCTAATTTTTGGGATCGATGGTGGATGTTGTTTGATTATCCATCGTGTAACAACCACAAGGTCCTGTTATATTTTTTAAGGAAACTCTACTGTGAGTTTGTCCTCAATGATATTCTGAACTATTTTGATTTTAGTGAGTTTCAGGGCCAAGGAAAAGGCTTTGTATAAGATAGACCAGGTGCACATCATGTTCCTAATCAACCTATAAGGATCCATATCCAAAATTCACTTGAGCCTGAGATCCCCTTTATAATTTGATAAGTCATGGAGATTGACACTCTGCATGCTCTTAGTTCACTCACTGATACACATATTCAATATATGAGTAAGCTCTCATTGACCGATGTTAGAGATACACCATCTAGTGTGCATACCTAACCCTACCCTTGAATTTCTTATGGAACTATGTGCACTGGACCTTTTGATGATTATGGCAATGGTGGTTCAGAGGGATTAGATAATATTCTTATGAGTGATAATTTTTTGGCATGCACATTTGGTGTGTAGACATCAACCACTACATAGATGCAGGTATATTTTATATAAATATCATTTTAAATTTATGTTATATTTACAAATTTAATTCAGTTAATTATTAATTTACATATAAATTGAATAATATATATGTCATTTTTGTCATAGGAGGTAACGGTGGCTTCATTATCATAGTTGACATTTATAGCATTTGATTTGATGCAACCATTGTTTACATTTTTGGATCTAGCTATTGGCCAATCCACTACTGCATCTACCTCTATTAGGATGACACCTTTTACTTATTTAGAGGTAAAATTTTGAGTTAAAATTATGCTTTATGTACATTTAGTCTATGTATATTGGCCTTGTAAGTTTAAGTTAAATTTATCTATCAAGTATATTGATGCATAGGCTCTAATAATCTTCCCTGATATGGATGGAAACACACACTTAACTCTACTAAATACCTATATTTGATCTTTTCTTGTCCTTCTTTGTCTTCTATCTTCAACCTCTTTATCTCTTTGATCACTTTGCATTTACTAGGTCTTTCTTGTTCACTCTTACCTACTCAATGGATCTTAAGCCTTTTTATTTTCACTTAATGTTTCTTCTCTATTTGAAATCATTTTACTAATAAACTACCTCTATAATATTTCCTTTTAATATGAACCTCCTCAGTTCATACTTTGTTTTCATGTTGTCTCTCTTTATCCTTGCTCTATTCTTTACAATCATCTTATGTAAACATAGGTCTACATGCTACTTTGATTTGTCCTTCCACAATACTCATAAGATCATCTACCTACTCAATTAAATCTCATTTCATGCATTCAACCATTCCACACAACCCCTAAGCTTCAACTCTTCTTTCCTCTTTGACACCTTCATTATACTAACCCATTTTGAGGTAAACCTCCTTGTTCTGATTAAACTACAAATCTCCAAACCAAACCAAACCCACATTAAGATACACATTTATATCACATATCTCATGTAGGGACTTTCATAATTTAACTTTCTTTGGAGAACACCTAACTCAACACCCCTCAGGACTAATTAAGTCTCCTAGGCCTAATTCAAGGCTACTGACTCTGAAATCATACCATACAGACTCAAATCAATTTTAAACCTTAAAAATACTCTTCTTCCTATATAAATACACTTTTTCACAAATTTTAATGACTCTTCATCAGTTAAATCACTTGTTATCTCATTTTCTAGTTTCAAACCCTAACTTATGTTGTCTCAGTCCTACACCTACCCAAGAGGATAATAAATGAGCTAGAATGACCTTTTGACCCTTATCAAAGCTTCTATATTTTTAAATGGCTCTGTCCTTACCACACACATCTTCTCAAACTATTACTTTTCCTTTCTCAATACTAAATCACTCCCAACATGTAGTTTTACAAAATTTCTATACCCCTCCAACATGACTATGTCAACAAATAGGATAGAATAAACCCTTAAGACCCTTTAACTTCATTTGAAATAAATTCAAAAAATCAAACACATGGAAAAACAATATCTCACACCATTCACAATACCTTAAATCCTTAAATCTATTTCCAATAACTCTATATGGTCTTTCTTTATGACTATGCAAACTTAGAATTGTTACTAATTAGGCTGTATATAGTATTCCCATGTATTTTGCATTTTCTAAATAGTATTGAGAATTTAAATGTGTTTACATCCATTTCATAAATCTCCTCTATCCATTACTCATCTTTCAATCATTTATAATGACACTTTAAACTAACTATGTTCTCCTCTTTCTGACTGTGCTTGAAGACATAGTATTGAAACTTGGGTTTCACCACTTTCAACCTATAGACTACTAACTTGAATATTCTCTGACTATAGATATAAATACCACAATATTTATCATAAACCTCTAGACACTTATTTACATTTTAATCTATCCAAATAAGCTTTACAAGTAAAGACATAGTTTTTGATATGTTTCTTATTCCTTTTCTCTCCCTAACTTTGCCTTATCGAAGTGCTACTATTATTTCCACTTCCAACTCTTCCACTCACACTTCATACATGTATTAAAATTTTTATATTACCTCCAAAATGAAAAATACTTGCTATTCTTAGCCATTGCATTTTACATAACAGTTACACTTCCATGATTCTTGGTTTACATTGTCTTTTCATGATATGCACATTAATTACCATATATATGTTGGTTTACATTGAGAAAAAAATTCCATATATATCTTTGATGCTTTATATAAAAGTAAGTGAGACCTTATTTATATGAACATTTGATGGGTCAAGTAGACACTCCTCCTTCTTTGTGAGCTAAGATAGACATAGGCATTGTTAATGCAATGTCATTTGCACAAGCACTAATAGAGGTATATACTAACTTGTAATTTTGAATTGTAAAAATAAACTTATTTTAATAATTTTAATACATAATTTGGGAAAATATAACTTATGTGAATGTATTGTGTATGCAAGGTTGTCTTATGACATATGAGAGTCCTAATCAGATGATTAGTAGGGTAACTTCTCATGTTTCTCTTATATTTCATATGCATATTTGAATAATTGATCCTGTCATTGACTTGTTTGAGTGTTAAAAATAAATGCAGAAAGATCATGAACTTGCAGTAAGTGTATGTTTAAATGATTGTTTATTTTAGTTTGAAATTAATTTCTTAACAATTGGTTGAATGTATTTAATGTTAATTTTGTAATAATACTTGTATTTAAATAGGTTCAACTGCAAGCGAGCTATGAGCATAGGACCCACAGTCAGACCTTGGAGCAATCCAAGGCATTAGAGGGGTCTCCATCTATTAGTAGGCCATCCCAGGGAGAGTCTTCATTGAGGAAGGCAAAGAGAGGGAGGCTTATATGGTAATTTACGTATTTTTGGCATTGTATATGCATATATGATATTTACCCAACATTAAATACTATGTTAGTAGATATAATTTTTTATATGCCTATCATGGCAATCTATGTATTATTGACATTGCACACATGTGCTTATATTGTATGCCTATCATGACAATCTATCTAATGTATATCCAGTTTTTATTTCATTGTGTGTTATTGTATAGTTTTTTTTAATCTTCCAAACTATTATCTATCAGATCTCGTATTTAATGTTGTACATAAATGAGGTTTAAAAAATTGTTCTTTTCAATGCTATAAATCTCGAATCTCCCATATTTTTTAAATTAAAGTTTTTATTTCATTGTGCGTAGTGGAAATGACCAATGACACTCTTATCTATTTTGCATTTATCATCACCCATTTACAACTTTTTAATTGATCACTAACATAATTTGATTACACTTAAAACCCATACCCAATCATGTTCAAACTTTTATAATGCAAAGACATAAAATCATTCATAAATCCCTATAAATTTCTCACTCGGATAACTATACCTGTAAGTTACCTAATCTTTCACCTTCAACTGGCTCTAATGCCTTTTTGACTAGATTTTCTTGAAACTAGGCCTACTTTTTGTATGCCTACTATGATTCTTGTTCCTTTATGTTTTCCCTCACCTCTCATAATCTCTATGGATACCTCTTCTGCATTCAACTCCTTTTGGTGACCATGTACATGGTCTAATTCTTCATCTTTGTGGCTTTATCTTTGCTAAACTTGCAAGATAAAATTCTGCCCAACCTTGACTATAATTTTTTTATTATTTTAAAAGGTAAGCTTACTGACTTGAAACAGAATATTCACTCATGAGACAACGAACCATCTTTGGCCAAAACCCTTTATCATCCCCTAATACCATCTAATGCACAGTTTGCTCTTCTATGTTTAAGAAGGTTATGAAAGTCATATTCATATTCTCTAATATCATGAATAATTCCAACCTCACTTATCCACTCTTGTTCTCAACTCGATTAAAAATCCACTCTCAAACAATCTTCTTTTAAACTAGTCAATTACTCATTGTGTTTGTTCTTAACTAGTCACCAATCTCTTAGATCTAATCTCCTTCTTTTGAAAAATATTCTTTAAGACACTTTGGATAGGTCTTATAAAAACTAAAGGATTTATGTAGATGTCAAAACTTATAAGAAATCAACCAACTATAGGTCTTTAAGAGATTGATCTCTCATTCTCAAATTCCTTCTTTTTAAATTTCTAGGTCTCTAGACCTAGTTGTTGCTCCAATAGGTCAATTTTAAAATAGAGTTAGTATCTCTTAAAAAATATATTTATAGTATTATTTTAGTAATTTTAACATGTTCTAACCCTTACCCAAGTTTATATAACTCAAATCAACCAAAAACTCATCTTACCCAAGTTTTAACATGTTTTGCAAGCCAAGAGTTTAGCAAAACTATTGTTTTGATGCTTCTTGACACAAAAATGACACTGCCAACACATCGAAAGGGGAAGATAACATCTATAACTAGGTTTTTGGCCTCCCATAAGGCCTGATCGACAAACCCACCATCCATTTCGGCCTCAAAAATGCCCTTTTCAAGACAAGAAAAATGTAAATTTTTAGCATAAGTTCAAATACGCATAAAATGAAACATGTAAGTCATTTTCATGAACTATCAGTTCCTTCTCCCACCTCTTTAATCCTTGTAATCGCACCCTAGAGCACTCAGGTGGAACCTTCGATAAAAATACATTGGACAAGTTGCAGTGAGGGGTCCAAAAAAGCAACTTTTTGGCATTGAACAAGCAACTTCTTAAGCTCTAACTACCATTTTTGCCTCTAGTACCTCCACCTAAGAATATATCATTGTGATCATGTCTAAATAGGTAAATTACATGTTATCACACTTCCATGACATTCAAATCCACCCAGAAGTGTATTTTCATGACCGTTTCAGAGCACAAAAACATTGACAACAAATGTTATCAAAGTTTAAGTTGTGATTGCAGAATTTTGGTTTTGATGCTTCTTGACTAAAAACTAACACTGCCAACACATCTGGGAGGGTGGATAACATCTAAGACCAGGTTATTAGCCTCAAATCAGGCTTGATCGACAAACCCACCACCCATTCTAGCCTCAAGGATGCCCTTCCCAATAAAAGAAAAATGCAAATTTTTAGCCTAAGTTCAAACATGTGTAAAACAAAACTTGTAAGTCATTTTCATGAAAATTTTATATAATGAAAATTATTCTACCTGGATGCACTAAATCAGATACATGGTCAAAGTCATCTGATGATGTCATATTTATAAGTTGGAATGCTATTAGAACCTGATATGTGTTGATTGGAAATAGAGGTTTGAAACTCCAATCATCCACCCATTCTTATGACTCACACTCATTCCAAATAGAGTCCACACATGTAGAATAAAAATGTGCCAAGTCTCTTGTATGAATAGTATAAGGACTTGCATTTAAGCTACAAAATGAGTGGAAGTCACTTGAACCCGTTAAAGTCATACAATCCTCATACTTTGCCAAGTGTTCTTCCTCCATTAACTAAAAATGTTTATGAATAGTAGAATTTAGTTGAGCACCATGAAAAATATTCTCATTACACCATTTAACCATAGTTTTTTCATTTGTCAAACGAAAACCCTTTTCAAATTTCAATCCTCCCTTGCAATAGATATTTTTACACATGTTCCAGCACCATCATGCTCCCATTTTCCATGGCCAACATCGATGAAACTCAAAATATGTTATACACCAATAGTAATGTGCATCCTTCTCAACTAATAAAACATCCATGTATTTTTGAATTGTGATGTGCAATTGTCTGACCAAATGTAATGTTAATTGAAAGTAATGTTCCTCTGACTCAATTATTCATAGAACTTCTGAAAACCTCGCACATACACTGAAAAATGTGATTGATTATCATTGATATATAAATGGTACTCCCTTAATATTTTTAATTGTTTCTATGTACTATTAGGTGCATGCGTTAATGCTATATGCATGAATATGGTAACGTGTGATGAGTTGTAACACTGTGATTGAACTTTCATTTGAGGTTTGAATGTGTAATTTTTAGAAAAATCAATTATTGAAATAATCAAACCAAGTGGGAATGTATCCTTGCTTATCTTAAAATGTTCATCCAACCATCTAGATCTATGTGTGTGTCTTATATACTCATAAACAATCTTCTACCTAAATTTGACCAAAAATTCAGAAACAGGGATATTTTTTATAACAAGTTCACACCTTTTAGATTCTTTACCATATTTTACTTGATAAGTCACTTATTTATATTTGCCTAAACCAATTAAATCCTATCTAATTTCACTTGTAATATCCTCATGGATACATTTTTTTAATTTTGGCAATCCACCATAAATGCAATAATTTCTCTTTAAACATGATTTGTTGTAAAATAATTGTCCATCTGGTCTTTTGCAAAAGATAGTTGGAATAAATTTCGTCACTGATTTTGGTAGAAATTCAATGCTACACTCCTGTAAAATGTTGTTAGTATCCAAATTAAAATTAATATAGAAAAAAATATCATAGTGCATTAAAAATTCAATATGTTACCTACAACAACAAGTGGTGCGCGTGTGATTTATTTTTACATAAAAGGGTTTGCCCATCTCAAAATATCTTTGATAAATAAAAATTTGTGTATATTTTTCCAAAAATTTAGAGTACAATTGTATTTGATTCATATCTAATAAATTTTTTGGATGAGGTTCACGATTACGAGAACCAACTCTTCTTTTCACTACATCTCTTGCATTAGGCAAAACTCTTGTATTGTCTTTCCAAAATTGAGCAAGCAACTCTTTGAGAGTATCAGCTATAGCCTTGTCCTTTTGTGAAAGTCTACCAGAGAATGCCTAGAGCTCATTGGTATTAGGTTCATTAAATATTTCATGTCTTTTAATTGCTTTCATTAATGTTTTATATTTATATTAAGTATTTGGATTATTTTTAAAACAATTCATTTTACCCTTGTTTGGTCACTTACTGCACAAGTTGTAAGTATACGTCGAGCAACATTACAATCTTAGGTGCATGATTTTGGACCTACAGGATGATATGCATCATGTAGATTTTCAACAATTTTATTATTTTCATCATCTGTATTAGATGTTCTTAATCCTAATGTGTATATTACAGCTCTCATCTTAATCAATTTTATCAATGAAACAAATAATTGACATCTTTGACTATCATAATCTAAATTATGAAAGAAAGTTTCCCAAATTTGTTGAGTCAATATTCTTGAATGGTTATCTTTCATTAATGTTTTCTATTTATATTAAGTATTTGGATTATTTTTAAAACAATTCATTTTCCCCTTGTTTGGTCACTTACTGCATAAGTTGTAAGTATATGTTGGGCAACATTACAATCTTAGGTGCATGATTTTGGACCTACAGGATGATATGCGTCATGTAGATTGTCAACAATTTTATTATTTTCATCATCTGTATTAGATGTTCTTAATCTTAATGTGTATATTATAGCTCTCATCTTAATCAATTTTATCAATGAAACAAATAATTGACATCCTTGACTATCATAATCCAAATTATGAAAGAAAGTATCCCAAATTTGTTGAGTCAATATTCTTGAATGGTTATCAAACATTTTTTTATGAATTGGTTCTAAAATATTTTCATCAACTTCTATTAAGTACTTGTCTTTTCTACACACAATTCTTAGAGGTGTTGTTAATGATGGAATTTGTTGAGAGGGTGTTTCAAAATAATTATTACTTTCATTGTTTAAAGGTGGGATGACATTTTATTCATTATGTCTCCATGAAATTTTCTTGATAATTAATTTCATCATTATTTATTTATATCAAATTTTCTTCATTCATGGGGGGTGAAGCATCATACATAGACTCATCATCAACAAAATAAAAAACTTGGAACTTTAAATGTAAAATTCCAACATTATCTAATTCATTATTGTCAATCTCATTATTATTCATTTCATTATGGTCAATTTCATCTTTATTCAATTCATTATGGTCAATTTCATCATTGTTTAATTCTTTATTATCAATTGGCTCATTATCTATGGCATTTGGTTCATCAAGATTAGGGTTTGTACCTTGTCTACCATGAAGTTTTTGCATTCATATCTTGTTTTTCTCTCTCAAATCTTCTAAGTCCTTTGGTGTTTTATTCTTCAATATCTTCCTCTTCCTTGAATATGATCCATCACCCATCAAGGACAATTGACAACTTTTCAATGGTGGGGCCAAGTACATAGGTACCGCAGGTCCTGTAGAAGTATGTAGAGAATGTTTATGGGGATACAATTCTCAATTTGGGTTAAAAATATACATTGAAAAGTGAGATTAGTCTATAATAATAATATGATTACATTATATAACATGATCATGTTATTGCATTATGTGATTGCATTATTTGTTATACTAAGTTCTACTTCAACATACATATTGAGAAGTGTATATTAAGAATAATGTGATCATGTTATGTAATAATGTAATTGTCTTATTATTAATACTCATTTGAGGTTAAAAATTGACATTGAGAACTAAGTGTTGTCTATATTAAGAATAATGTGATCGCATTATTAAATAATGTGACCACATTATACTTAATACAGATTAGGGATTATGGATTAGTGATTAAGGCATTAATGCATAGGGTTTAGGGATTATGGATTAGGGATTGGGGCATGTAGGGTTTAGGTTTAAAGGTGTATATAAGTTCTAATCACTCTATGCCATGTGTGAACCTAATTTTTACACCAAAGGATGTTAATTGGGACTAAATCGATTGGTAAATAGGGGAAGTTTTTGGTTTAAAATTTAGGGTATAGTGTTTAGGTCTTAGGTTTAGGGTACACAGGGTAAATCACAAAGATAAAGCTTAGTTTAAATGATGTTAATTTGGGCTAAAATGATTGCTTCAAGGTGTAAAGAGTTTATATTTATGATTTAGAGTCTAGGGATTAGGAACTTTAAGGATTAGGGCTTAGGCTATATATTTTAGGATATATAAGGTACAATCATGATGGCGATTGGGGAAAATTAGAGTTGGTCAACCCCCAAATCACATTTTTTAGTCATGTAATTAGGTTGAAGGGGATCAAAATAACCCTAATTTACTTCAGATGCATAACTAGACTTGGTACTCCAAAGGCTAAATTTTGGCCATAGGTTTAAAAATGCATTTTATGACATCTCATGACAAAATTAGTTATATCATAAGGCATGTATGTTTGTAGTATGTAGTGGGCATTAGGGCATAGGGCTTACAATTTATGTTTTAGGTATTAGAGATTAGGGCATAGGGTTTAGGTTTAAGGACCTGTATATAATGTCTAATCGTTCTATGCCATGTGAACCTAATTATTACTACAAAGGATGTTAATTGGGACTAAATCAATTGGTAAATAGGGAAATATTATGGTTTACAACTTAGGATATAATGTTTAGGGCTTATGGTTTAAGGCTTAGGTTTTAATGTATATATGGTTTAGGGTACATAGGGTTAATCACAAAGATAATTGAGGACAGTTTGAATCACTTGAACCTAGTTGTGACTATAAAATGTGATTTTGAGTTGTCATTATACCCCTTGTCATCATGTAGATTGAGTGAATTAGTCAAATGGGGCAATCAGTCGTGTAATTTAGGCCAACTAAGCCTTGTGAACTTAATTATTAGTTTAAATGATGTTAATTTGGGCTAAAATGATTGGTTCAAGGTTTCAAGAGTTTATATTTATGGTTTATAGTTTAGGGATTAGGAAATTTAAGGATTTGGGCTTAGGGTATAGGTTTTAAGGTATATAAGGTACAATCTTGAAGGTAATTAGTGCAAATTTGAGTTCCTTGAACCTATATATATGAGTAAAGAATGTGATTTTGAGCTCAATTAGCCCCCACATCATCACAAATGGATCCAATTAAGTCACTTGTGGTTTAATGAGTGATGTGATTTTGACCAAGTTCATCCCTATGAACCTAATTCTTACTATTTATAAAGGATGTTAATTGGGGTTAAATTTATTCGTTTAGAGTTTAGGGTATACAATTTAAAGGTTTTGGGGTTTAGGGCTTATGGCTTAGGGATTAAGGTAAATGGTACAGGGTTTATATTTAAATTTAAATGGTACAGGGTTTAGGGTTTAAGATATCAAATATAGGGTCCAATCATTAAGGTAATTAAAGAACATTTGAGTTGCTTATTCACCTATTTATGACAATTACCTTCATGTTTGCATTTATGATCAAAGGTCAGTTATGCCATGTACATGTTGCATATATGTTATATAATCTATTGAGCCATAAATTGGTTTAGTGGCTCAATTTTTACCAGATCATACCCCTAATTTCAAAAATTGACTAATTGGATCAATTCATTATAGAATCGATCTTTTTATTCTACCCCAAACCATATCTTGCTCTTGAAGGGGTTCATATTAGCCTCAAATGCCTCCTCGATTAAATGAATCAACTCTTTGGTTAATTATATATGACATGACATTAGGGTTAATTTAAATCCAAATCACATCATATATAATTTAAAATAAGTTAATGTGTCTCATTTTGACCCTAATTACCTCTATAATTTAACTAATTAACTTTTGCATTCATTAGCTAATGATTTCAAGTTTATTGAGCTCAAAACCACATTATATACATGTAAGACTTACATATAAGTAAATAATGTTTCTTTACTTCAATAAAACAAATGAAATTGGATCTGATCAACCCTCAAATCAAATTTTATAGTCATATAATTAGGTTGGTGGGGCTCGAAATAGCCCAATTTACTTCAGATGCACAACTAGATTGATACTCCAAAGGCTAAGTTTTGGCCATAGATTTAAAATAGTGCATTGTATGGCATCTTGTGATAAAATTAGTTATATCATAAGGCATGTATGTTGTGACATGTAGTGGGCATTAGGGCATAGGGATTATAATTTATGTTTTAGGGATTAGGGCATAGGGTTTAGGTTTAAGGACTTGTATATGCCATGTGAACCTAATTCTTATTATAAAGGATGTTAATTGGGACTGAATTGATTGGTAAATAGGGAAAGTTTATGGTTTACAATTTAGGGTATAGTGTTCAGGGTTTATGGTTTAAGGCTTAGGTTTTAATGTATATATGGTTTAGGGTACACAGGGTCAATCACAAAGATAATTGAAGATAATTTGAATCACTTGGACCCATTTGTGACTATAGAATGTGATTTTGGGTTGTCATTATACCCCATGTCATCATGAAAATTGAGTGAATTAGTTAAATGGGGCAATCAGTCATGTGATTTAGGCCAAACTGAGCCCTATAAACTTAATTCTTAGTCTAAATGATGTTAATTTGGGCTAAAATGATTGGTTCAAGGTTTAAAGCATTTATATTTATGGTTTAGAGTTTATGGATTATGAACTTTAGGGATTAGAGATTAGGGTATAGGTTTTAGGGTATATAAGGTATAATTGTGATGGTGATTGGGGCAAATTTGAGCTCATTGAACCTAGATTTGTAAGTAAAAAATGTGTTTTTAGGCTCAGTTAGCCCCCACATCATCACATATTGAGCTAATTAAGTCAATTGTGGTAATGAGTGATGCAATTTTGACCAATTTCATCTCAGTGAACCTAATTCTTACTATATACAAAGGATGTTAATTGGGGCTAAATTTATTGGTATAGGGTCTACAATTTAAAGGGTTGGGGTTTAGGGCTTATGGATTAGGATTTAAGGTAAATGGTACAGGGTTTAGGGTTTAAGTTAAATGGTACAGGGTTTAGGGTTTAAGATATTAGATATAAGGTCTAATCACTAAGGTAATTAAAGAAAATTTGAGCTACTTGTTCACCTATTTGTGACAATTACCTGAACATGTTTACATTTCTGATAAAAGTAGGGTCAATTAAACCACACATGTTGCATACATGGTATACAATTGATTGAGCCATAAATTTGGTTTAGGGGATCAATTTTTCCCAAATCATTCCCCAAATTACCTAATTTGACTAATTGGACCAATTCATGATAAAATCAAACTTTTAATTTTGCACCAAATCATATCTTGCTCTTTAAGTGGTTCAAATTGGCCTCAAATGCCTCTTGGATTAAATGAATCAAATCTTTGGTTAATTATATATAACATGACATTAGGGTTAATTTCACTCCAAATCACATTGAATATATAATTTAAAATACATTGACGTGGTTCATTTTGACCCTAATTACCTCCATAATTGAACTAATCAACATTTGCATTCATTATCTAATGACTTCAAGTTTATTGATCTCAAAACCACATTCTATACATGTAGAAATTGCATATAAATAAATTATGTTTCTTTTCTTCAACTAAGCTAATGAAATTGGAGATGATCAACTCCCAAATCACATTTTATAGTCATGTAATTAGGTTGAAGGGGCTCGAAATAGCCCCAATTTACTTCAGATGCATAGCTAGATTAGTACCCCAAAGGCTAAGTTTTGGCCATAGGTTTAAAAAATGCATTTTATGACATCTCATGATAAAATCAGTTATATCATAAGGCATGTATGTTTAAGGCATATATGTTTGTGACATCTCTGAACTTGATAAAAGATAACTTCTTATATGCAAAACAAGGTACTAACGCATTGATATACCTTGAAAATAGATCCTTATAAAACTTCACTTACTGACTCAAACAATCTTATTAGAGACTCAAAAAATACTAAAAAGTTTAGAATTTTTTTTTTGCAAGTTCCAAACATCACCAATTACCCACAAAAACTGATGCA
The DNA here is from genome assembly GCA_037957365.1 of Torreya grandis. Classification (NCBI taxonomy): domain Eukaryota; kingdom Viridiplantae; phylum Streptophyta; class Pinopsida; order Cupressales; family Taxaceae; genus Torreya; species Torreya grandis. The sequence goes on from JARHVA010000913.1 coordinate 3,870,565, forward strand.
ATCATGTCCAACCAAATTCAACCTCTTTTAAGACTCTATACACTCTTAACAAAATATAATGACCCTTGATTTATTTGTTAATGTTACAAAACACCATTTGAATCTTGTGAAGACTATAAATTCCTTTTCAAATACCATCTTTCAAATAACTAATCCTTAAAAATTTATAATATCATTGAACTTTCTTTCGGACCTAATACTCTAGGTCTGTTAGTACTCAGTGAAAGGATCCTTGTACTCCAATTGATTTTTGGACAATATAATTAATTTAATCATGAAAAAAATGAAATCTACCAAATTATGAGTGATTTAGATTAGTGAATCACCAAAAACCAACTTTTAACTTCTTTACCTTGTCTAGGATGAACTAAGATTGTCTGCATTTTAAAGAAGATTAGACTCATGTCAAATGAATAATAAATTGATTCAAAGGTTAATACATCTCTAATTATCATTCAATGTTATTAAATATTGATAAGAACATTGGTCCCAAACAATAATATTAATCAACCAAACTTTGTTCGTAAGACTAATAGGCCTAATGGCTCCTTTAGTAAGTCAAAATGCAAACTCAGGTTTTTGGGTGTTATGAATATATAATGTGATCATGTTATTAATGTGATCATATTACTAACATAGTTAATAACATGATCATAGTACTACCACATTTGTGTTATTAACACGATCATACTATTTGAATTTGAATTCAAATCATGTGCCTTTTGGTTCGGGAATGGCTTGTATTTCTGAGCCTAAGGCTTGGACCTGTCAATCTACAGTTGAGTTCGAGACTTATGATTAAAAAACAACAAAATTCAATTTTAATTGTCAAATACACTACAAATTTCAATGTGAAAATTCAAAAACTTAATACCGTCACGACGAGCACGCTCTCCTCTTTCTAAAAATATGATTTTTATAATTTTTGGACTAATTTAAGGTTCCAAACTATGTTGATTTCTAACTATACATTTTTTAGGCCACTACATGATGCAAACATACATGCCTATACATGTTCATGTAATTTGTATTTCGTTGATCCAAGTAAAAAACAAGTTATATAGTCACAAACTAGGCCTAATTCTACACACATTTTTAAAAAAAATGTTTTTCATTTTTTTTGAGGTAGTTAGGTATGTCACATGGATGGCTATCCATTTTTGTATCAATTTTCTGGGATATATTTACTTGCAACATTCATAAAAAAAAAGTATTCATTGAAAAAATATAAAAAAATAGGTCATAAACTAGAAGATCTTATCTAATTTTTTCCCAAAGGGTTTCAAATAATATTAAACGTTGCTAAAAAATGGTGCACCACATGGCCGTCTATCTACTCTTTTTTATTTAAAAAAATAGGAGTTGTTTTTTAAATTTTAGATGTTTGACCTAGTTATATTTAACTATTTTTAAAAATATTTTGTGTTTTGAAAACTAGACTCAACATGCTACATTTCATGTTCTTACACCATCTTCAAATTTAGAGTGTAGATATCTCAAATTATCTACAAAAGTTCATATTTTCAAAATTTTGAGAAAATCATGTCCACAAGTAGGCCACTTTTAGTACCCTACTCTGTGCACTTGCCCCCCTATGATAACCCATATTATCATAGTCTAGTGTTCTTAAGCATAACTATTAATTACCATGACCAGTAGTATAGATCAATGGAAACATAAGCTTTTGTTTCAAACAACTAGTTATCTTTTAATAGTCAAAAGTACATAAACTTAACTATATTTTGTATAAACATGATTTTATCTTTAAACGTGAGGTTAAGAGTCTATAATTACATTGACATAATTTCTCAACTCTCAGGTCCCATGACCAATTGTTTTATATCTGTCCACAAAACTTAGAGACATTCAACTTGGAACATCCATATATGTTATATTCTCCCAATATTCTTTGATTCTTCAGACAACAATGTTGCCTTTAAATATAAATATGTTCAACAATACACATATAACTATGGTTTAAAGATGTCAATTGTCTTCTAATCTTAGTTATGTGTTGAATAAACATGATCCCTATTAACAACCCATGTTAAAATCACATGGGCAAGATCCTCTACAATAATATTTGTTCATGAGGATGTAATTAACCTAGTTAGCAAGATATCCCAGATATGACCTATAGTTTCAATAACTAAATTATTAATTTGTTATGTCATGACTCAATTAGTCCAGTTCATGGAAATCTATTTCAAAGTTGTGACTGGAATCCAAATCTACTACTGGTCAAACTTTATCGGGGATAAACCATATTATTAGATTGATATTATGGATATATGAGAATATTGCCAATATTCCCATCTATGAATATACTGCATCAATATATAGGATATTCCTTATGTCTTATATATGTATATTTTTACATCATCAATAGATATCCTACTATCATAGTTTAGCATTAAACTTACTACATAAACTCATTGATTTTCTTATCACAAACACATAGGATATCTTAGACCTTTAAACTCTTATTATTTTGTGTAGTTTTGAATATCAAAGAAGTATTCACAAAATCATCTTAAAATAATGACAGTCCTTAATATCTTAATACTCTTACATTTAGCATTAAGAATTTCATTAGGAAATCATATTAAATGGCATACTCTACAATAGTCATGTATAATCGATCCTACAGTATATATAATGTAAACAATATATAATTGTATCATATCTTTGTAGATTATATTATTGTGTCATTGTTTACATTAGCTAATGTATACGGTAAATAATATCATGGAGTTATATACTAACAAATTAACTAGTCATCATTTTTTTTACTATTAGTCGTTGTATATATGTTACAATATATACAATGTACTATGTACATTATATGTACAATATGTATACTGTATATATATTACCATATATATTAGCTCTAACATCTGTAACATCAATACAGATCACCTGGTATTATTATTTAAAATCAGGCTTACTGATGGATTGCCACCCAAAATATAGTCGATAATTATATCTTACAGTTTAATATTTCCATAAAATATCGAGTCGATGTTGTCCTACACTATACTTAGTGAGGTACAGGTATATATACTTCCAATATATAGATTGGCGTGTGTGTGTATTATACAGGTCATAGATTCAAAAGTCTAATATTTGTTTTACCTCAATTATAGGTTGTTGAATATTCTTTTTGGCTCCAAAGAATATATATGATTCAGGTTTAAATAGCTGCATATAGTAAAAACATTGCAATATCATATCAAATATAGTATTAATATATTGCAGTATCATATCAGATCACTACGTATAAATTCTCTTCACTAAAAGAGTTGAGTTTGACTAGGACTGTTGATTTTGGAGCTCTTTTACTTAGAAAGCATGTGTGCATTTAGATCGTTGATTTTATATGAGAGTTAATCATAATTCATAGAGCTCATACAATGTCAATTTTGATTCACATTGTTAGTGGACAACCTGTTCATAAAAATGGTGGGCTATGAGTTTTCATAGATACGATTGGGCATAATCATATGGGGAAATCATATATGAATCTTGACATTGCTATTGTTATTCCATATCGATTATCTAAATTATACGATAATTTTCTTAATCTACTTTGAAATATGATAATTAATATGTAATCAAAAACATATATTTTGATTCTCCTTCGATTATATGATTACGATTACGATTACAATTATACATTTCAATTATAAATAATTTCCTATACGATTACATATCGATTAAACTATATAGATATCGTATAGTGGCAATCATATATACATATTTAGACACGAAAATGTTAATATGTGCTTATACGATGTGATATTGTGTGAAAAAATCTTAATTCATATACAGAGCACAAAATCGAATTAACACAAATACGAATATACCTAGAAATTTTACTAAAACTTCCCATAACTTTTGAATCACTCCACCTACCTAGCAATTAGGAGGACATGCTCTCAATGCTACCTTTTTTTCTTTTCACTTTTTCATTTCTCTATGTTGCATCCACCTTTTTCTTGTCTTTTTTAGTCATTTGTTCTCTTTTGTACTACCTTGCTCCTCTAGAATTACACCCCTCTAACTCTATATTCCCTTGCATAAATATGGTGCTTTACTTTAAGGCTTGTTTTTCCTTTTTTTATTTCCCTTCCATGAATGTGGCTTTTAAAGCTGCCTTTTTTTTAAAATTTTTTTTTGAATCCAAGCTTTATTTTATCTTTTTTTAAATGACTTTCTTTTGTTTTACATTGTTTTATTCCATGATTTCTCTCTGTCTCTTTCTCTCTCTCTCTTTCTATTTTTCCACTTAAAATATAATTTATCATATTTTATTTTAATTATAATAATCAATAATTTCACTAATTAAATTATCACCATCTATGTCATATAGATTTAATGATAATTTCATAAATCAATAACCTGAATTTAATCTAACTATGCAATTCACATTTCTAACAACACTTAATGATCACACACGCAAAATAAGTTCTATAAAATCATTAAACTATGCTAGCAAACCATGTATAAATGATTATCTAATACAAATGACATCAAAACACTTTATGTTAACTACTTTATTATGCATCTAACATGTTTTAGCTAATGTGGTGTGTGCATGATTCTAATTGATTTCTCTGTCATCCTCCAACATCTCCATCTATGTCACCCTCTCTGATGATTCTCTCCCTCCGTCATGCACTGATGGATGAGTTCTCCTGTATCAACCTCACAACAAGTAGGTAGTTAGACCATAACACCATGATATATGTTCATCATAAAATATAATTGAAATAATGAATCAACATGATCATAATGTAAACATATACATTGCAGCGAACTCGTAGCAATGTAATCATGTAACCTAAGTAATGTCCTACTATTCCATAACAACATATATCTTAAAGCTTAGATAAAAATAACCAAATCAAATTTGTCAACTATAAATATCTATGGATAATTAAGTAAGTTCATCTAGCGAGGAATCGAGATGTAACATGAAATTACTAACCAACTTTTTACTCATACAATTATCTCTCTAAGGTTATCAACATAAGTATTTAATGACTAAAATTAATTACTACCTAATACTAAAGTAAATTAAATTTAAATAACACAAAATGGGTCTCTCACACATGAGATACATGGCTTGAACTAACTATAAACAAATAAACAATGTTTGAGTCATAAAACCTAAAAAATCCCTTAGTTACAAAGGGGACCAAAAGATGATATGGAACAAATAATTGTGAAGCTATCCAACAACACCTACCACAACTTGTCAATCGACCCTTTTTACATTGGGCATTAATAAATCTATGTTGACACATCTATTATAACCACAACTTGACCTTCATGTGTCATGTTCCTCGTGACAATACCTAACATGAAGATGAGAATCATCTTAGGAGTACCCATCCCTTTGATCATCTATATGTATAGGGTAGTATGAGTATCATTATGGGAATACTCTATAACAATGATTCTTGTCTTGATGTTAATTTTGTACTTGGTGTATTACACATCTTCCCTAATGCCTAAAAAATTTGACAACTTTGCAAACAATAACGATGCTTACAACCCATGTTAATTATATAATCACTCAAAGATTGATCGAAACCAAAACGATATATTTCCCCTATTAGATGAAATGTAAGAAGTTTACACAATAAAAACACTATCAAATAAATGGTTTGCTCATCATCGTAATTTCAAAAAATCAAAAACTAAAAATTGCAACATATACAACATATTCAACTAGCAAAATTTTGGAACAACACTAAAATAAAAAATGCCATTAAACCACTAAGCAGTCATTGAGCTAGTAGCTAACTCAAGATGGGTCTCTACAAGGCTATGTCAAATAGGGTGACCCTAAGGGGCATGCAGAACCCAAAATGCAATTTTTTCCCCTGACAACATTAGAGACATAAAGGCATAGTGTTAAATTCTTAGTTTTCTCATAAGCATTATCCATTTTCAAACTCAGAACAATATTAGAGTGTCAGATGCAACAAAAAGTATATCCTTTATACATTTTTTGCACTCCTTATTTCTCTGTTTTAACACATTTTTATGAAAACTCACAATGAAGACTTCCAAACCAAAAAAACATTTCTAATGAACTTGGAATGGATAAAAACCTACAAATTAAGTGGCCAAATACCTATTCAATTATTGGAGTAGTTTTAAAATCACTATAGTTATCATATGATAAACACCTACAATAAATGCAATACATAAATTTAATAAAAGCTTAATGAAATGCAATACACATATTTCTCTCGGATAACATGACTACTTCTTTAAATTAAATATATGACCTAAATTCACCAATATTATAAACTATAACTCTCATACATGATGTGCCTTACCCACTAGCCCTCTATACTCCTATATAAATAAAGAGGTTAGGATTAAGATTTTGAGAAAAATTATCTTGAAGAATAAGTCTTATTAAGAGTTAGTTAATGAGTAGAAAAAGTCTCTTTAAGAGTAGTTAATTAGTAAAGTAAGTCTTCTTAAGAAAATATTTTATTATAATTAGTGAAAATCTATTAAGTAAACACTTAATTGATAATCTTTTCTAATATATTGTAAATGGATGAATGTGTACCAAATTAATGTTTATTCATGAATCATATTATAATGAATAATACATATGCATGTTAAACCATAAATAAACATATGCATTATTAAATATAAGATTTAAAAAAAAATCTTTTTAGTTCATTCAGAATGAAACTCTTGACCTTGTGTGCTCTCAAAGTCTTAAAAACACCTTTTTTACGTAGTCTTCTGCACAACCACATGATAACTATACACTTTATATGTACATATTGCATTACATGTATAATGAAGATTACTCAGAGCTGAACCTAAGACATCACCACTTAAAACGTCTTCACTTAATGTTTAAACCAACTCAATTATAACACTTCTATTTAAAATAATTTTCTTACAACTATTATTCATTCAAACCTTTTTTTTTGGGTGCATGCTTTTACAGACAATGTTCACATGAAATTATTGAATTATATAGAATGTCGGCCTCTCAGCTCATATTCCAAAAATAAACATATAACAGATTATAATGATGAGTAAGCATACATCTAAATTATTGAGTTCCTTTGACTAAGTAGCGATAATTAAAAGACATTCACATCGTCAAAATCATCTACAACACGACTCTAATTTTAATTGCTTGACTTTCTATATCAAGCACCTAAAAAAAATTATACCCTAATAAATGAATATAAATAATTATCATCTTCACCAATCAAACTCCAACCTTTATTAAACCTTCAAATTTAAAAAGAAATTCAATTGTAACACAAATAAATTTTGACTAATTATTTTTCTTACCTAACAATCAAAATTTTCTCGAACTCAAAACAACTTCTCATACTTTTAATATAAACATTTATTAACTTATATATTTTAATTATTAATTTCATTCATGGATTTAAATGCAACATACCCATCAAACACACCCAACACAATTTTTTTATTTCAGCGGCAGATTTCAATGCATTCATTTCATTTTCCAAATATTCCCCCAATGATTTTGATGCAGCTTTAATGTCTTTTCAATAGTATAAGCTCCATTATAGGGGATAAAAAAATCCGTGACAATATTTGAACAACCAAAAAAACATGCCTTGACATAATTCCAATGCACTTGAGGCAACTTTCAATGAATTTATTGTAGAAAAATAACTTTGATATGTGTTAATAAACTTAATGTAACATTAATGAGGATTCCAACACTACAGGTAGCTTTAGGGATGCCTTGGGAAATATGTGAAACTATTTCTAATCTTCAAGTAATATTATTCATGGTCAGACTACTCCTTCAATGTCCATAAAGTAACTCTTATGATTTTCAAAGTTTGTTTAACACTTTGAAACACAGACAAATTTACATAAAAAAAATATAGATATATTGCATAAAAATTTGAATATCTCGGAAAATTCATCAAATAAAATTTGAGTAGAATTAATGAGTATATCGAATATTTATGATATGCAAATATCTCAAAAATCATGTATAATATATTTAAAGTAATCTATATTGATTTCTTACAAAAGCTTTAATCTTTGTCATTTTTATCATAACTCATTTTTTGGTTGAAAATATTTTTAATTATATTAATAAATCAATATGATGGAGAAACTATTCATACAAAAAGGTGAGTGGAAGAAGTCATTCTCCAAAAGTCACATCGACGAGGGTCAAGAGATTATATTAACATTTTAATAAAATTCAAAACTTTTCAATCAAAAGGATGGCAAAACAAAAGAGTCATCTAACAAAACTACATATCACAAATTATGTTAAGAAGTAGGAGAAATGATAAAAGATGGAGGAAGAGGAGGTGAGGTATTGTCGAGCAAGAATGCTTATCACCCCAATCTCTTCAACCCCGAATAGCCTAAGGGTCTGCAACATCAAGTGTAATGCCCCAACCTTATTCTTCATTTTATTTATCTTTATCCTCAAATTGTCTAACTTGGTGGGATAAATAGCAAGGGTCAAATGAAGGAACTTCCCTTGTGGTGGTGCAAACCACCCCAAGTGACCAACACCACCACTTTTGCCATCCTAACCAACTCCATCGATTTCACTATCCCAACCACTACCACTAGCACCTACATGACCACGATTTTGAGGACTTGAAGATAGAAAACGTCTCTAGGGAAAACTATTGTGATGCTTACTATGTGACAAAGTCATCCTTTGTGACCCATGCCTATAGTTTCATAGGGGCGATCTTCAACGGGGAGAGTTTGTAGGGACTCTACTAACTGCACAGGGGGTATTGGCCCAATGTTGAAATAGGGTCTATAGGTGAAAAATATCTTAAAAAACTTTCTCAAAGTGAACTTGAATCTAAAGCATAATATTAGATAACATGCTAATCTTGTTAGTTATGGAAAAACAATCATCCAAAATACCTTGGTTAAAATTTGCATCATTTTTGATCTTCCATAATAAAAAGATAATTTTAACTCAAAATATATACCATATTTGTGAATTTTTTTTAAGGAATTATGGCCAAGTTACCTAAAAGTACCATCTTCTACATAAATATCTTAAGGCGAAAGGGTTGGAAAACATGTGAATCCACTGCCAAGTAAGCTATGAATTTCTATGATAAACTCTCAATCACTAGCTTGTAATTAAAATTGGTGGCCAAAGCCCTAAGAAATTAACCAACCCAAAATCTTTCATGTTCAAAAAATCAAATAATTTTTTTATTGTACATTTAATGTTTATTTTTGTAAATTTCAATAATAATTATCAATCCAAAAATATTTAAAAATATTATATTTTTGTAAAAAAATAACTCTTTATTTATAGTAAAAAGTTACAAGTTTTAAGAAAAACCTCAATATTACATATATTGTAAAATAACTTAAATTGTTAAAAGAGAATGAAAATATTATATATTTTTAAAAAATAATCCTTTATTTATAATAAAAAGTTCCATGTTTTAGGAGAAATCACATCTCCTAAAAAAGAATGAGAATATTACACTTCTATAAAAAAATAATTTGATTGAAGTGACATTTAAAATTTAAAAAAAAAAACATCATGACCTTTAGATGCTTTTTTTAAAAATTATTAAGGTTCAATTAACATTTAATTATTAATTTTTTATAAATAATAAAAAGTAATTAAAAAATGATAAATAATAAATTATAAATAATTGTCTTTATGATGATGTTGATTGATAAAATTGATAGGCATTACGTAATAAGGTCTATGTTGGAGTCTCTTATACCATTAGTAGTTGACTCCTCAAATAAGATATTGCTTCCTATAAATCTAAAAAATTCTCCATATTAAAAAAAACGATTACTAATATAAAAATAAATAAAAATAATCTCAAATATATAAAACCTAAATCATAAACTAGAAACGTTCGTAGATTATACATTAAAATTGCTCCATTGTGACAATATCTCAAACAACATTATGTGTTGAGCAATAAATATAAAAACTTTTTGATCTTTGTACAGTCTTTAGTCCCTATTGACCTTTCTATGCAGCTTTGCACCCCTAAGGAATGCAATTTTGCCAAATACTGGAAATAGTTATAATTAGTCCTTTTAATTATTTCCCTTTGAAGAAGGTTTACTCTCATATCCTTTCCAGATGGCCTCTTGTTCCTCGTCTTAATCAGAAGTGAAAATGTAGGTTTACTTCCAAATTTTGGCACAGATTGAGTGTTCAAATATGGAAATTGAACGTTGATTTTGATGCTCAAATGTTGGCTTGGAAAATTTTGCATTGCAAGCTTCTGGTTGGAAATAGATTGAAATGTATAATTGTTTAACCAGCTAATTGCCCTTATTGCTTGCATATTGAAAATATGAAACACATATTTTAGGATTGCACTTATGTCAAGAAACAGTAGACAGCTATTTTTAAAATATTTCCTGCTATTTTCTATCATGAGTTAAATTGGGAAGAAGCCATCTTAGGCTTGGGTTTGTAAAATAATGTTATTGCTGATTCTATTAGACAAGTTATTCTAAAGCATATTTGGAAAGCTAGATGTTCAGCGATATTCTCTAATAACTATTATCATGCAACTGCAATTTGAAGGTTTTACTCTAACATCCTTCTTCAAGCGGCTTTTCTGTTTTCGCAGCAGCGAGTTTTATGCAAGAAAAATTCAAAAGCCATGATTCAACTTCAGCAAATTAAAGATTAAGTTTTACAGTTCCAATCTAATAACAAGTTTTGTCATTGTCAAATTGTACGATATATGAAATGATTGTTCACTTCAACTTTTTTATAATTGAATTGTAATTATGATTTGTTTATGTTTGTGTCTTTCAACTATTAATTACCTTTTTTTAATTAATTTGCAAGTATAATATATTTTTATCTGTATCTCTCAACTATTTATTCGTAACTTATTCTTTATAAATTACTTTGATTCAAAATATATATGAAAAAAAAATACTAACTTATAATCTGGAATTCTTTAAAAATTCTCTTGCTACACGTCAAATGCACGAGAGTTTTTCTACCTAGAAGTTCAAAAATCCACTCGAAAGCATTTGCTAAGCCAAAATCCAAGTAAATTTGGATCAAACATTATATGTATATTGAGTGCATGATTTTTAAAGTGCACGATTTTTTTAATAGATTTTTGTTGATTTTTTTAATTAATTATTTTTGTCTTAAAGATTACGAAAGTTGCAAATGAAAAATTGGGATTTTAATCGATTTTAAAAATAAATAAAATTGTATTAATATTTTTAAATATCAATGAAAATTCAATGAAAAATATTGATATTTAAAACATCCATGGAAGTTTCTTAACTTTTAGATTCTTATACTGAAAAGACAAAAGTATTAAAAACAGTTTTCTAGAAATTATAACCGATAACATTGCTTATCTATGCAATGGTTACTCAATAAACTCAATTATGCAATAGTTTTATGTTTGTGTACTTAACATCTATTAGATGATATTTTGGGTGTATAGGTCAATCTCACGGGTTTATTTTTTATTGGAAGGTATATCAATTAATAAAAAAAGTTAAGAGTAGAGTATATAAATGATTACAATAAAAGTGGTTGGTTGGTATTCATATTCAAGAATTACATTATAAAAAATATGACAGAATCATAAAGTATTAAATTTTTTAGGGAAACATGATCAAACATTTAGAATTTGAAAATATCCTATCAAAATACTAAATTAAGAGTAAAAATCATACATGCATAATAGTACCAAAAAAAGGTGGTGGCATGTCATCTTTGGAAGGAAGAAATACCCAAGAAAAAGACTCTTTATAAGGAGGATCCAAAGTAACCCGCCCATCATGATAATTCTCTTAAAGAGCCAAAGGCACTATAACGCCCCACCCAGGGCGTGGAGGCATCATAATACTAATTTAATCACCACTGTGCACTATATAGGACCAATAAGACCTCTCAATAGAGGCCTCGATGCATGGTTGAGGACTCCAAAGCCTCTACAAAGGAGGGGAGGAGAATCAGTTGTGTAAGTGGCTCCATTATTGTCTGTACATTGTTGGAGGAGACCCTTGTAATGATATACCTACACGAACCTTGTGCACATTACATAGTGCACTCCCTCAATGGTTAAGGAGCTTATGTAGATGTTAAAACTCAAGGTCAACCTTTTTTTGCTTACACCTAGATTTTCAAACAAGTAGAAGTGATAACAATAATTTTATCATTAACTGAAAAATTATAGAGAAAGAGTCTCATTACTGAAAATAGTGGCATTCCAAGATTTCAAAAATTGAAAAAGCATAATAGCTTTGAAAAAATTCCAAAGAAATGATATATATGTTAGCCATTGAGAACAATTTCCAAACAAGGCCATCCTAAAATTAAAGGGATCTATGTGGAATTTTGCTACAATAAATTGTGTATCCATTGCCAAATTTCATGAGCATGAGGACAAGTCCAAAATAAGTGTTTAAATGTATTAGGTATAGATCACACAATGTACTTGGGATTAGAAAACCCAAAATGTTTGAGTTTTTTACTTAGCAGAAAACCCTAGTAGACCAAACACCAAAGAAAATGAGGGAGCTTGGACTCAAGATTGGAATTCCATAACTAGTTGAGGTGGGAAAACCACATTCGGGGAGATGAATTCAAAATTTATTGACTATTTAACTTTCCAAGTGTTAAGGAAAAACGTCTCATAATCTAATATAATAATGTTGAAGATTAATTCTTGAAAGAAGTATCACAGTTCCACCACCAATCTTTCTGCCAAGCAATTGAAGGTTGCATGCCAATTTTATGCATCATAACATCAAACATGAGCTCCTGAATACACACAATGGAAGGTATATTAGAAGCTAATAGTTTGTATTTCCTAAACATGATGGGAAATAAAATCCTTTCTCTAAAAGAGACAAGGTCTCTAACTTTGGAAATGTATTTATTAAAAATCCAAAAGGATTTGATGCTGGCAGTTTCAACATGTGAGAGGCTTCTAATAGTAATAATATGGGACTGCCATAAATTATGGTTATTATCCAAGCCACTTGAGGTCTAGATTGAAAACTTCAAAATATTTCTAGATACTTTTTGACACAACAAAACCCTCAATTTTGACAGGGGTAAAGGTGATGTGTAAGGTATGAAACTCTATATTTTTCAAAATAATCTTTCTATAAGGATAGATTATTGCAATTCAATGCCTCAGCAATAATTTCCATGCTTTAGAACCTTAAATAACATGGACAACTAATTTAGCTCATATATTTATGCTTTACTTATAAATATCAAAGATGCCCATGTCACCCTTTAACTGAGGAGGCAACAAACATCCCCTGCCACTCTATGAAAACCTCTATGTTTACTAGCATTATCACAAATAAAGTCTCTAGGTAACTCGACCAATTTATCATATGAAGCTTTTGAGGGAGCCTAACACCTAAAAAGAATTAACCATGGGCGACAATAAGAATTTTGGTACAAACTTGGAACTTGCCTACCAATGACAAAAGCTTTGTAATCTAGTACATAATATCATTTTCAACTCACTCAGGCATATACTGTTAAATTTGAGAGGGGGTACTATCAAATGAAAAAGGAATGCCTAAGATTTATATCTCTCCCATCTTCTAATCCACTTCCATTGGAATCCCTTCAATGAATGTCGACATAGGCATCATGCTTAACCTAAAGAATTGGCTTTTGGTCCACTATAGATTGGACCCCAAATATTTTCAAAAAATATCAAGAGAATGTAATGCTTCTTTGAAATAAGCCTCATTCTATGCAAGTGTAAAGAAAGAATCATTCACAAAATGGCCATTAATGAGTTGATTTGACCTATTTGGAAGCATAATTCATTTGATAAACACACTTTCAATTTTGTGGGCAATAAGGTAACCAAAATATTTAACCCACATAACATAGAGAGCCAAAGCAAGAGGGTGACCCTGGTAGATAGAGCAGAAGAGATAAAATCTCTCCAAATTTTGGCCATTGATGGTCAAACAAGAGAGTTTGTATGGTTGAGAAAAAGAATTATCCAAACCCTAAAGCCTCAAAGACAATGAGAATAAAGGGCCATTATATGTAGTCATGGGCATTTATAAATAAAGTTTTAGAAATGTAGTCCACTGTCAAGAGGCATGTGCCCAGTTCATACTTTTTTATTTTAATAATGTTATCCAAGATGTATCACATTTCAATAAAAGTTATTTTCTCTAGTTGGATAATAATAGGAAAAATATGTTGAAGGCAAAGTGCCAAGGCCTTGGCTATAATATTTTAAGAGACATATACAAAGGTGAGGGGTCTTATACTTGTAATAATCTCTAAATATATTTATTTTGGGTTGAATTTAATGTTTCATTTGTTTATTGATCTAAATTTTAGATCAAGATGCCCATCCAATTTAGTTGGTAAGACAATTGATTGTCAAATAGGTGTTAAGGAGTGTCCAAAAGAGCTAGTTTCTCTTTTAAGGGCTATATCAATGTATATTTGGCATAAAATTAATTTTAGAGTACATATTTGCATTCCTCCCAAAAAATCATGCAAGTTTAAAAAAATGGCATGTCAATCTGAGTTTATGTGCAAACATTATTACCTCTAGAAGGTACATGACATCTCACAATGAGAATACAAGATGGGTCCATAAATTTTTTTTAAAAAAATTGCATTGTTGCCACCTAATGTGAGAAAAAGGTGTCCCACCATTGCACTTCTCAATTATTAGAAGCTAAAGGGACATGGGGGTGTTTTATCTTCAATTTCTGACTCTTGAGCTTCTATTTTCAAGATTTTGGTATTGTTCTTATATCTATGTCCTATATAGTTCATGAAAGACATCATAAGAAGGAATTAACTTGGTGTTGAGTGGATTCAGACGAAGTTAAGGTAACTTAGCATAAATTAAACACAATGAACACATGGGAGTTCAGTCTAATGCATACAAGGTATTCAAAAATGCAGAGGTGAGTGGTTTGAAGATAACACAATTGAGATTGATGAGTTAACTAGTCTCTCTTGATGAAGAAGAAATTTATTCACTAAAGTGTGCATAGGTCAATGTAAGTGGAGGATCCATGGAGAAGTTAGTGTCCTTGTCAGCCCAAGAAGACTATAATCTTGTAAACTACAAAACATAGTGTACATGAAGAAGTATGGCTTCACTCTTGCTAGTGTTTTCTCACATTGAGTTTCTCCAAGTCAATATCTTTGTGTTGTCTCTCTTGTTGATGTGTTTGTTTCCTTTGATTTCATGTTTAAATTCTTTCAATTAGTCTATTATCTTAAACACTTAAGAGAGCATAATAAATAACTAATACAACTATTGTAGTTTTTCAAAAAGCTTCACATCTAGTTAGAATTTCTAGATAAACAAATTAAATTACAATCATCTTTGGAGTAGTAGCATGTTAGGATTTGAAGGGTAGTATGTAATACATGTATCATGAGGTAATTCCATGTGAAAGGTTGCATTAATAAGTGTGTGTTGTTGATGACAATCATAAGAGATAAAATACATCTTTAAAAAAAAATTGTTGTGTTTTTCAATGGAATATAACTCGGGGACAACACTTGGAATAAATCCAAGTTTAATGAGTTGTATAGATTATCCATGTCAATTATAGATCACTAATTATATAATGCTTCATGGTAAACATGAATCAAGTTTGGACCAAAAACTTTGCATGTGGCCTTGTATAATGTACAAAGGAGACCATCCACTCCTAGTGTTTTATCATCAACCATGTTTTAGACCACCACAAAGATCTCATCGAGAGTGAAAGGGGCATCATAAAGCCTTTGATCAAAAGGGATTATCTTGAGAGAAACCACATCCAAGAATTCATGTAAATCTTGATCCAACTTTGTTGTATCTACTTGGGCCTATAAAAACAATTTATAATTATCCAGAAAAGTAAAGGATATTTCATGTAAATGGGTGTGGTAGTTTTGGGTAGTTTGTATAGATTTACTCTGATCTATGGATTAATTTTCCTAAAGAGTTTTGATTTTTTTGCAGGCACAATCACCAACTTTGTGCCAATGCAATAGGGCTCAAATTTGACTCCATATGTTTATGTTTGTGTTTGAGTTTGGTAGCCATAGTATGCAACTAAGAATCGAACAAGATTTATTCAAGCTTTGTATTAATAGTATGAAATTATTTGGACAATATTCCATCAGCCCACTATTGAACCCTCAACATTTGCTTGTCATAACGCTTGGAAAGGGGATAATATGATTCATTACATCATTAAACCACACGATCTAGGTAACAATATAAGATAAATGTGGCATCAAGTTTCACTATTTAAAAATGAGTCAGATAATACCCTCATGATTTAGGAGTGACATGTATGTGAAAAATTGTGTATAAGACAATTTATATAGGCCACCTCCCTATTCCAACTAGAAAGTAATTAGACTGTGGTTGGAGAGAAAAAAATATAGGTAGATACTGATAGTTTTTCCATTAGAAATGTGAATGGACAACATGTATTACTCAATGAACGTTAAAAAGTCATGTAATTTGAGAACACGATCAAATATGACTTGTAAATTAGACCATATAAACCAATGTTTGAGACTTAATGACCCTTGCTAAAAGAGAGGGTCTAAAAACCCCAATGGGTTTTAAAATTAAACTAAGATTCACACCATCCCACATAACGAAACATTGTCATAGTACCCTTTATTAAAGTAACCAGAAATAATTTAATTAGAAAAGGCAAATTATTGGCTAACCATAGCCATAATACACTTTTTTTGGGCCATCATTAGGTGCATAGACATTTATGAGACCCAAGTTATGACCATCAATTTCAAGGGTGACCCATATTAGCCAATGTGATGGATCTTCTTTTGATGTAACAAGTAAAGGAGAAAAATTAAAGGAAATAAAAATATTGTTACCACCAAGACCATCTTCATGTGAGGTGGAACATTTCATGGCATCTAACTAAATGTATTTTGAAGAAGTGTATTGAAGAAAACCTACCACTTTAACCTCCTATAAATAAACAAAATCTAAAGCACCAATTTGCTGACATGCAAATCACATAGATAATTTTTGTGAGGAGTTTGTGAGACATCAATCATTCCATGAAAGAATATTCCTGAGGAAGATTCCTCCATGTGACTTTATTCCTGACCATCCTCAACACCTTCCTAGATGGTTTGTACTTACCAAAATTTTGGTTTCATACAAAATAAGTAATAAATTAGCTACAATTAAATAAATATAAGCATACATGACTGAAAGTACATAATTTAGACCTATATAACATGATATAATGGGAAACAAGTCCAAGTGCCACAAATGAAACTAAACTAAGCAATGTAAATTACAAAGGGTTAAGGATTGATCACACATGTTTTTTATTCTATAAATCTAAGAATATAGATGGACTATGGGTAACCCAATCCTAAAATCTAGAAACTATGCAATGCTCTATGATATATTTGTTCATTATGACATACACGTTCCTACATTGATCTTGCCAAAATAGACCTATACAATCATGAATGTCTGGCTGTGGTTGGTGTATACACACAATATGTTATTAACTTTACCACTTACTAAAACTTTCTATCTTGTAAGAACATGTTGAGTTTCAATCTCTCTAAGTGCACACCTTAAAGGGTGCACCGAGAAATGGGTTGGTAGACCATTAGTGTTTCATAAGATTGTTGTGGCTTTGTATCATTCCTACTATTTGTCAAACTTCTTTATAGTGTCTATCCATTTACTTTCTATGATGCCTCCTATGATGTCTCCTTGAAATCTTAAAATATGGCTAAGTCTGAAATCTGAAAACTTTGAAATATTGCTAAGTCTAAAATCCAGTAAGACCCTCCAAAATTTAGAATTTGCATTATAGCTCTTAGAGTTTTGAAACCACTCTCAAACATCCTAAAATAATAAATATAAAATATAAATTAAAGTATAATAAACTATGTGTCCATGTCTAAATTTCAACTTATATTTAAATGTTTTTTTATATTTATATCACCTATTTTAGCTTGTTTTCCTACTATGTCAAACAAGTCGACTCTATCATTCATCTCATCCTACTATGTCAACCAAACCGACTCCATCACTCACACTATGTCATCTAGGTATATAAAATTGATGCATTTGATAGAAATTTATTGCACATTATAAAACTCTGTCGACTCAAACTGATGTAGTTCGAGGCCTAACGACTCTATTTCCCACCTAACAAGATCGACCCAATTGACCTTATTGGATTAATTTTTGGGAGGGTTTAGGGTCAATCCTTAGATATAAATACCACTCAACTTCATTTCTAAATAGGGGATCATTCAATTATGCAACATTACTTCTCCTAAATCTGCTTATACAATCGATGTGAGTTTTCATTGCTTAGGTTTTTTCCTTAGAGAAGTATCACTTGTCTTGTGGAGGTCTTGGATGCATAAGATAAGTCTTATAGCCTAAATTTGATTTATCCTTGTGATCGTTACAAGCCACAATGACCTCTTTCAAAGCACGATTGGCCAAGGGAGAGATTGAGGCACATTGGATTCACTTCAACAAGGTAAGTATATTCCTAGCCCTTCATATTTTGATAAGTAGATATTGTAGCTCACCAATAGATTGAATTGTATCTCTCCTTGCTTAAAATATTTCTATGTTATATTAGATAGAATTTTCTTTGCATGTTTATTATCTTCCCCATTTGTGCCACAAACTTTGGTGAGCACTAGATTAGCTTGCATATTCATTTACTAGATTAGTTTGCATGTTTATTTAGTAGATTAGCTTGCTTAATATTATTAAAATCATAATACCTAGCTAGGATTATCAAAAAATGGCATTTGAATAGAAGCCTCGTAAACCTCTCCTTTGCCATTGTGTGATAAGAGATCCCTTAGTGTAGGTTTAGTGGATCCATTATTAGTCATGACCTCTATTTAACAACATATTTCCAAGTGAACTTTTTAGTTGATTACCTTCTCTTAGATTGAATATTATTGAATATGATAAGTTATAGATCTATCTAATTTCACTTGCATACAGTTGGGTTTTTCCTAATATAGCCAATTTTTTCTTGTTAGCATTTCAAAGTTTGATTTTTCTATCACATATGTTTTTTTTCCTACCTGATTCATTTGTAACTTCACTTCACATGTATGTTTATCAGAATGTGTAGAATAGAATAATCTCCTACTTAACCTAGATTTACACTCCAAAACAAAACAAATAGTTATGGAGTTAGGTAGTCATTGTAGCAGTGCTACAAACTATGTATCCCACACACATGAAATTAGACCTCCACGTAGTTATGTGAGTGTATGGATGGAATAGCTCGGGTGAGGGTTTGTGAACCTCCTCTTACCTAGTTGTGATGATGCAACTACATGTAGTCTAATACCCTCCTTTAGCACAAGAAAAATGTTGTGAAACAAAGATATAATGGAAATGTCGTAAGTGTATGAGATTCAATGAATCTTGACTTAAGTGGTGCTTGGTTATAGGCTTGACCTTGAATGTGACTTGCCTCTTGATATTTGAAGATGTATTATTCTTATTCTAAATGATAAATGGATTGGTTAGACCTTGTCTATATAATTAACCTATAATAACTTATGCATGCTAGCTGAGTATCATAATGTAAAATTTAAGATTAAAGGTGCAAGATTCATGACAACAGGTTGACACACCTAAAAAAATAAAATGGATAAATCTATAGGGTATATTAGTTTATCTAGGATAAATCCATACAATAGCTATGTCTATCTAGGAGATGATTTTGGCTCTATTTTTTAGGTAGGGATAGGTAATAAGTGAAAAATAATCTATATGCATTAACAAATACCTTTTTTCTAAGTGTTAAGGTTATTTTAGGCTCAATGGACTGATCAAGCCTATTTTGGGATGATGGTAGTCCTAAAAATAAGATAGAATATACAAGTTTATAAAATAAGTTAAATTGGGAATAAGACACTAAGAATAAGGGTCTTGTGCCATATTTAGATGTCTACACAATGTCCCAAATTTGACATGGGTATACAAGTGAAATGCATGTATGCATCAAATTATAAACATAAATAATTTTAAACATGCACCTTTGCTTATTTCAGGAAGGATGAAGGGTTTCTTACAACTAGAGTTGAGCTTCCATCCACACCATGTTAATGATGTACTTGAAACAAATTCCAAATGCTACATGTATTCAAATTCTCATTATATATTTTGATTTTTTTAAAATTTGAAAATATTATTGTGAATTTGAAAAAAATCATAAAAATAAATAGACTTGCTTGGTATCACCCCAAACTCTTCACTAGCAAAACTTTTGATCGATGTCGAAACATAGCCAACACTTCTTTGAAACTTTTTAGAAACTTAATCTACTTCTTGATAAAGGAAGTAGATAAAATTTTCACTCTACCACTTTGAATATTTAAAATTTGGAAATGCCATGATGTATGCCCATTTTTGAGATAAGGGATGAAGAACTTGTGATACAATCACTTATTTAAAACTAAAAGGTTAAATTCCTAATATGTTAGGAAAAATAAATTAGCAAAAGCATGTATAGCCTAGTTGTCCTCAATCTATCGATTAAGACCCTCTCCCTTCTATATAGAGTTCAATTTTCCATATATAATTATGGGAAGGAGACTATAGGTTAGGTTTATCTATACTATATACTCGTAGGTCGTCACCTTCTTGTTCTTGATTCTACTAATCTTAGTTTTTGATGCTATTAGTAGACCTCCTACTTATAGCTTGCCCTTTTGAGGGTCCATCTCAACATAAATTCCCCATATAGAGATATGGGATAAACATATGAATTCAAATCTTACCATCATTGTAAATTTTTTCATTAATCATATGATAGAAAAAATAAATTAGCCAAAGTGTGTTATAATCATGTAAACATATGTAAATTGATATTTTACACAATCATAATGTTTTGAAATGTTATGCATTTTTTAAAATTTGAATTTCCATCTAGTTATACCACATAAAATCTAATAAAGTGAAATATATCATAAGAGCTCAATAATATCATATCAAACAAAACACTATAGGGTAGTGTATGATTCCCCCTTTGGTAAGAAAAAATAGGAAACAAGTATTGTACTCGTAAATGTCACATGCAAGTCCCTAGATGGGATAGATAAAGCAATGAAAACACACACAAGTAGCATGCCCCCATATTTGTATGGTGGAAACCATGGAAACACAGGCATCACACAAGTATACCACAATAAAGTTATATAAGCATGATATAAAATCATGTTATAGTCACAATATAGTAATAGAGTGTATTCCAGTTAGAACCACACAAAGTTAGTGGCCACACCCAAGTTAGTGACAAGACATGGAAAGACTTGACTCACATAATACATGATGACAAAAGGATCCTCTAATATAAAGGACATACAAACAAGAGAACACATGGATACGCAAGTAAACTTCATGCAAAAATAGTCAATGTAACAATGTAAAAAATCCATGTGATAAGGATACAAATACTAGAAAAAGATGTAATAATATAGCTCAATAGGATAAAGAAACACAAATATATATATCACCATGAAAGAATCTGTTAAAATTATAATGCCCCCAAGCTATGACATACTCTCTATGATATTTCCTCTCCAAGATGTGGGCACATATTATGAAATTCCGTATTATGTAACATGTTATTATGCATATCACTCACTCAAGAAAATATTGTTAAATACATGTGTGAAACATGGATGATAAAAACCTCTATCATAGGTAAACATGTAAAATATATAAAATAATGTTTTTAAAATTTTGAATTTCTCTAATATTTTTGAATTTTGAATGTTTTGCCAATTTTTTTGGAATTCTTTTATTTTTCCAATGTCTATATGTTTCAGCCTCTTGATGAGCTATGTAGGCATTATGAACGATAAGAATAATGTGTTAAAGTATATGAATATTGTATTGAATAACATGATCTATGTAATAGTGCAATCTAAATATGTAATATAAGTCCCAAAGTGTATTATAAATTTGAAATGTCATGATCATACGATATAGTTGACTATGTGGCAAGGACAAATAGTAAGTGAATCATACGCTAAGGTTGATTTTATACATGGGGAAGATGTTGAACCTCCCATTGTAAAAATGATCAAAGAAATCAAGATATAACAATCATATGTCATTGTGCAATCGGTAAATCATAGAGTTTGAAGCTAAGAATAAGTAGTGCCAATGTATATCACAAAAATGGATCAATATAATGCCACCATAGGTGAATATGCATCATGTACCCCTAATGTATAAGATATAGGCAAGTGAATAATGTGAATGAAAATCAAATAATGCTAATATATAAACACCACTAAGGACATGAAAAATCCAACTAATGTAATAAGTCAAGGCATGAAATCAATATGGTCTACTGACATGATACATGTATAATCAGTACATGTGTATGCTAAACCTACAGTTGTCATGCCCACATGGGCAAGTTATATTAAAGTAATGCTCAAATAAACTCATGATACATTAATGAGAAACATGTGTGAGTACAATTACCACAAATGGAAAGATGTATATATATACATAGTCAATAGAGATCATGCTTGGGTAAGATTCCCCCATAAGCAAATAGATTTGATCATGTATGCAAATATGATTTTGGTTTTTCAGTTACATATGTAGAAGAAACTAGAAACTAGCACAAGAAATCACGGATTTGTACATGAAATAAAAGGATCAGTCCTCATATACTAGAATAAATGAGATGAGGATGATTCTACAAACCTATGGCTTCCATCAGGAGTTAAGTCATGTTATGACTTAATGTCTCGATAAGTATGTAGTTATTTTTAGGAAAACTAGTGTAAGTAATAACAATAGGTTCAATAGTCAAATGGTCAAGGCCAATGAAACACATCAAACAACATGAAAAAAGTGGCTAGAAGAATATTAATAAAAATAGGAGGCAATATCCATGTGAAATTAAGTAAGTTTATATTTCTATTAAAATTACTAACACCCTTTTCGATCTACATAAGGCCCAACACCATATATTAATTCAAAAAGATTTTCTCTAGTTATTTAGTAGTTGTCCACTATAAATTAGATGTCAATTCAACAAAATGGCTACATGTACTATTTCTCATTTGTACAAGATCCCACATTATACATTGGTGCCTAAGATCAGTTGTCATGGTAACATCTAACACCAATTCAAAAAAAACATACATGTATGTAGACAAGTTAGGAAGATATGTTTTCATGTTTTATAGTGTTCCTCTACATTTTTGTATTAATAGGAAAAAATAGATACATTTTCATTTCTCACTTCCCCTACATTATTATTTATAGAGTTATTTCAAATTAGTAAAATTTAAAATTTAGTTTTATACATATTTTTTTATGTTGTAAATTCCTTACGGGGTATCCTTCAGCTTAGATGCGACAACTGAGAGGTATCTCTTCCATCAAATTCATCCAGTACTTGCACCTGATCTCATCCTTTAGAGTACGCCACACCCAAAATTTGATGTAGATCTCTATACATATTATATATGAATAAATGTTATTTATTTTTTCTATGGTCACCATAAAGTTTATCTCTACAAAAATACATGAACCCTACAAGTTCATTAGGTGTGATTGAGGAAGAATTTAAATCATCATGAGAATTATTGGTCATAAATAATACCTTTAAGTGTCTTCCACATAATTCTCTTAAAAGGATATAGACTACTCATCCAAAAAAATAGTAAGGTTTGTCCACTATATAATCGAAGTCTAAAAATAACCACCACAAGATCTCACAATTCCCAAATCTCCCACATGTCTTCTCGAGAAAAATAATGACTCAAAGAGATAAAGGCTCAATGATCTAAACAAATAAAACATAAGGAAATGAGCATAGGTATCCATGGTAGCCAACATAAAGAGTATATACAAGGAAGACTAGAGAAATTCAAAGACAAAGTGGTCAATATTAATTCATGCTCTCTATTGTAGGTTTGGTGCTCTGTCATGTTTCTAAATGGTAGTGTTGAGGTGGAATGGGAAAGCTAAGCAAGACTTGTAAGATAAATTTATGACTAATTATGAATGAACTCAATCAATTTCTTTTTTTTATGGGCGACTTTTCAAGAAGTATCCATTACAAGATACAAGTCTTGTAACAATAGTAATGCCATATCAATTTGTTGATTATAGAAGGAATCCATTGAGGATTGAGACAAACCATCACATTCAAAGATACAAATGACTATTTAAACTTTGCCTTAAGGAAGTTGAGAATAACAAACATTTTATTTTCAGATGCAAATTTTTTTATGAGATACATGAATTATTTTGTATTTATGTAGGGACTCATGATAGTATTTGGAAGTTTCCTTCTAATGTCAAAGTCATAAGTGCACGTATTTATACATCAAATAATATTTCATTGTTAGACATCATCATTTGAACAAATAAAAACCAATTGATGTTTCAATTAACATTAGAACTCTATCACCTCCTCCTTCATTATATCCAATTATCATAGAAACTCCAAACATCGATGTAATAGTTACTTACATACTATACCTAATAAAATAATGAGGCTTTTAGACAGAGGTGATAAAAAGCATAACATTTCCAAACCTAGTAGTTGTATGCTGCGACATATGTGCCTTGATAAAACAACTCATACTACACATTATTTTCATAGTTGATTTGATGTTGAATTTGGAAATTTTGTAGTGCATATGTCTTGTTTCAATGCTTAATAGGAACTCTCTCTTGGATTATTGTATTAGAATTCATATTCATTTCCATAAACCTTAAAATTTATTTTTTGGAATTAATAATATTTTCAATTTTAATGGTAAAACTTTGTGGTAAAAACTTCTCAATTACAACATATAAATTTTACTACCTTTATTATGGAATAATTTAAATTTACTATGGAAAAAGAAGAAGATAGTCACTTACCTTTCCTAGATGTATTTGTGTCAAAAAAAAAACACATGAGACATTATCACATGTGGTATATAAGAAGAAGACCCATACAAAAATGTATTTACAATCAAATTCTTATCACCACCCTTCACATTAAAAGGAAGTTCCAATGAGATAATTTAAGATAAAGAATCAACATATATGATGAGGAGGAGGGGCCCGAAATTACTATTCCTTATGTAAAAAGAATTTTATAAAAATTGGAAAAGATTCTAAGGAAATGAGGAATTCAATTTTTTCGGACCCATAATACCCTTAAAAAAACCCTAAACTCTGAAAAAGTTTCTTTGGATCCAAGGTTACAAAAAGGTGTCTACTCGGTCCCATGTTCTTGTAGTAAATCATACATTGGTGAAATAGGTAGGTATCTCCAAACTTGACTTTAATAACATACCAATATATTAATAGATTATGTATCGATGAATCAACCCTAGTAGAGCACTCACATTCTAAAAAGCACCATGCTTGTGTAGAAAATGAAAAAAATAATTGTTAGTGAAGATCGTTATTGATGGAGGAAAGTTAGGGAACCCATCAAAATAGAAATGAGATTCAAAAACCTAAATAGATACAATGGGACTCGTCATATGTAACTCCTAGAGACCAATTTTAAATCACATTAAAAGGAGATACAATGCTAGCTTAAATACAAGTGATGTCAAAACTTCTTTGGGCTATACTATAAAAATAGTATTTTTTTTAATAATAACAACTTCCCTGAAGGTTTTTTTAATTGTTCCAAAATTTAAACATGCATTCTTAAATTCCACCACGAAGAAATAATGATAATAATATATTGCATCATAATCAACAAGTTTAATATCTTAACAAATTTGTTTAAGTAAATCCTATTAACATCATTTTGATCAAGTCTAATTACATCTATCATGTATCATCAATCATCAAATACATATTCACAAAGCATTTAATCCTTCATTTATTATGACACTTATCCATATGTATAATAATAAAATAAGATTCATAGCTTAGTTCTTTTCCATTTAGTCATAGCACAACATAATACAATGATACTTAATCATATATTTTATCTTTTATAATTAGATTGTTTGCAACAATACAGCAGGTAAATGGAAATATGATGCATAAAGAATTCATAAATCACATTTCAAAATATACAACACAAGATAGAGTCTTGGTTCTAGTTTCAATGTCCTTTAAATTACATGTTTGAGAGTATTACATCATTTAAATACATCCTTGAAAAGTAATTAGATGTAATACAAATAACACCAATGTTTTGTTTTCTTCACTCGAATATGGAGAAAAAGGAGAACATATTTGAGGTTGAAAATAAATCATGTAGATTCAGAGAGGGAGAGTATCATAGTGGGATTTTCCCCCAACCAAATAACTTTATAGATCCCCTGCACAGTTATAATCCACTAAGAGTGTCCCTACTCTTCATGAGAAGGATAAATATGAATTAGAAGATGAGAGAGATCATTGTGTAAATGTGTCGACATTGTAGCTACTCCAAGTAGCATGATGCAAATGTGACAATGAGTCGAGACAATAATACGTACATATCTAATGTATATTACGTATATAGCACACTTACAACCATAAGTTAAGATTTGACAAGTTCACCTTGTTGCATCTGAACTTAGTAAAACTTTGAGTCATAGTGAGACTAACTACTATTTACTCCCATCGTTTAGTACTCACAACCTGAGGTTCATAATTCTAACCCTAGGTATCCTTGACCTACCCATCCTAATAGTTGGTGGGACTCAAATGTCTCCTATGAGTTAACACTATGATCTTTAGAAAGCATGTTCAGGATGATGCCTTGCACGGGTGTCCATTGCCATTTACGTAAGCTGAAATCTTATTCACAATTTGATGAAGGATCATATAATAATGTTTTGGTGTAATTTTGATTGATTTAAGTTGATATTTTAAGTACATTCTTTTTGTTAGGGATAATTTTTTAGCCCTTATGATGAATTATAGAAGAGGTAATAAAATTAATTTGAAATCATGTTGTAGTATGATGTTGAACAACACTTGAGAGAAAGGTATTTCATGATTATAATTACCTTCATAAAGGTATTTCATGATTATAATTACCTTCATATAGTCAATTGTGTAGCATAATTCTTATTTATAATTTTTTCAATAAGAAAAGTATATGAGAAAGATAAGTTGGTCATTAATATATTATCTTTGATGAATCAATTACACATTTAAAAGATTTAATTATGACATTCAATTCATCAAGCCAATTCATTTTATAATATCTTTTAAGTATTTTTATCCTAATTTTGATACTCGATTCATAATTTTATAAAAAAAATGTGTTATTTACTCTTAATCCATACTACTAACATTGTCAAGAATAATTACCAACAAGATATTTGCATTAAGAGGAACGTTCTCAGTCAAGGGTTTATATGCGATTTAATCTAGACACTAATTTTTGTTACAAGGCTAAATAGGAAAGTAAATTGTAAGTAACATAACCCATCCTCAAATAATAATAATATTTTATAACGAGCCTATATATTTCATTAGATATACAAGATACTGTCATTTAGCAACTAACTTTAATATGACACTCTTCTTCTTAAGAAATAAGTATTATTAGTTGTTAATGTATCACATGATCTTCCTTAGTTTTCTTGATTTCTATAATAATATACACTAATTTAATCAGCTTTATGTTCCTTTTTTTAATTTTTTTTAATCATGATGTCAACATTTTGTAGTTTTTAGACATTGTGGGATTATGTAAACACAATAATGGAGTTAGGGAAAGGAAATTAGATAAGTCACTATATCATCAAATTTTAATAAAATAATTCATTTCTTTGTTTTCTTAAAAAATATATTTTAAAGATGAAGAGAAAGTATAATTACCAGAGATTATTTTTGCATAAACACATATTTAAATCTCTAAATTTTTATAATAACAATGGCTTATTGTTAAGATTATTATTAGATAAGAAGAATTTATAATATGTATTGTCTTAGTGTATTGAATTTGTAAGTATCAGAGGTTAAGGAACCTTGCCTAAAGTGAAGAGCAGTCTAAAAAAAGGAAACATATTCCAAAGAGAATAAGGCATAAATGTAAAATTAAATGCGCTTGAAAAATATAGTCCAAAGAATATTAAAATGAAGTTACTAAGGATGACATAGTTAAAGAAATTTAAAATGTAATATAAAATAGATAGAACGTAATTCATCTAACTTAAAATGTAGTCTAAACATTTAAAACTCAGCTCATAAATAATAGAATATATTTTCTCAAAATTAAATATGAATTTATATAGTATATCAGGATAATCTCAATATTATTATTTAAAAAATATTTTATTTGTAATTATTTAATTAAAATAATTCATTAATTTAAATGTATAATCTATTATATATTTATTTCCGAAATATAATAAAAAAACGACATTCTATATAATTCAGTGATTCTAAATAATATCTTTCAACATATTTTTATAAAAAAACAAAAACAAAAAGAAAAACAAAACAAAAACAAACAATGATTAAAATTAATTTTAGTAGAGTATTTTTTTATTTTTTTTAAATTTCTAACACTTTTGTTTCGCATGGCACAACCCATGTGATTAAAAAACTTATAATTTCCATCTTCTGTTATAACCAATCAAATCATTCCTAAAAGAACTACGTAGGTCTATATGGATAACTTTAAGTCTTTTAAAGCCAAGGATTTTTAATGGATATAAAAAATATATTGGTCAATGTATGAATGTGGTATGACCTCTTTGAATATAATATTTAAGATCTTTATTTATTTTTTGGTCAGATTTAATATAAGTTTTAAAGAATATAAATAAGGTAATTATTAGAGTTAGTTATAAGCTATTTAACTTTTCAATTTGTGATGATTTATGATATTAATATATCAAAAAAATGATGAAAATGGTAAACACTCAAATTGGATAGTATATTCATCTTTAGAGAATGAGTGGTTCACTAACTAAGTTCAATGTTTCTCTATTTCTCGCTTTCTGACATCTCATGTATCCATCTCTCTTTGAACCCTTCTTTTTTATAAGGATATAAAACTTGCTCTACAATCCCACACTCAACATAATCTATCAAGTGGTCAATCAAATCAAAATGTATTAAACATATTTTCATAATATAACAATAAATATATTTAATATTTCATAATAACATCATGTCATTGCTTATAAATTAATCAATATATTCTTCCTATTATTTTCACCGTATTTTCTTGAACTTGCGCAAATCACTAATATAAACATCCTACCTAATATCACATTAATTCCATAAGCATGTATGTTCACTGTTAGTCCAAAACAACATGATGTAATGAAACCCATTTAACTAATCCTTAATTTTGTTTAACATAGTAAAACAACTGTTCTTAAATTATTCTAGAGTCTAACTAGATAAGTCTTCATGGCATGCTACGTCAACATAAAATATGTAAATTATACATTTGAAAAAATGGGACATGACATCCTCCCCCCTTGAGAGAGACATTGTCTCAATGAATATTGAAATAAAAGCTAAGTAAATAAATATGGAAAAGCTTTGAATACTTCATCATAGTCTTCCCATGTTGCGCTCTCCTCAGAATACTAGTCCCATCTTACCTTACACTGGGAGACTTCTCTGTTTCACAAAGTTAGTTTACGAGCCTCAATAACCCATAGGGGTTCTAATAGAACCACTCTTGGATCTATACTTGTAAGGTTTTCTAACCAGTTATTTAAGAAACATTTGTATGATAACATTTCAATAAAGAAACATGAAAAACATTTATATTCGAGCAAGTGTTAGTGGTAGTGCAAGTCTATAGGCAACTGGCTTTATAACTTCAAAGATGTCAAAGGGTCCCACATATATCAGATCTAGTTTGGATAAATTTCCAAAATGGATAGAACACTTATAGACATTTACCCTTAGAAATAATTTATCTCCAACTTCCAAAAATCTAGGTGTCTTTTTATATCTACATAGCTCTTTTGTCCATCTATAGCCTCGAACAATCTCTTTCAAATGAGATTTATCTTTTCTTCCATATCCTAATAATTTTAGGACCAACTAAAACTCTATCACTTGTATTGTCCCAAATGAGAAGGGTACGGCATTTCCTACTATAAAGTGCCTTGATGCCATGTCGAGAGTTGAATGATGTGAATTTTTATACACAAACTCTACCAGAGGTAAGTATTTCTCCCACTTGTATTGTTGATCCATGCAATACATATGAAGCATGTCCTCCAATATTTGATTCACTCTTTTAGTTTTCCCATTAGTCTTAGGGTGATAGGTTGAACTGAAATTCAATTTTGTTCCCAAAGTTGCATGCAAGGCTTACCAAAACCTTGAATTCATGTGAGTATCTTGACCTAAAATGATCTTCTCACGTACTCCATGTAGTCTAAAAATATCTTACACAAACATTCTTTCTAAAACTGGTAAACCTTCTATCGAATTCCATGGAATGAAATGTGCAACCTTGGTTAGCTTGTCTACTACAATCAAGATCAGGTCATGTTTTTTATTAAATGAGGAAATTCCCTGAATATAATCCATATTAATTACTTTCCATTTACATTCTTGAGCTCATGGGGGTATAATAAACCTTTGGGATGGATGTGTGCAACCTTGACCCATTGGCACTCCAAATATAACATCACAAATATAGTAACATCCCTCTTCATACTTTGATAGAAGTATAATTAGTTTGAGATCTACCATCATCTTAGTCATCCTTGGGCAACCCAAGTAAGGAGCAGTATGTGCTTCCTCCAATACTATGGTTCATAAACCATCAAGGTCTAATACATAAATTATTCCTTTGAATATGAGTGCCTCTCCATACATTTGATAAACCTCATATCTAGGATCCCCACTATCAGTCTCTAAGGAACTCTTGACATATTTGTAAAACTCATTTGATGGTAGTTGACTCAAAATATGTCGATGAAAAGTAGTCCTGATTGTTTCCATGGAAAATATATACCTTCTTCAACTAAGGGCATCTAAAACTATATTTTCTCTGCCCTTAATATATTCAATGTTGAAGTCAAACTCACTCAAGGATTCCAACCAATGCCTTTTCCATCTGTTAAGGTTGGGTTGAGTACAAATATACTTTAATCCCAAGTTTTCAATTGTAAGATCAAAAGGTTTTCCTAAAAATAAATGTTGCCATATAAGTAACACATGAGTAATAACTACTAGCTCAAGGTCATGGGCCTTATACTTAAATTCATATTGTTTGAGTTTTATGGAATCATAGGCTAATACATGGCCATACTGCATCAATACACCTTTTAATCCTTCCTCAAATACATCTCAAATAACTATAAAATTACCATTCAGATTTGGAACCTTCAACACAAGTGCAAATGCCAGCTTCTCTTTTAATAGTTTAAATGCTTGTTCACACTTTTCTTTTCAAATGAATTTCTTGTTCTTGTTTTGTAAATAAGTGATTGGGTTACCTATCTTGAAGAATCCCTTAACATTTTTTTTGTAATATCCAGTTAAGCCCATGAAGCTATGGAATTTGTGAACATTTATAGGTGACGACTAATTCATAATAGCTTGTATCTTTATAGGATCAACTAAAATCCCATCTGCTGAAATGTTATGTCCTAGATAATGTAAACTCTTCTAGAAGAAAGTACATTTGGACAATTTTCAATAAAACTTATTTTGTCTCAAATGTTGCATTACTAGCCTCAAATGTTGGACATGTTCTTTAGATTTTAAATATATCAAAATGTCATGTAGAAACACTAACACAAAGTTATCTACGTAATCCTTAAACATGATATTCATCAGGTTCATGAATGTCATTGGAGAATTAATGAATCCAAAGGGAAGAACTGTAAACTTATAATGCCCATAACAAATTCTAAAAGTAGTTTTGGAAATGTCTCCCTCTTGGATTCTCAACTGGTGATAACTTGATCTTAAGTCAATTTTGGAAAAGATTGTTTCCCCTCATATTCGATTAAAAATATTATTGATGCATGGAAATGGATATCTATTTTTAACTATTGCTTTATTAAACATCCTGTAATGAATGCATAGTCCAAGGGTGCCATCCTTATTTTTGAAAAAAGCCATTGCTGCTCCCCAAGGAGATTAATTAGGATAGGTAAGACCCTTGGCTAATAGTTCCTAAAATTTAGCCTTCAAATCAAACAACATAGTTATTTTCACTAGATGATGGGATTTTAAATTTGGCTTAAAACTAGGTATGATGTCAATAGAGAAATCATATTCTCTTCTAGGTGGTAGTCATGGTAATTCATCAAGAAAAACATCACTAAAATCATGAGGGAAGTGTTAATCCTCTATTGTAGGCTCATTTTCTTCTTCTACTTCATCAATTTACATTGTAAACATGACACACCCTTTCCTTTTGGCCTTTCTCAATTGCATTATATAAATTTACCTCAGTCTAATGTCTCACTTAATTCTTTGCACTACTATAGATTAGCCTTTGTCATATAGACATGAAATAGTTTTGGTGAAACAATCAACTTTATCTCAATGCTTCCATAGCCATTTTACCCCAACTATAACATCATGAGATCCAAGGGGCACCATAGACATATCTATTGCAGTAGTGAAACCTAGAAGTTATGGTTTGACCTCAAATAGACATTGCTCTACCTTTGTCAAAAATTCCATATTGGACTAGCCAATAACTTGACACAAGACCAACCTTCTTATTTATTTTCTTAAGAACCTCAGGAGCTATAAAATATTCAAATAATCCTAAATCAATAAGTATATAAATTAGGTAACCAAAGAGTCTACTTGTTACCTTTAAAGGTGCCACTTTAAAATTTTCTTTATGGTTATCCACCATTGTAGGAATACTATGTTGGAAAACTTGTTAATGACTTAGTATGGGTGATTTAAACAAGACGCCACTTGTTTATGAGAGTATTGACTGGCAAAGTGATTGCCACCACATGTAAAGCATCCTCCTAAAGGGCCTTTCTTCTCTTGGGGATTTTCCACACTATTGTACTTTCGATTGTTTTTATTTTTATTGTAATTTCTACCTTTATGTCCATTGTTCGGTTTTCTTGAGCTTATAGTCTTAATATTATTCCCTAAACATGTGTTATTATTACCACCATTGTCGTTGCCTTTCCAAATCTTCATTCGAAAGGGATTTAATTTTTGTTTATGAGGTCCCTTCCCCTTCTTATTAAATTTCCTCCTAGCTGTCACAAGGGTTTTTTAGTTTTCTCTCATGTTTCATAGATTTCTTGAAAACCTCATCCATGGATGTAGGTCTATGGAGGTCTACATCAATCACAATTTGAGGGTTTAAACCCAAAATTTAATTTTGTATTCGAAACCTCTCATTTTCTTATTACTATGGCACATATTTCAAAATTTAGGTGAATGTCTCCCAATAGGCAGTAACTGAAATATCCCCCTATCAAAAATTCTAGAAATTTTCCATCTTTCCATAAAAGTATAATTGTGGAAACCATCTCTCTTTGAGTAAGACACAAATTGTTTCCAAATGGCATTTTCTAGAGATAGTTTTATTTTTAATTTTAAGTTCTCCCACCACACCAAAGATTCTCTAGAGAGCTGGTAGGCTCTCCAAAAAGCCTTGGTGTCTTTTAAAAATTTTAGAGTTAAAAGTACTTCTCCATTTATATTAAATGATTTTATGCACCATCCCTAAGCACTACTCCATTGTACTTAGGTGGGTTACCCTATTTAGGTCTCTATATAATTCAATTTCAAATCAAGCTCTTATTGGTGGGGCTCATTATTATTTTTCCTCTCGTGATTATCTTGGTTTTAGTTAATAAAGTTATGGTTATCTTTGACATCAATTTTATTTCATATTTTTCCTCATCTTCATGACCCTCTTCAAGAATAAAGTCATGTAATCTTTATTCCAAAACACCTACCTTATCTTGGGTAATAGTTACCATGGCTAGGATTTATCAAGCTTAACCCAAATCTCATCCCCATTTTGGTCACTTTAACCATTGTTACATGTTCAAGACATAATAACATGAAGGGATCAAAGAGGTTCAACTTAAAAACATAATATTCCCATTAGGCCAAGCATTGAAGCTAGGCTCTGATACCATGATGTAAGAACATCTTGGGTTGTACTATGAAAATTGTAATTTTTTTAATAGTAAGAACTTCCCTAAAGGTTTTCTTCATTTTTCCCAAAATTTAATATGCATTCTTAAATTCAACCAATAAGAAGTTGATAGTTTTATATCACATCATAACTAACAAGTTTAATATATTCCAACATTTATTCAAGTAAATCCCACTAACATCATTTTTAATCAAGTCTAATGACAACTATCATCAATCATCAAATACATTTCACAAATAATTTGATGCTTTATTGATTTTGACACTTATCCATGTGTTCAGTAATAAAATAACATTCATGACTCAATTATTTTCAATTTAGTCATAGTACAACATAAGATAATGACTGGTTAATCTTATATTTCATCATTTATAATTACATTGTTTGCAATAATACAATAGATAAATGAAAATAAAATGCATATAAAATTCATAAATCACATTTTAAAATATACCACATGAGATAGTGGCTTAGTTCTAGTTTTAATGTCCCCAGAATTACATATTTAATAGTATTAAATCATTTAAATACATATTTGAAAATTAATTATATACAATACATATAACACCAAAAAATTATTTTATTCACTCAAACATAGAGAAGCAAAGGAACATATTCAAGGCTGACAACAAACCGTGTAGATGCAGAGAAGGAGAATATTAGATAGGTATTTACCTCCAACCACGGTTCCTTACAGATCCCATGCACATCTCTCATGCATTCAGAGTGGCCCTAACCTTCATGATAAGGATAGTTATGAATCCAAAATTAAAATAGAGACTTTTGTGTAAATGTGTTGACACTGTAGCTACTTCCCACAATATGATGTATATGTGATAGTGAATCGAGACAAGAATAGGTACATCCCTAATGTACACTACCTATATACAATGCTTATGGTTGTAATATTGTATATGACAAATTCACCTTGACACATCCAAACTTAGTAAAACATTAAGGCATAGTAAGAATAATTGGGATTTTCTCCCATTTCTTAGTACTCACGTCTCAAAGTTCACGACTCTAACCTTAGGTCTCCTTGATCTAGTCATCCTAATAGTTGTTGTAAATTAAATTTCTCCTATGAGTTAACATTATAATCTTTGTAAAGTGTTTATGGGATGATGCCTTGCACGTGTGTCACATACTAATCTCATAATTTAGAATATCATTCACACTTTAGCAAAGGATCCTATAAGAATGTTTTGGTGTAAGTTTGGTTTTGTTTAAATTCATAGTTTAAGTGTATTTCCTTTTGTTTGGGATAATGTTTAATCCTTTATGATGAATTATGGAATGGGTAATAAAATTATTTTTAAATCCTATGGCATTATGATAATGAAAAATGCTTGATAACAAGATATTCCACGATTCTAGTTACCTTTATACAAGGTTCTAGTTCTATCAATTGTGAAGCATAGTCCTTATTGATGATTCTTTCAATAAGGGGAGTATATGGGAAGGGAAAATGTGTCATTCATATGTTGTATTTCATAAATCAATTTATGCATTTAAATGATATAATTAATACATTCAATTCATCACATCAATTCATTTTATAATGTCTTTTGAGTGTCTTTATCCTAACTTCAAGACTCAATTCATAATTTCACAAACATTCATGTGGAAAAAATGATTTATTTACTCTTAGTTCATAATGCTAACATTGTCAAGGATAATTACCAATAGAATATTTGCATGAAGAGGAAAATTCTTAGTCAAGGGGTTACATATAGTTTAATCTAGACACTATTTTATGTTATAAGGCTAAAGAGAGGAGTACATTGTAAGTAATAAAACTCGTCTTATGATAATATTATTTTATAACAAGCCCATATAATTCATTAGATAGCTAATATACCATCATTTAATAACCAAATGTAATATTATTCTCTCTTCTAAAGAAATAAGTATAATACTTATTCTACCTTGACGTTATATTATTGATTGTTAATGAATAACCAAATATTCCTTAGTTTTATTTATATAATAATATCTAATTGGAAAGTGGATATTTACTCTTGACAAATTAATGAGAACATTGACTTCTATGAAAACCTATCGAACTATACACTAATCTAATCAACTCCTTGCTCCCTTTTTTTTTAAATTTTGATCATGATATCAACCTTTCATAGTTTTTAGACAAAATGAAAAATATATAAATAGAATAAAAACATGTTTGGTATAGGTTCCATGAGGATAACATTTCACAGAGTCCAAGTTTTTCAAATCATCATGTGATGTACTTGGAATTAGGGAAATAAGTTTAAACAACTCACTATATCATCAAATTTTAACAATACAATTCATTTCTTTATTTTCCTTCAAGAAGTATTTTGGAGATGAAGAAAAAGTATAAGTACCATATATATATATATATATATATATATATATATATATATATATATATATATATATATATATATATATATATATATATATATATGTATTAATTTTGTGTAAAAACATATCTACATCTCTATTTTTTTATAATGATAATGGCCTATTCGTAGGAATATTATCAAATAAAAAAGTCATAATACATATTGTCTTATTGTATTGAATTTACAAGTATTCGAGAGGTTACAATCTATCAGTTCCTATCTAATCTATAGACCTCAAATATATAGAGTTTACTTTGCCCAACCCCCCAACCCCATAACTCAGATCAGAATTAGGTGTCCCCCCCCCCCATTTGGATAGGGGATTAAATATATAGGGGAGGGGAGCATGACTAGACTATAGACCTATAGATCATAGATGGAAGACTATTTATTAGATCTATTTGGTGAGAGCCAACCCTTGTATATGAATAGGGAATGATGAATTAAATACCCTCCCTTATATATGGATGGGGACTGATGAATTGAATATAGAGAGAGGGCCCTCGACTATATTTCTAGTTTAGTTGGGTTAGGGTGAAATCATTAATTACGTGATATGATACCCTTGACCTCCTCTTATATAGACCGTGCCAATTTAATATAGACTGTGTTGATTGATTGATGCGGTCCCCTCCCTTACCCATTATGAAGCACAATCCAAAAAAAGGGAAACATATTCCAAAGAGAATAAATCACAATTGTAACCTTAAATGCAACTGGTAAATCAACCAAATGCCATCATACAAGAGATCCATGGAATCAAATCAAAATGCACAATTATAATAAAATCAATCTAATTAAGATGATATGTTATCCATATGAGGTAAAATATATCCCAATAATACAATTTATAAAATCCAAAATAGGTCAAAGCATAGTAATTTAAGACTAGGATTGTTTTATAAGGGTGGAACGTAGTTTATAGGATCATGATACAAGTAAAATAAATTAACCACAACTAACATGCAGTTGTTGTAGTGGAACACAACCGAATGAATTAAAAACATAGTCCAAATAATATTATTAAAAACATAGTCCAAATAATATTAAGGCATAGTTATCAAACATGGCATAATCAAATAAAATTTAAAATGCAATCTATAAAGGATATAACACAATTCATTCAACCTAAAATGTGGTCTAAAGATCTAAAACTCATCTCATAAATACTTCAACATATTTTTCTTAAAATAAGCATAGATTTACATGGTTATTGTAGTCCGACTGGTGAGGATGATGGTTGGTTATATCCATCCACTAGGGTACAAATATTTTTAGGTACCCAATACAGAGAGTCTAGTGGTTAAGGCCAAGATCGTGCCCTGGGTGAATTTGATGCCATGGATGCTCCTTACTCATGGATATTTAACTGAAGGAGATCACTTATTTATATTCTTACTCATAATTATAATTTGTTATATTTTTATTTTTGAAATATGAGCTGAGATGTTGACATTATATATAATTAAGTGATTCCATGTGAATGTTGCTTGTTGTGACATGCACAAAAAAATGCTTTATATGACTATTGACATCCTTCACCTCTTCACCACAATAGTTTTCTTCTTGAAAATGCTTCTTCCTCCCTAAAATTTCTCAAAAATCCCATACTGATGTTGGTCTCCTCCACTTAGGAATGGCGTTCTAACTCATTTGTTCTTCACTCTTAGCAATTAGTCTCTCCTCTCATGGCATAGAATTTTTTCAAAGGAAAATGCATCCTCTAACCAAAAATGGCATCCCAACTCATTGAGAAAAGAATCCTATATATAATCTAAACTTATTCTTACAACATTTATTTCCTCCAACCATCTTACTATTCCCATAATGGTGCATTTGGGTCAAATGTATTACTTATAGGTCAATGAAATCAATTATTGGTAGAGTTTTATTTGATTTCTACCTCTTTTTTCTATCATGGTGCAACACATGGTAAAAAAATCTTACAATTTACAACTTCTTCCTTTATGACCAATCAAATCCTTCTTGAAATAACTATGCAGGTCTATATGGTTAACTTTTAGTCTTTTCAATCTTATAAATGAAGATAATAGGGAACATGGTTCTCATAACAATGTGACAAGTAGGATTTTTAATTTCTACTACTTAATGTTTTCAAGTGACCATAGATCATCCCTTTACATTGAAAACCAAAAAAATCATTAAATATATGGGGTTTAAAAAATATTTATGTGATAAATGCCTTAATAGACATAGCAAAGCATACTGGGTCTCAATAACCTCGATAGCATTCCCAATATGACATTAAATCTTTTTAATGAACATAGATGATATATTTGTTAGTTTACAAATGTGGTACGGACTATTTAAACACAATGCCAAATATCTATATCAATGGTTGTTAGACAAAGCACAAGCTTCAAAAAGAGAAATAAGGTAATTACTAGAGTTAGCTACGAGTTACCTAATTTTTTGATATGTGATGATTGATGGTGTTAACACACTAAAAATATGATGGAAAATGGTAAGGACCTAAATTATATTGTCTAGTCATCCATAGGGTACAAATGATTCACTGTCTGAGTTCGATACATCCTCTTTCTACCTTTTGACATCCCATCTATCCATCTTTCCTTGAAGATACCGTCCCTCTCATAGGGACATCAAACTTGCACTACAATCACACACTCAATAGAACCCATAAAGTGGTTAATCAAATCAAAATGCATTAACATATTTTCATAATATGATAGTAAATCAATTCAATGTTGCTTAATAACATCATATTATTGCCTATAAATAAATCAATATATTCCTCATATTGCTTAACATCATATCATTGCTTAAAAATAAATAAATATATTCCTCCTATTGCTTTTATTATAAACCTGCACCTGCACTAAAAAAATCATAAACATGACATCCAATATCACATCAATTTCACATTAATTCCATAAAAATGTTTATTCATTATTAGTCCAAAACAACATAAAGTAATGAAATTCATTTAACTGAGCATTCCTTTTGTTCAACATAGTAAAATAAAATCTGTTAAAGCATTTTAGAGTCTAGTTAGATAAGTCTACATGGCATTCCACATCATCACAAAATATACAAATAATACATTCAAAAAAATAAGATATAACAAATATTTAGTTGTAGTGATTAACTCATTAAGTAATTAGTTTATAAAAATAACTAGACAAGGTTAATTTTTGGATTAGTTAAGTAATATTATGATTTGAAATTTACGAATTATGGTAGTTAACCATGTTTTTTCTCTCCAATTGTAATTATTGATTATTAGTAATCAGGATTAAACTATTTCAAGTTTCATTGAAAAAAATTTATGTTCTATTTCTCCATGAGAATGTGTTACATCATGATTCCTCACTAAGCAAACTATTTTATTATCTATGGATATTTATGATTGAAATTTTTGATTTGGTTATTTTTGACTAAGATTTGTGATATATGTTGTTATGGGGTAGTTGAATATTGTTTAGGTTACATGATTACATTACTATGAGTTAGCTGTAGTGTATATGTTTACATTACAAATATGTTGATTTATTATTTCAGTGATAGTTTATGATGTATGTATATCATGTTGTTATAGTCTAACTACCTGCTTGTTGTGAGGTTCATACAAGAGAACTCATCTTGTAGAGCATGATGGAGGGAGAGCATCATCAAAGAAGCTGACATAGATGGAGTTGTTAGAGGATGACAGAGAAACTAGCTAGAACCCTGCATACACCATAATGACTAGCACATGTTAGATGCATAGTAAAATGGTTAGCGTAATGTGGTTTTGAAATCATTTGCATTTTATAGTTAAACATGGTTGCTAGCATAGTTTAATGGTTTTATGAAACTCATTTTACATGATTTGTGTGTGTGACCATTAAATTCTTTTAGAAAAGTGATTTTCTTAAATAGATTTAAATTTGAATTTATTGATTGATTTATCATTAAATTGCCATGATATTTGAAGAGCTAATTTAATTATCAAATATACTAATTATTGTAATTAGCGATAAGTTAGTAAAATATTATAAATTATATTTTAAGAGGAAAAAATGGAAAAAAAATAAAAGAAAATAAAAACCAATAATAAATAAAAGAAAAAGAGGAAAGTTTAAATATAGAAAAAACAAAAGTAGAAAGGTATTAATAAAATAAATAAATAACAAATAAAAACAGAAAAAACAAAGAGAAAATCTTAAAAATAAAAGCCACGCCCTTTTTCATGGGAAAAATAAGAAAGAATTTAGGGAGAAGGAAAATGGGGTGCAACATACAGAGAAGAGGCATTTTGGAAGAGATTGGCGAGGAAGCGAGGACAAGGCATAGAAAGAATGATAGCACAGATTTCTAGGTAGGTAATGCAATTCATTTCTAGTGTTTGTTCTTGTTGAAATTCTTGGTTGAAATCTGTCTGTATAAATGTCTATTGGTGATCTGTATGAAACTGAAAATAAATAAAGATCAAATCGTATTAGTAATAAGAATGGTGAACTAGATATATACTAGCTCAGAGCTACCATATGTAATTTAGATGGGTATATATAACACGTTTATGTATAAGTCGATCACTTGCATGTTAATTATAAACATCTATAAAATTTAGGGTAGTTATGATATATATATATATATATAATCAATGCCTTATGTGGGAATAGGAAGAGGAGAGTTTACAACTAAAATACATAATCTAATAGCAATCTGAATGTCTATTATATAACTGTTTAATAGGCGATTTGAATATTTATGACATATGGATAAACATGAGGTATATGTCATGAAAAACAAACATTACCAATATGTGGCTTTAAAAAAAAGAACTATGATCTGCAAAGTAAGTCGATATATATATATATATATATTATAACTTTGTGTTAGAATGGACAATATTGAATCATTCTTTTATAACTATGTAAACTTTAATATGAAATTGTTGGACTGTGTTTGGGCAGTGACCATTATTAAGCATAATGTCAAATGATAAAAAATTCTAGGTGATCTGAACTGAAAAATAAAACAACAATGATAAGTCCAACATCCTATTAATTTAATTTAGATTATAAATGTATGATATCTTATCCACTTTCATGATGTACTAAGCTAGGCATTGACCCACTAGGCAAATTTTACCATATTAATTACCTTCAATTTAAGGAATCATTTCAATCCACAATTGAGTTAGGATTAATCGTAGTCAGGGGCATCCTTTGGCTGGAGATTATCATTCTTATATAAGAAGACAAAACACTGTTGTATATATTGATTAATGATAGATCGATGCATTTTCAGATGTTATAGCAATAACTGAGTAAGATGCTACCTTAAATCATTTTATATTAACCTTTTTTTTTAAAGCGGACTGAATATAAGTGGTAGTTCTCATAATATTTTATATGATCTCAATTGAACACTTTTGTATAGTGCCTTACTTTGATATGCCTTTCTAATTAAAACATAGTTTTTTTTTAGTGTAATAAGTAAAATAGCTCAACGTATCCTCCCTCATCTTATAATAATTTTTATAGATATGTTATAGTTTATTATAGCAAGCATACGAACGTAATGTGTAGCATGGATGAACGGTAGTATGCTTTAGGAAGATATAGAAACTTCTACTTATCTATATATATATATATATATATATATATATATATATATATATATATACCTTAGAATGGAAGTCTATATGAATAGACTTGTACATGAGTATATATATAAATGCAAATAGGGTTTATGCATTGGGGATAAATGGAATTGATCTTTTAGTAAGATGTGGTATAATATGCTTAACTAGATATAAGAAACTATGAATGTTTGGTAGTCATAACTAAATGATGATTTGATACATATATATATATATATATATATATATATATATATATATATACCTTAGAATGGAAGTCTATATGAATAGACTTGTACATGAGTATATATATAAATGCAAATAGGGTTTATGCATTGGGGATAAATGGAATTGATCTTTTAGTAAGATGTGGTATAATATGCTTAACTAGATATAAGAAACTATGAATGTTTGGTAGTCATAACTAAATGATGATTTGATACATATATATATATATATATATATATATATATATATATAAAACCTCAAAATTGACTAAAGATAGTTGTTTATTAATATTTCCAAAAGTAATGAGACTTATAAATGATAGTCAATCTATTCTGTATAACGACTTTGAAAAACTTCACAAAAACATTATTTGGAAATATTAATGACTATAGGTATATATGTGTGGTTTTAGTATATCAAAATTCTTAAAATCATCTTATTACGTATGTGATGCATAAAGAGTTCAACGCATTTTTTCCTTATCTTGTGTTAAGCTTTATGATATGCACGAGTTTACTTATCATATATAACATGTGAAACAAAAAAAAATCATTGAGTGGATATAATACTATAATAAACTCTATATTAATGAATAATTAAGTGTATGCATAAAAGAGTATATAGGTATAGCTATGCCTAATTAGCTTATACTTATACATAGGGGTGTGTACTTATAATTATAGTTTCATAGATGGTTCAAAATATGTTATAATTTTTTGTATAATAGAATCTTATTTATGCATGCATAAAATCCCTGAGAGTATATAAACTACTAGAGTGGAATATTTTATGTTCATGTAAACTAAGACTTTCTTTGTTATATCTAGTTGTTTAAACAAAAGCTTATGTTTCCATTGATTTATACTACTTTATTATGACTGGTTGTGGTAATTAGTAGTTGTACTTTAGAACAATACACTATGATAATATGGGTTATCATAGGGTGTAGTATATTTAAAAACTAATTATGGTAATTAGAGTCTGCAATTATATGTATGTCATATCCAAATGGTATAGAGTATAGTTATTATTTCTATTATAGGATAGATATAATGTGAGATTCATTCATATGTTTGATAGAATAAATGTATGTTGTTAGATTATCTTATGCTTAGCATGACTTCTTTAGAATGTAATTTATGTGAATCTATTGGTTATATTATGTTAAACAAATCTCACATTGTTGATACTATGTAAGTAGTAAGATGGACTTCACTAGTTTACTAGCATCATAATATCAAATGAAGGTATTTCGATCAAGTGGTGTGTATGAATTTTGATTAATCTTTAGATCATAAAATTATTGAAAACTTTGGCCAAAGTAATGTTTAGTGAGACATTGCCATTTCATGAGTATGATTTATATGTTTGTGCGATATCTTGAGTAGAATGGGTTTTTATGATACATCAAATGTTTAGTTCTAGAAATCATACAACACACGGGTACTAGTTTGTCTCTCTAGATCCCCATGCTATCATTATCTACTTATCCATGACGGGAGGACCATTCACTGATGATATTAGTGTGGGGGATTGTTAGTCTGTGATTGGTGTGGAAAAGCACTTGGTTGATGTTCTCCCTCTCATAATAGTACTAATTTTGAGATGACACTTGAGATTGCTATAGATACTAGAGTCCGAGGAACTATACTTTAGGGATCCATCAATCTTATATATGTACATTGTATTGTATTATATGTATTATTTAAATATATCATGATGAGTTGTAATTACTTATCTATTATACATTGACAACAGTGGTTATAGGCATGTATCAATCATGAATGGTTAATTATAATTACTTTCTATATTTATTTTATGACAGTTTTTTGATGATGATAATGATCAATGATGTATGATGCAGTGTAATTAATTTAAAGTTATCACACTTAGAGTGTTTTATATGATCTTTGATTAGATTTTCATGGTGTACTCTATTTAAAGTATATGTTATTTAAATTTGAAAAAAATCACATATTTATAGGTAGATCTCATGGGGATTTTACATGTGTTATTAGAGCTATAGATCAAACTCTAAGACCTAATAATTCCTCTAACATTTTAATATCTTTTTGTTGATAGAAAGGAGGATGGTGAAAGCTAGATTTTCTAGACAAGGTTCATTGAATGTCAATGATAATAACCCTTTGTTTGATGTGAGCTAATTTACCACTAAGCAATCATTAAAGATGGATCAAATTCTCACAGCCATGAATGAGATCAAGGATTGGATTATATCCCTAGAGAAGGTGGTTCATGGCCATGAAGAGGAAGAACATCAAGATGTACCTAAAGAGCATCTCCCTAAACAAGAAAACCCTCAGGATGCGAGAACTCAAATAGTTGTAGAGTTGGCTAGAGACATGAAGAAGTTGAACCCACCTATGTTCGATGAAAATGTTTTGGGTGACGGAGCTGAGGCATGGCTG
Source organism: Torreya grandis (assembly GCA_037957365.1). Classification (NCBI taxonomy): domain Eukaryota; kingdom Viridiplantae; phylum Streptophyta; class Pinopsida; order Cupressales; family Taxaceae; genus Torreya; species Torreya grandis. The sequence continues at coordinate 3,915,342 of JARHVA010000913.1, forward strand.
ATTGAAATGTAAAATTATTTCGAAATTTGAAACTACTTCGAGGTCACCAAGGTGGTATGAGGAGCATGTCAATTGGCTAGTGAGGCAGTTATGTGGTGGGCCAGTAAAATATTGGAAATGAATCATAAATTGACCACGACTACTTAGGATCAATTTGTGAATTTATTCAGGTCACGGTGGCTTCCACATCTTTATTTTGATCAAAAGTTCATAGAATCTGAAGTAGAGAGACTTATTAATGAATGAGTATTGGGAACAGTTCACCAAACTTTTCAAGTATGTACCTTAGTACTAGGGAGATAAGAGGTTCAAGATCAAAAAATTTATCATGGGATTTAGACCCCAGATTAGTGGAGAGACGGATGTTCATGGACCTTCTACTATGGATCATGTCTTCAAGAAGTCAGTCAAACAAGAACAGAAGTTGAAGTCTCTTTCACAGGTCAAGGATAAGTTCAAAAAAAAGTTTAGAAATTTTAAGTCAACTTTCAAAAAGAAGAATTGTAAATAGAGGACTGGAGACTCCAGGAAGTTCAAAAACTAGATTGCAAATTTCAACTATGGTTCAAACAACAAAAAATAGGGTAATGATTCCAAAAGTGGTTTCAAAGGAAATCAATAGAATAATAGGAAAGGACCACTTGGAGGTTGTTTCATTTTTAGAGATGACCATTGTGCTTGTGACTATAATCAAGACAAGTCAAAGGGCAAAATTACAAATCCTCAATGGGGTAGTTTTTAACAGTGAATTCATGCAACACTTGACAATCATCAAACTAAATTTCAAGCATTACTAATAGAGTTGTCAAGTACTTTGTTTGACCATCTAATTTTCATTTTGATAGATACAAGGGCTACATAATATTTTATAGCTCCTAAAATTCTTAATAAGTTAAATAAAAGAGATGAAGTAATGGAAAATGCATGGTCAATACAGTAGGGGGATGACTCAAAAGTCATGGTTGACAAGTGTTTAGTTGAAGTAGAGATTATGTTGCCTGAATTCACAACAGTTATGGACTTGTATGTAGTATTAGTAGGGTCATATGATGTGATCTTAGGAGTTAACTGGATTGCAAAACATAAGGTCAAGGTTGATTGCTTCTTGAAGAAGATTAAGCGTCTTGATGATTTTGGAAATTAGACACAAATTTAGGGCAAGAAAAGAGAGTTGAAGCTTAGGCATATTTTTGAAATACAACTCAAAAGGGCCCAAGGAAAAGGATGCCAAGCATTTATCATTAAGATAAATGAAATGGAGGAACCTAAAGAACCATCTCTCAAAGATTATCCATTTCTTAGATATTTTTATGATGTGTTTTTGAAATAATTATCAGGATTGCCTCCTAGAAGTGAGTTTAATTTTTTTATCGACATCATACCTGGTTCAAAACCACAATCTAAAGCACCATATAGGATGACTACCACTAAGTTGGTTGGATTGAAGGCTCAACTCCAAGAATTGTTAGCAAAGGGGTTAATCAAGCCTAGTGTGTCACCATTGGGTGCATCAATTATCTTGTTAAAAAGAAGGATGGTACTCTTCAACTTTGCATTGACTATAAAATGTTGAATAAGGAAACTATAAAAAATAGGTATCTGCTACATTGTATAAATGATCTTTTGATCAAATGCAGGGAGTAATGGTCTTTTAAAAGATTGATCTTAAAGTAGGATACCATTAGTTGAGGATATAGGATGAGGATATTCTGAAGATAGCATTTAAAACTTGATATGGGCACTCTGAGTTCATAGTGTTACCATTTGAGTTGACAAGTGCTTCAATAGTATTCATGAATCTCATGAATAGTGTGTTTAGATATTACCTTGATCATTTTGTTTTGGTTTTTCTGGATGACATTCTTATATACTTTAAGAATGAAGAGGAGTATCTTCAACATCTGAAACTAGTTCTACAATGGTTATGGAAACACAATTTGTATGGCAAGTTATCTAAGTGTGCATTTTTAAAGAAAGAGTATGATAGTTAGGACATATTATCTCGATAGATAGTATCTCAGTAGATCTGGGAAAGATAAGAGCCATTATGGAAGGGTTGGTGCCAAAGAATGTGCACAAGGTAAAAATTTTCATGGAATTAACAGGCTATTACATAAAGTTCATTTCAAATTTTTTTCAGATAGCTAATCAAATTTGCAATGTAAGAACTAAAGTTTTGTTTGGTCGGAGAAGTGTGAAGTAGCTTTTCAAGAATTAAAAAGAAGGCTTGCTTCGTCATCAGTGTTAAGAGTTCCTAACTCTAAAGGTCAATTTTTAATGGTCATAGATGCATTAGAGGATGGACTAAGAGGAGTCCATATGTAGGAAGGTGCAGTGGTGGCTTATGAATCGAGGAAGCTTAAGCCTTATGAGGTGAACTATGTCCCTCATGACCTGAAACTTGTAGTAATTGTGCATGTTTTACAATGTGGTAGTATTACTTATTGAGAAAATCATTTGATCTCAAGACAGATAACTTGGGACTCAAGTACATCTTCACTCAATTGAATTTGAGTGCTCATCAAAGACTCTAGCTTGAGTTAGATTATGATTTTGATATCAATTATACCAAAGGTAAGGAATAATAGAGTAGTCAATTCCCTAAGTTGTAGAGGGTACATAGCAACCATAGCTAATATCAAGAGTAATTTCAGGGATTGAGTGATTAAATTCTTGCCAAGAGATGAATTCTATGATTAGGTCAAAAAAGCGTTGTTTGAGAATGTTTAGAATATTTGGTATAAAGAATTTAGATTAGAGAGTGATGGTATTTTTTGTTATAATGGAAGGATTTATGTGTTAAATCAAGATAATCTATAGAGTACAGTGCTAAAGGAACTGCATAATGCCCCATATTCAAGATATCTAAGAGTAACCAAACTCATGGTAGAGCTTAGACCATTATATTTTAGAAAGGGAATAAAAAATATATAACATATTATGTGTCACTATGTCTGGAATATCAGTGAGTGAAAGTTGAGGATGTGCATCCAGATGGTTTTTTATATCCACATGATATACCAAAATAGAAGTGGTAGGTGATTAGTATGGAATTTGTCCAAGGTTTATTGATGTCACAAAATATGCATGATAAGATCTTAGTAATATTTGGCAAACTAACTAAATTGGATCATTTTATACCAGGCAATTTAAAAGATGATGCACCTACTCTTGTAAAGAGGTTGGTAAAATAAGTGTATAAGTTGCATGTATTTTCAGAGCAGATCATTTTAGATCATGATCCAAAGATGACTTATATATTTTGGGTAACTTTGAATTCAGATTTGGGTAAGTAATTAAATTTTAGCATTGAATATCACCCAGAGAATTACGATCAGAATGAGAAAGTTAATTAGGTGTTAGATGATATTCTACATAAGTATTGTATAGATAAAAAATATAAGTAGAAATGTTATCTTTCATTGGTTGATTTTGCATACAACAACTCATACCAATCATCTTTGAAGATGGCACCCTTTGAGGCACTATACGGAAGAAAGTATAGGGCACTAATCAGTTGAGACAGGTTAGAGGATAGGGTAGTCTTTGGACCTGAGATGCTTTCAAAAACAGAAGAGCAAGTTAGATTAATTAGGTAGAGATTGGTCAAAGCCAATGATAGGAAGAAAAGTTATGATGATCTAAAGAGGATAGATAGGCAATTTTGTATAGGTGATAAAGTGTTTTTATGGGTTAAGCCACAGAAGATCTTGATTAAATTTGGGAAGTCAGCAAAACTGCCACCAAGTTATGTGGGACCCTTCAAGGCGTTGTAAGTGATCAATCTTATAGTGTATAAGCTGACATTACCACCATTCCTAGCTCTATTACATATTATCTTCCATGTTTCTTAACTTAAAAAGTATATAGTTGATCTTATGCATGTATTGGATTGAAATGCTTTACAAGTTCTAGATCTCGGGGTGGTCATGGTAGAACCAATTAGAGTAATTGACACTCACAAACTTAGTTTGTTTAATAGAGATATGTCACAGTGTAAGGTCTAATGGGACCAATACTTTGAGGATAGTGCTACTTGAAAGGACTATGATGAGTTTTACAAGAAATTTCCACATTTATCTGCTTGATTAGATACTATTATACTATGTTATTTTCTCGTTGAACAATGTTTTTAATTCAAAACTTATGTTTGAATAAGAGTTATTTAAGATGATGACTAGATTTAGGGGGGAAAGGATGTTACATCTTGATTCCTCACTAAATAAACTATTTGATTATTATCCATGGATATTTATGATCGATAAATTTGATTTGATTGTTTTTTACTAAGCTTTGAGATATATGTTGTTATGGGATGGTTCGATATTGTTTAGGTTACATGATTACATTACTATGAGTTAGCTATAGTATATATGTTTACATTATGAACATGTTGATTTATTATTTTAGTGATATTTTATGATGTATGTATATCATGTTATTATGGCCTAACTACCTACTTATTGTGAGGTTGATACAGGAGAACTCATCCTTCAGAACATAATGGAGTGAGAGCATCATTAGAGATAGTGACGTAGATGGAGTTGTTAGAGGATAACAGAAAAATTGGCTAGAACCTTGCACACACCATAATAACTAATACATGTTAGATGCATAGTATAAAATGGTTGACATAATGTGTTTTGATGTCGTTTGTATTTGATAGTTAAACATGGTTGCTAGCATAGTTTAATGGTTTTATGGAACTCATTTTGTGTGATTTGCGTGTGTGACCACTAAATATTTTTAGAAATGTGATCTTCATAATTAGATTTAAATGCAGATTTATTGATTGATTTATCATTAAACCATCATGATATTTTAAGAGCTAATTTAATTAGCAAATATACTGATTATTGTAATTAATGATAAGTTAGTAAAATATGATAAATTATATTTTAAGAAGAAAAATGGAAAAAAAATAGAAAATAATAAATAAAAGAAAAAGAAAAAAGTTTAACTATAGGAAAAATAAAAGTACAAAGGTATTAATAAAATAAATAAAAAACAAAGAAAAACAAAAAAATGCAGAGAAAATCTTAAAAACAAAAGCTACACCCTTTGTCATGGGGAAAATAAGAAAGAATTTATGGAGAAGGAAAAGGGGGCACAACAAACAAAGAAGAGGCATTTAGAAGAGATTGGCAAGGACAAGGATCAGAAAGAACGACAACACATATTGTCAGGTAGGCAATGTAATTCATTTCTAATGTTTGTTCATGTTGAAATTCTTGGTTGAAATCCGTCCATATAAATGTTTGTTGGTGATATGTATGAAACTAAAAATAAATAGAGGTCAAATGGCATTAGTAATAAGAATTACGAACTGGATATGTATTGGCTCAGAGCTACTATATGTAATTTAGATGGGTATATGTAACATGTTTATGTATATGTCGATCACTTGCATGTTAATTATAGACATATCTTACCATCTATAAAATTTAGGGTAGTTATTATATATATATATATATATATATATATATATATATAATAACAATCTAGATGTCTATTGTATAGTTGTATAATAGTTGAATTGAATATTTAATAAATATGGATAACCCTGAGGTATATGTCATGGAAAACAAACATTAGCAATATGTGGCTTTAAAAAAAAGAACTGTGATCTGCAAAGTAAGTCGATCTACATACTATTTATATCACTCTATGGAGGACTAGACAATATCGACTCATTCCTTTATAATTATGTAAACTTTAATATGGAATTGTTGGACTGTGTTTGGGTGGTGACCATCAGTAAGCATAATGTCAAATGATAAACAATTCTAGGTGATATGAATTGAAAAAGAAAACAACAAAGAAAAGGCCATCATCCTATTAATTTAATTCAGATTATAAACACATGATATCTTATTCACTTTCATGATGTACTAAGCTAGGTGTTGATCCACAGGTAAATCATACCATATTAATTACCTTCAATTTAAGGAATCATTTCGATCCACAGCTAAGTCAGGATTAACCATAGTTAGGGGCATCCTTTGGCTGGAGATTATCATTCTTATATAAGAAGACAAAATGTTGTTGTATATATTAATTAATGATAGATCGATGCATTTTCAGATGTTGTAGCAATAGTTCAGTAAGATGCTATCTTAAATCATTTTATATTAACCTTTATTTTTTTAGGCGTAATGAATATAAGTGGTAGTTCCCATAATATTTTATATGATCTTAGCTGAACACTTTTGTATAAAGTTTTACCTTGATATGCCTTTCTAATTAAAACATAGCTTTTGTTTAGTGTAAGAATAAAAATAGCTCAACATATCCTACCTCATCTTATAATAAGTTTTATAAATACGTTATAGTTTATTATAGCAAGCATACAAATGCAATGTGTAGCGTGGATGAATTGTGGTATGCTTTAGGAGGATATAGAAACTTCTAGTTATATATAAGGCCTATAAATGTACCTTGGGATGGAAGTTAATATGAATAGAATTGTACATGAGTGTGTGTGTGTGTGTGTGTATATATATATATATATATATAGGGTTTTATGCAGTGGGGATCAACAAAATTGATCTTGTAGTAAGATGTGGGATAATATGCTTAACCAAATCTAAGAAACTATGAATGTTTGGTAGTCATAACTAAATGATAATTTTACAAGAAAATATATATAACCTCAAAATTGACTACGGATAGTTGTTTATTAATATTTTCAAAAGTAATGAGACTTATAAATGATAATCAATCTATTCATTATAATGACTGTTAAAAAACCTCATGAAAACCTTATTTGAAAATATTAATGACTGTAGGTGTTTATATGTGGTTTTAGTATATTGAAATTCCTACAATTATTTTATTAAGGCATGTGAATTACAAAGAGCTCAACGTAGTCTTTCCTTATATTGTGTTAAGCTTTATGATATGCATGGGTTTACTTATCATATATAGCATGTGAAATAGAAAAAAACCATTTAGTGGATATAATACTATAATAAGTTATGTATTAATGAATAATTAAATGTATGCTTAAAAGAGTATATAAGTACAAATATGTCTAATTAGATTATACTTATACATAGGGGTGTGTACTTAAAATTATAATTTCATAGATGGTTCAAACTATATCATATATTTTTGTATAATAGAATCTTATTTATGCATGCATACAACCCCTAAGAGTATAGCAACTACTAGAATGGTATATTTTATGTTCATGTGAATTAAGACTTTCTTTGTTATATCTAGTTGCTTGAACAGAAACTTATGTTTTCATTGATTTATACTACTTTATTATGATTGATTATGGTAATTAGTAGTTGTACTTAAGAAAACTAGACTGTGATAATATGGGTTATCATATGGTGTAGTATATTTGAAAATTAATTATGATAATTAGAGTCTGCAGTTAGATGTATATCATATGCGGATGGTAGAGACTGTATTTATTATTTTTATTATGGGATAGATATAATGTGAGATTCATTCATACGTTTGATGGAATAAATGTTTGATGTTAGATTATCATGTGCTTAGCATGATTACTTGTAAAATGTAATATGTGTGAATCTATTAGTTATATTATGTTAACCAAATCTTGTATTTTTGATACTGAGTAAGTAATGAGATAAACTTCACTAGCTTACTAGCATCACAATGTCAGATGAAAGTAATTTGATCAAGTGGTGTGTATGAATTTTTACTGATCCTTAAATCATTAAATTATTAAAAACTTTGTCTAAAGTATGTTTAGTGAGACATTGTCATTTCATGAGTATGATTTACATGTTTATGTGATATCTTGAGTAGAAAGGGTTTTTATGATACACTACATGTTTAGGTTTAGAAATTATATAACACATGGGTACTAGTTTGTCTCTCTAGATTCTTGTACCATCACTATCTACTCATTCATGAAGGGAGAGCCATTTCCTGATGGGATTAATGTGTGGGATTGTTGGTCCATGGTTGGTGTGGAAAAACACTCAGATAATGTTCTCCCTCCCCACAACAGTACTATTTTTGAGATGACACTTGAGATTGTTGTATATACTAGAGTCTGGGAAACTATGCTCCAGAAAGCCATGTAACTTATATATGTACATTGTATTGTACATATTATTGAAACATATCATGATGAGCGGTCATTACTTATTTATTATACATTGACAATAGTGGTTGTAGACATGTATCAGTCATGGTTGGTTAATTGTAATTACTTTTTATATTTGTATTATGATGAGTTTCTTATGATGAGTTTCTTATGATGATTGTGATCAGTGATGTATGATGTATTGTACTTCATTTACAGTTATCACATTTAGAGTGTTTTATATGATCTCTGATTAGATTCTCATGGTGTAATCTATTTAAAGTATATGTTGTTTAAATTTAAAAAAAAATCACATATTTATAGGTATATCCTAGTGGGGATTTTACAAAATGAGTTTACATAATGTATTTGAAATTTCAGATGGATGTCATATGTTATCATAAAACATGATGAGTCCTTAAAACTTTTACCCATTCTATTCATAACATAAAAACCCATGTGATCTCACAAAAAGTATCATCTCATTAGTAATTAATATTAATAAGTTTAAAAGCCACCATAAACTAGTACTTGCACCATTGGGTGTTATAGGCACCTAAAAATGGCCCCTAGTCATTGATTTATAGTTAAATTGCATAATTACAACATGCTTATGTACTTGTAAATTATTGGTCCTAATTAGGCATTATTAATATGATTTGTCAAATTATGATGGTCCCTAACCCCTCTCTTAGAATCCTCAATCTCCCCTTTCCTCTTTGCCTTGATTTCCCCATGATTGGACCTATTTGTCTAGAGCATCTATACACTCATACCATTACTTTCAGTTGTCCACTTTGGATTATGGGCCTTATTCCTTTGTTCCCATATTTTTCACTTTTTAACTGTTTGAGGTTAGTTTTCGCAACATTAAGTTCCTAATTTGAAATCAATTTGTCTATAAATACACAATCATTCTAGTTTATTTAGGAATTTATCATTAATCTAAGGTATTCAAGAAGAATCAAGTGAAAGCTACAAAATTTATTTATTGTTCATATGAATCTATTAAGATTATAAAAGTATTTTAAATAAATCAAATAATGATTAGAGCCCATTGAAGTTCATATTAGATACACATTACACAACATTTATTTGCATGGCTAATAAATACTACAATTATTAGTGTGTTGTTTTTGATAATATATGCCATTGAGGGGCCTCACAAATGTCAATCTAGCTCAACAATTACATAGTTTAATGTAATCCATAAAACATATTTTTATTTCCCTTAAGTATTAGATCAAGATAACCAATTAGGGAAAGAAGAAGAAGTCCATTTTCCTAATGATCTCAGTGAACGCAAAAAAATGGGGCGAGGTCTTGGAGCTCTAAATCAGGTGAAAGCATTCATAAAAAAAGTTAATACTTTTGTTAAAAATTTACCAAAACATCTATGTGGTCCAAATAATGTCTAAGGCATATGAATAGTCTAGATATCATTCTATGTTCAGCATAATTTTATGGGCTAGCCCTATATTAAAGGGTAAATGCACAAAGTTGAGGGACAAAAAGGGGCCTACCCATGGACATGATTTTTTTGGAATTTCAAAAATCTTAACTTTTGTATATAGTTTGAGATATCTACACTCCAAATTTGAAGATGGTGTAAGAACATGAAATGTAGCATTTCGAGTTTAGTTTCCAAAACACTATTTTTTTTAAAAATGATTAAGTATAATTAGGTCAAACATCTAAAATTTGAAGAGGAAATCCTATTTTTTAAGAAAATAGAGCAAATAAACGATCGTGTAACCCACCATTTTTTTAGCAATGTTTAATATTTTTTGAAACCCTTTGGTAAACATTTAGATAAGATCTTTTAGATTGTGACCTATATTTGTTTATATTTTTTCAATGAATACTTTTTTTTATGAATTTTGCAAGTAAATAAATCCTAAAAATTGACAAATAGATGGTCATGTGCCCCCCAACTACCTAAAAAAAATGAAAATCATTTTTTTGAATGTGTGTAGAATTAGGCCTATTTTGTGACCATATAACTTGTTTTGCACTTGGATCAACTAAAAACAAATTACATGAACATGTATACGCATGTAGTGGCTTAAAAAAGATATAGTTAAAAATCAACATAGTTTAAAACCTTAAATTAATCCAAAAATTATAAAAATCATATTTTTAGAAAGAGAAAAGTGTGCTCATCACGATGGTATTAAGTTTTTGAATTTTACCATTAAAATTCGTAGTGTATTTAGTGATCAAAGTTGAATTTTGTTATTTTCGATCAAAATTCTCAAACTCAACTATAAATTGACAGGGCCAAGCCTTTGGCTTTAGAATTCAAGCTATTCCCAAGCCAAAAGGCTTGGTGTTTGAATTCAAATTCAAATAGTGCAGTCATGTTAATAACACGATCACATTATTTCTTCATAACACCCAAAAACATAAATTTGCTCTTGAGCTCAAATTTTATATATGCTCTTATATGTTCTTGAGCTCCCTAATAGTGATGTTCTTTCATGTGATACATGAAAGGTCCCTAAGCTTGGATAGTGAATTAAGGTTTCGTGGTATCACATTTGACTTCAAATATTTTATAATCATTCTAATATGTTGATTTAACTACTTATAATTACTTGGTTTTAAGGTGTACTCATTATACATTTTATGATATAATTAATTTTATCACAAGAGGTCATAAAATACATTTTTTAAACCTATGGCCAAAACATAGCCTTTGGAGTACCAATCTAATTGTGCATCTGAAGTAAATTAGGGCTATTTTGAGCCCCTTCAACCTAATTGCATGACTATAAAATGTGATTTGGGGGTTGATCAGCTCCAATTTTGTCAGCTCAATTGAAGCAAAGAAACATTATTTAAATGCAATTTTTACATATATAAAATGTGGTTTTGATCTCAATAAGTTTGAAAGTCATCAACTAATGAATGCAAATGTTGATTAGTTCAATTGTGGAGGTAATCAGGGTCAAAATGAGCCACATGAACCTATTTTAAATTGCATATGATGTGATTTTGAGTGAAATTAACCTTAATATCATGTCATATATAACTAACCAAAGAGTTGATTCATTTAATCGATGAGGCATTTGAATCTAATTTGAACCCCTTCAAGATAAAGATATGATTTGGGATAAAATTAAGTTCGATTCTATCATGAATTGATCCAATTAGTCAATTTATGCAATTAGGGGCATGATTTGGGCAAAATTGAGCTCCTAAACCAAAATTATGTCTCAATCGATTGTATAATATATGCAACATGTATAGCTAACTAACCTTACTTTTATCAAAAATGCAAACATTAAGGCAATTCTCACAAATAGGTTCAAGCATCTCAAATTTTTTTCAATTACCTTAGCGATTGGACCCTATATCCTATAAATTTAACCCTAAACTATATACCATTTACCTTAGATCCTAATCCATAAGCCCTAAACCCCAAACCCTTTAAATTTTAGACCCTAAACTCTATACCAAACACTTTAGATCTAATTAACATCCTTTATAATAAGAATTAGGTTCACAGGGATCAACTTGGTTAAAATTACATCACTCATTACTGCAATTGACTAATTGGCTTAATCTATGATGATGTGGGATCTAATTGAGACTAAAATCAAATTCTTTACTCATAGATCTAGGTTTAAGGAGCTCAAATTTGCCCTAATTACCTTCACAATTATATGTTATATATCATAAAACCTATACCCTAAGCCCCAATCCCTAAATTTCTGATTCCCTAAACTCTAAACCATAAATATAAACTCTTTAAACCCTGAACCAATCATTTTATTCCAAATTAACATCATTTAGACTAAGAATTAAGTTCACAGGGTTCAATTTGGCCTAAATCACATGATTGATTGCTCCATTTGACTAATTCACTCAATCTACATGATGACAAGGTGTATAATGACAACCCAAAAATACATTCTATATTCACAAATAGGTCCATGTGATTTAAATTGTCATCAATTATCTTTGTGATTGGACCTTTTGTACCCTAAACCTTATAGATCTTAAACCCCAAGCCCTAAACCAAAAACCATATACCATAAATTTTAAACCCTAAACCAATTGGTTTATCACTAATTAACATCATTTAGAGTAATAATTAGGTAGACATTACTTAATCTGGTCCAAATCGCATTACTCATTGACCTAATTAACTAATTGGCTCAATTTGTGAGAATGTGGGGGCTAATTAAGCCCAAAAACACATTGGACCTTATGTACACCCTAAACCATATATACATTAAACTCTAAGCCCTAAACCATAAACCCTAAACACTATACCTTAAAGTGTAAACCATAAGTTCCCTATTTACCAATCGATTTAGCCCCAATTAACATCATTTGTAGTAAGAATTAGTTTCACATGGCATAGAGCAATTAGACCTTATACACACCCTTAAAAATAAACCTTATTACCTAATCCTTAAACCTCAAAAATTTAATTATAATCTCTATTCCCTAATCCCCTAATCCCTAAACCCTATGCCCTAATCCCTAATCTATATTAAGAATAATATGATCACGTTATTCAATAATGTGATCACATTATATAACATGATCATGTTATGCAATAACATGATTGTGTTATTCTTATATAGATAAAACTCACTTTTCAACATCTATTTTGAACCCAAATCAAAAATTATGTCCCTATAAACATTCTCTGTGTACTTATGTGGGACTTGCAGAACTTGTGTACTTCTTTTGACCCCACCTTTGAAAAGCTATCAATTATCCAATGGGTGATGGATCACATTCGAGGAAGAGGAACAAGTTGAAAAAAAAAACACTGGAGGAATTATAAGCGTTGAGAGAGAAACACAAGATATGAATGTAAAAACTTTGTTTAAGATAAGGTACAAACCCTAATCCAGATGAACCAAATGCCATAGATAATAAGCCAATTGATAATAATGAATTAAACAATGATGAAAATGACCATAATGAATTGAATAATGATGAAATTAACCATAATGAAATGAATAATGATGAAATTGACATTAATGAATTAGATAATGTTGGAATTTTATAGTCAAAGTTACAAGTCTTTTATTTTGTTGATGATGAGTCTATGTATGATGCTTTACCCCCCATGAATGAAGAAATTTTTATGGAAATAAATAATGATGAAATTGACAATCAAGAAAAATTCATGGAAATATATAATGAAAAAATAAACAATGAATAAAATGTCATCTCACCTCTAAATAATGAAAGTAATAATGATTTTGAAACACCCTCTCAACAAATTCTACCATTAACAACACCTCCAATAAATGTGGACGTAGAAAAGGCAAGTACTTAATTGAAGTCAATTAAAAATATTTTAGAACCAATGCATAACAAAATGTTTGATCGTCATTCAATAATACTGACTCAATAAATTTGGGATAGTTTCTTTCATAATTTAGATTATGTTAGGCAAAAGTGTCAATTATTTGTTTTGTTGATAAAATTGATTAAGATGAGACCTTTAATTTACATATTAGGACTAAAAATATCTAACATAGATGTTAAAAATAATGAAATTATTAAAAATATGCATAATGCATATCATATTATAGGCCCAAAATCACACACCAAAGATTATAATGCTTCCTGGTTTATGCTTACAAGTTGTGTAGAAAGTTGCCAAAGAGAGAAATAGTGAATGCTTTTAAAAACAAGCTGAACACTTAATATAAAAAGAAAAACATTAATGAAAATAATTGAAAGACGTGAAAGACTTAATGAACATAATACCAATGAGTTCTAGGCATTCTCTAATAGACTTTAATGAAAGGACAAGGCTATAGCTGATTATCTCAAAGAGTTAATTTCTCAATTTTAGAAAAATAATACAAGAGTTTCGCCCAATGCAAGAGATGTAGTGAAAAGAAGAGTGGGTTCTCATAACCGTGAATCCAAAATATTTTTTGCATGACTCAAACATAATTATACTCTAATTTTTTGAAAAAACAACCACAAATTTCTATTAGTCAAATATATTTTGATATGGCCAAACCTTTTTATGTAAAAATAAATCACACATGCACCACTTGTTGTTGTAGGCAATATGTTGAATTTTCAATGCACTATGATTTTTTTTACCCTATTCATTGTACTTTGCATACTAACAACATTTTTCAAGAGTATGGCATTGAAGTTCTAACATTATCAATGAAAAAATTTATTCCAACTATTTTTTGTAAAAGACCAGATGGATAGTGATTTTCTAACAAATCATGTTTATATAGAAATTACAATATTTGTAGTGGATTGCCAAAATTTAAAAAAAATGTATCCATGAGGAGAGTAAAAGTGCAATTAGATAGGAATTTGTTAGTTTAAGCAAATATAAATCAATGACTTGTTAAGTAAAAAATGAAAAAAAATCTAAAAGATGTGAGCTTGTTACAAAAAAGATATATGTTTCTAAATTTTTTATCAAATTCAAGGAGAAAATTGTTTATGAGTATGCAAGGCACACACAGAGGGCTAGATGGTTGGATGAAAATTTCAAGATAATAAATGATACATTTCCACTTAGTTTGATGTTTTAGTAGATGACTTTGTCAAAAATTACACATTCAAATCACAAATGGAAGTTCAATTGCAGTATTACAACTCATCACAAGTTACCGTATGCATGCATATAGCATTCGTGCATGCACTTGATAGTATAAAACAATAATAAAAAAATATTAAGGGAGTACCATTTCTATATTAGCGATGACTGATCACAATGTTTATATTATATGCAAAGTTATTTTCAGAAGTTCTATGAACAGTTGAGTCAAAGGAACATTACTTTCAATCAACATTACATTTGGTCAGACAATTACATAGTGTAATTAAAAAATGCATGGATGTTTTATTGGTTGAACATGAAGCACGTTAACATTGGTGTAGAGCACATTTAGAGTTTCACTAAGACTATCCATGGAAAAGGGGAGCATGATAGTGTTGGAGCATGTGTAAAAGAGTCATTGCAAGGGAGTTGAAATTTGAAGAGGGTGTTGATTTGATAGATGTAAAAGCTATGGTTGAATGGTGTAATGAGAATATGTGTCATGGTGCTCAACTAAATTTTATTATTCATAGACATTTCTAGTTAATGGAGAAATAACACTTGACAAAATATGAAGATTGTATGACTCTAACGGGTTCAAGTGAGATCCACTCATTTCGTAGCTCTAATACAAGTTCTTGGACTGTTCATATAAGACACTTGGCATGTTTATGTTCTGCATGCATAGACTCTGTTTGAAATGAGTGTGAGTAACAAAACTAGGTGGATGAATCGAGTTCCAAAACTCTAATTTCAATCAACACATATTAGGTTTCAACAGTATTCCAAATTAAAGATATGACATTATCAAATGACTTTGACCATGTATCTAATCTAGTGCAAATGGGTAGAATATTTTTCATTATGTACAATTTATTCTCATTAT
Organism: Torreya grandis; assembly: GCA_037957365.1. Taxonomy (NCBI): domain Eukaryota; kingdom Viridiplantae; phylum Streptophyta; class Pinopsida; order Cupressales; family Taxaceae; genus Torreya; species Torreya grandis. The sequence continues at coordinate 3,930,846 of JARHVA010000913.1, forward strand.
ATATCTTCATAGTATCACTAAAATTTGTTTTTTTGATATAGGGCATGATTATTTAATTATTGCAGATGAGGATAATGAAAAGGGCATAGATTAATACTTGTGTCAGTGTGTAGAGAGAGAAAAAATTGACTTCCCTAGTTATAAATGGTGAAAACATTGGTTATCCTACCGGGTCAGTGGTAATCACTGGAACTTAATTTTGATCTATAAAAAAATTAGATCAATGATGCTTTGAAGTGTTTGAAATGTACAGAAAGATACTGCACTATTCAAATTTGATTCTTGAAATGAATATGCAATTGCAAAAAAATCATGGGAGCCCATTAAACAAGAATCTCTAGAAAGTTTGGGAGTCAGACCATGAAGGTATTCTTGATACTATCAAGGTTAGAGCAAATCCTAGTGGTTCATTGGATTAAAATACGTACGTTTGTTGACTTTTTAAATGTATATGCAATCAATTTTATCAAATTGTTTTTTAGGTAGTACACATGAATTTATTTTTTAATTACTTACTAATAATTTTTTGTAGGTTAGTGTTGCCAAATAAGCTTCTACCTTCATGTGGTTGGCACTATTAGTAAAGAATTCCATATTTTTCAAGCTAAGAGAAGCTAAATTTTTAAGTACATAGTGTTTTTGCACTTCTAAACAGTAATGAAAATGCACTTTTAGGTGGATTTGAATGTCGTGGTGGTGGGAGCATGTGTAATTTGCCTATCTAGATGTAATCAAAGCGATAGATTCTCAACTGGAAGTCCGAAGGCAAAAATTGTAGTTGGAGTTCAAAAAGTTATCTATTCAATGCCAAAAGTTACATTTTAGGACCCCTCACTACGACTTGTGCCATTGATTAATTTCGAAGGTTTTGTTATGCTTATTTTTTACACACCCCCCACCCCAATTTTTTTGAAACAATAAACTGATACTCTTATTTGCCTTAGCAATGACCTAATCATAAAATTTAAAACTGCAATTGGGGACCCTAAGTCAATTAATGTTATTTATGAATATTCATGATTTTAATTTAATAATTTGGTAATTATCGTATTTAAAAATTCATGTTTGCATTATAGTGATTTCAAAAATCATTTGTGGACCATTAAATAAAATTGACATATTTATATGATCAAATAAACATTTTAGTTTCAATTGATAGTTTGATCAAGATTGAAGTGATTGTTATACTATTTTTGTTAAAGAAAGTAATGTATCCTATGGTTTTATCAAATCAAATAAATCATTTGATTTATCATGATTTACTTTGAATTTTGATTATGAGCTTTATTAAGATTCATCAGTTTGATTGATGGATCAATTTCATGTAGAATTCAAGTGCAAATATAATTGGCATTGGTTAATGGTGACATGATTTTAAGTTGATTTAAAATTTAAACCTTAATTTCTAAACATATACATTATCTTATGATGAAATTGTATTGAAAGTAATTGACCTAATTTGAGAACCCTAAATGGTCAATGAGGGGAAACTTATCTTATTTGTTCAAGGCACAAAATTTTTTGTATGATCACAAGGGTTTATAAGATAAGTGATTTATTTTGAAACGTTAATTAGATTAACTTATACTATGCTCATTTTCGAGACACAAAGGTTTTATGTGGTTTGAGTTGAGTTGGCAAGTTGAATTGGAAGTCTCAAGGTATATGAATGTTGTAATGGCAAATTGGTAGATTTCATGGCATGCTAGTTGGCAAGGTGAGTTAATACAAAGTGTGGTAGACATTTCGAGATCAAATGGTGGTTTAAGGCATTTAATGAAATGGGTATTAGATATGGATATCCACATGCCTTGAATATTAAAAATTGGTAAGTGTTTTAGTAAGCATATTGGTTGTCACTAAATTTGATAGTGTTGCTAAGTTGGTTGGCAAAATGCTAAGTATTAGTCTAGATTTCATTAACTAATGGCAAATGTGCACGTAGGCATGAGTAGTTACTATGTAGGACTTGGTTATAAATAGAATTATTTTCTTGGTTTTGGTTATTCTTTAAATCTCTTTTTCAGAAGCGTCACCCCGTTGGTTTGGAATTTGGAGTTGTAGATAAAGCTTTGTGAGCAAAAAGTTAAAGAAAAGTGCATACATGTATGTCAATAGTAAAATGATTAAAATTTTGAAGAAAGAATGAGTATTTCGAATAGTTTTCAAGTTGCATGGAGAGAAATATAGTGTCTAGTTTGCATGTTTCGATAAGTTTTGATTATCTATTAAAATTTGCATGTATGTTTTGGAAAGTTAAAAGAGCTTGTAGCTTTAGTGGTTGTTATGTTCTCTTTGTGCATGAGATATCAATGTTTAGGGTTTTATAAAGGATGAAATACTTAAAATTTTGATGGATTTAAAATATTTTTGAGTATAATGTGATAGAATGTTGTGGAAATATTTTCAAAGACAATTTAGTTCGCATGTATTTTATGGGCACAGAGGATATGTTTTGGGTTTTGTTCCAAAATTTTGAATATGAAAGAACAATAAAGAAAGTGTGATATTTTTCACAAAAATTTGAAATAAGTTGTTTCTCAGTTTTGAAATAATGTTTCAGATGAAGATAATTGATTTATTGTGGTATTTTGGTTACGTTTCATACATTGCAATGGTTTCGAAGTGATTGAAATTTTGATATTGGAAATGGCTTTCTCATGTAAATATGAGTATATTATTTTGATTAAGACTTTGACTGACAGAATGAAATATTATGCCATCTGCAATTTATTGGGTTATTTCAAAACCATGAATATATAGAATAATAAGAGATGGTTGTAGTTTCAAGAAAACTATAATATCGACTTGAAAAAGATAGGTTATTGTTCAAAGTTTATATTTTGATGACTTAGTCTCTTACTAGTTCTGAGTAAGTTATATGGATTACAATTTGAAGAATACATGTCATAAATGGTCTTTGTAAGGGTTTTCATGATGTTGAATCATGATAAAGAATGGGAGATAAATAATGTATTTTTATTTGATTTTGAAAATTGGTTTAATTTCTTTTTGTTGTACAAAAATTGCAAAATTATCACTTATAAAAATCTTCATGGTGTTAAATTTGATGGGCAAATAACCGTCATCACAAACCAGAAATTATGTAGTTTGATGGTCATTTGAAAGTCAATTTTAAATTGTTTGAAAAACACATTAAATTTATTATTTTCAAAAAAATGAAAGTTGTTTTAAAGAGAGATTTGGTTCATCTTTCACATGATATAGTTAAAATATTTTTACTATCAAGGTATTTCACAAAATAATTTATTTTCGGAAGCATGGTATTGCACATGAAATAAAGAGCAGGGAAGTAAGTTTTTGGAGATTTGGTATATTGCTTGGTAGTAGATTGATTATATACACAATATATATATGCTATCGAGTAAATTAAAATATAAAATACAAAATGGAATTAATATAAAGTTAATTTTATTTAATATAATATGTTACTTGATTAATTGAAATTTTAAATATTCTTAATTGACTAAAAAGGGTCCCCACCATTAGAAATACCAAGACTAAATTCAAATATTTGATCTCTTAAGACTTTTAAAAGTCTTAAATAATTTTTAATTTGTAAATCATCAAATTAATTAACTTTTAAAGTCAATTAATAAAGTTGATAAATAACTAAAGTTAATTATAACTTCTTTTTCAACCAACTTTAGAGGTTTAAAAAGAGATCAATGATTCATTTAAAAGGAGGAACAACATAGGTATTGAATACTATTACATTTATAAAATCGATCATTTATCTCTCTCTGCTATGCAACTTCTTAGAGATAGCATGACTTTTACAAATATACCAAATGGTACTTTCTCTGACAGTTGAGTAAATTACTTAGGCAACGCAGGTATATCCAACTTTATATTATCATTTATAATAGATTATCTAAAGTTTGTCAAGTTTAACATCTTTTAATGATTGCTCCTTACAATCTTACGTGCAGAATCCAAGTATTCAACCCGAATCATAATAAAAAATTTGTTGTTTGCAATATATTATTGATCTATTTGACTGTAAAAATTGTATCTCAAAACATTTTGTAAAAAAAGATGTTGATTTCTCAAATAACATCAATCTATTTTACTAAGACGACTCTCTCTATTGAAACTCACATGTTTTATCTTTATTGCACTATATTTTGACTTTGACTTTAGCTTAATTTATCTAATTTAGATTAATCTTTAATTAATCTAATTTATTTTCTATTTCTTTTAGTTTTAATATATTTTACTTTTATTTTTCTTTAACTTACTATTTATATATGTTTTTATTTTAATTTAGTTTCTTAAAATAGTTTTCCTTTATTTAATATTTTAGAGTTAGACATAGATTGTAGATTAGTTTAGTGTTAGTGTTAATTTTAGTTTAGATTAGATTTCTTTATTTTAGTTTTCTTAACTAGTTTGTTATTTCTTTTAGTTGCTAGTTGTTGTTTGCTTTTTTTTAGATTGTTGAATTATGTTTATTTTCTTACTTATTGAAGATTTCTTTATAAATTGATTTATTATCTTGTTTTTAATTGATCTTTCATGCTTCCTTTGTTTATTATCTTTAATGATCATTTATGAGCATTGATAAGATGTACTTTTTAATAATATGAATTTTTAGTTCTTCAAGAGATTGTCTAATTCATAGACTTTGTTCTGTCAGATAGGTCAGATAATAATTTATATCAGATGTGAGAAGGAGTTATATAATACTGAAGAAATGATTAGTTTTTTGAATCAAAACATTGTTTATAAGTAAATTTTCTTGATACGGTTGATTTTCAAGTTGTGTTTGATTGACTTAGTAAATATTTGTAAGCTTGATTTAGATTTATTATTGAACATATTAATCCTCATAACTTTAAAAGACCCTTTTGCACACCTTAAGACTGATTTTCAGCCATAGGTCCTTTACAATTAAATTAATATGATTCCATCTTGACCTTCACGATAGGCGAACAGGTTGATTCATTGGTGTGACATTTTTCACCGCTAATAGATTCCACCTAAGTGCTCCATGGTGTGATTAGAGGACTTTAAGAAGCAGGGGAGGGTTTTGATGGTTCATGGAAATGACTTACAGGTTTCGTTTTATGTATGTTTAAACTTAAGTTAAAAATACCATTTTTATTGTATTGGGAAGGGTGTTCTTGAGGCCAACATGAGTCGTGGGTTTGTCGATCAATCATGATGGGAGGCCAAGATCTTGGTCTTGGACATTATTCGTCCCCTCAAACATGTTGGCAATGCTAATTTTTGGTTAGAATGAGGTTTGCATATTGACACTTTACTTCAAACTAATATTTTTTACTTGCACTTATTGTTAATCTTCATATGGTTGAATGGAAATTAATTGTTTCTTTTCAAAGGATACAAGGAATCTATGAGGTAGTAGTTTCAATTTTCTAGTTACAAGTATCGATAAAAATTTTGAATTTTTTTATGTCTTGGGTGTGTGCTCCTATAGCAACCTTAGCAAGCCTCTCTCATACATATAGTCTTCCTCTCTCTTGTCCAACACCCTTCACCTACTAGATCATTCACTCTTATCACACAAACACCAGCGTTTCCTTGTACAATTTTCATAACTTCATCCTTGTCTCTTTCAAACTTGTCAATCTTATATAGGCTCATAAACCTAATGCATGGTTTCAAGTTCTTGTCCTCTCTCTAAGGCTTATAAATCAATCCACTTTCTCAATTAAATCCTCTGACACACCTAATCCAATAGCAAAATTTTCAAGCCACAACTCTTTAAGCATTTACTTTGTTCTCCTAAACAAGATTGTATGCACAATATCAAGGTTTAATCAAGATTATACCTTCGAAGCTTATCCTGAGCATTCTAAAGGGATAAAACATACCCATACAAGATTCAACATGTACCAAAGACCCTCATGAACTCCAACAACTCAATCAAACTCCTTCCAAAGGAATGTAGTAAACTATATCTCCCTACTTAGACTAAGAGTTCATATCTTGGCTTCAATTAACACTAAACATGACAAAATAACCTTGAAAGACTACCATGAACTCCTCACCTATTTCAGTCACTTTCTCCATGATTTTTATTCTTCAACCCACCTTTACTTGAGGGTGAAACTACCCATTTATCTACCTTTAACCACTCAATCCTCCACACACCTACAACATAGCATGGGATGTTATCTTTAGGCTTTAATGACACTATCAAACATCAAAGTTCATTCAACTACATTAAAAACACAATGATAATGAGTTTATTCCACTAGATAACACATATTTTATTGATCTTCATAAGTATTTACAATATGATCCACTATCATATCGTTTTCCCTATGGACAACACAATTTTTCATCTTCTTGCTCCATTTGTCCCTCGTCCCTGAACTTCCTACCTACTCGATTGACTCATATCACTTCCCCCTACTCTCATAAACCACGCACCCCCAGGCAACTCTCTCTCTCTCCCTTTTGTCTCCCACTCTTGCATGAAATTTAATTTTAAGTGTTCAAGGTTATTTGGAGGTTAGAATAGGTTTGTGATAGAAGATATTTTTAAAGATCAGTTGTAGAAGCCTAACACCATTAAGAGATAGGCCTAAAAATCAATATAACTATTAATGAGCATTGATTTGGGTCTAGAGACCTCGATGGGGAGTTGAAATATGTTAAGAGTGAGGTGTTGAAGGTACTAAAGGAGTGAGGTGTTGAAGGGTAGAAACCAGTCTCAAGAACGTGCATTAGGCCTATTAGGCCAAATAGCCCTTGAAGGGAAAAAAGTGCAATAAAGTGTAAAGGAGTGTCAAGGCCTTTGAAATTAGATTGAGTGGTTTGAATGAAGTTTGGATAGGTAGATATAATATTTAGAGGAAGTGTTCTTGAAAATATTAAAGAAGAGGAAGGCATTTAGGCATAGCCAAGCCTAGGGAATGTAAAGTGAGAGAGTGTGAAGAGTGAATGACAAAAGGGGTAGGTTGGAGGATAGTAAAGGAGTTGAATGCATAAGATGTATTGATAGAGATTACTCGAGAGGTGAGGGAAAATATAAAGGAACAAGAATCAAAGAAGAAATACAAGTAATATGCCTAGTTTCAAGAAAAGCTAGCCAAAAAGGCATTAGAGCCAGGTGAACATAAAAGATCAGGTTTGCAAGTATAGGTATTAGAGTGAGAAATTTATAGGGATTTATGGATGATTTTTTGTCTCTGCATTATACAAGTATGAATATGATTGGGTATGGGCCTGAAGTGAAATAAAATTGTGTTAATGATCAATTGAAAAGTTATAAATGGTTGATGACAAATGCAAAATAGATAAGAATGTCATCAATTATTTCCACTACATATAATCAAATAAAAAATTTAATTTAAAAAAATATGGGAGATCAGAGATTTATAACATTGAAAAAATATTTTTTTAATCCTCATTTGTGTACAACATTAAATACGATATTCAAAAGATAATAGTTTAGAAAATCAAAACAACACTATACGATAACATTTTAAATTAAAACTGAATATAAATTAGATATATTAACATAATTTAGATTAAAACTCCAAAAAAATCATATAGACACATGTACAATGTCAATAATACATAAATTGCCATGATAGGCATACAAAGACTTACATCATCTACCAACATAGTATCTGATATTGGGTGAATGTCATATATGCATATACAATGCCAAAAATGCATACATTGCCATATAGGCATACAAAAAAGCACATCTCATGTAAGACATCTTAATCATCAAATAACCTCCCTCTCTTTGCCTTCCTCGAAGAAGACTCTCCCTAGGATGCCCTATTGATAGATGGAGATCCCTCAAATGCCTTGGATTATTCTAAGGTCCAACTGTAGGGCCTACACTCATAGCTCGCTTGCAGTTGAACTTGTTTAAATACAAGTACCATTATAAAATTAACATAAAATACATTCTACCAAGTTAAAAAATTAATTTTAAACTAGAATAAAAATCATTTAAACATGCACTTACTACAAGCTTGCAGTCTTATTCGATTTGCCTTTGACACTCAAATGAGTCAATGGCAGGCTCAGTTGTATGAACATGCATCTGAAATAGGGAAGAAACATGAGAAGTTTCTTTACTAATCATCTGACTAGGACTATCAGATGTCATGGGATAACCATGCATAAACAATACATTCATATAAGTTATATTTGCTCAAAGTATGTAGTAAATTTATTAAAATAATTTTTTTTTTATAATTCAAAATTACAAGTTAATATATACCTCTGTGAGCACCTGTGCATATGACATTACAACAACAATGCCTATGTTTATCTTAGCTCGTAATGATGGAAGAGTGTCTACTTGAGCCATCAACTAAATGTAAACAAGGTCTCACTTTTATATAAAGTATCAAAGATATATGTGGCAATTTGTTCTCCTTTATTAAACCAAGAGTGTATTTAATAGCATTGTGCTTAAATTTTGAGATCCTTGATAGATAAATTTAACTTAAGTACAACGAAAATATACATAGACTAAATGTACATAGAGCATAATAATAATACAAAATTGTACCTCTGTATAAGTAAAAGGCATTGTCCTAACATAGATAGATGCAGTAGTGGATGGGTCAACAGCTGGATCTGTATATTTAAACAATGGTTGCATAAAATCAAATACTACAAATGTGGACTGTGACGATGAAGGCATTGTCTCCTCTTGGAACATAAAAAATTACATATATATATTATTAATTTCTATGTAAATTAATTATTAGCTAGATTAAATTTTTAAATATAACTTAAATTTAACATAACATTTATATAAAATATACCTGCATCTATGTAGTCGCTGATGTTTGCACACAAATGTGCATGCCAAAAACTCATCACTCATAAGTATATCATCCAAGCCCTATAAATCACCAATGTCATCATCATTAGAAGATCCAATGCATATAGCTCCACAAGATCTGCAAGGGTGGAGTCGAGTATGCACACTAGGTGGTGTATCCATAGCATTAGTCTCTAAAAACCTACTCATATGATGAATGAATGTATTGGTGAGCGCACTAAGTGTATGTAGAGTGTCGATCTCCACAGCCTCTTGAAGTATAGAAGAGATCTTGGGTTGAAGTGGCTTTTAGATATGGATCCTTATAGGTCGATTAGGTGCACGACATGCACCCGGTCAATCATGTGTAGAACTTCTCCCTCAGCCTTGAAACTAACTATAATAAAAATAGTTTAGAATCTCATTGAGGACAAACTCACAATAGAGTTTCTTCAAAAAAAACAATAGGTTGTTACATGGTGGATAATCAAACACCATTCACCATCGGTCATAGAAATTGACTCTGATTAAATTATGTTGGTAGTGATGGATTGGGAAACATTTAGCTGTTACTAAAAATGGTGCATTTATGGTTGGGTCAATGAATAAGGCACAAATGGTGGCTTTTGATATGTCTTTGTTATTGACCTCACGTGTTGACAATTTTTTAGGATAATAAGCCCTACAACTATCCCGACATGGATCCCATCTGTCAATTTGACTCGTTATAGAGTCAACTTGACCTAATAATGACTCTAGGGAATTGGCTAGATAGGTGTGGTGGGTGTTGGTGAAAGTGGGATCCCTCCTTTTCTTAATTAATTCTTCAATTTTAACTTTATTTTCCATAATGTGGGCAGCTAGATTCTCCTAACTGCTTGGGGAATTTTGTGGAACTATAGGAGGGTTAGGAGTTAGCATGATAGGTTGTTCAAAATAAATAAATTACCAATTAAATAATGAAAATAATAAAAAATACTAAAATTTAGGGTTAATGTGTAGATTTTTAGCACTTACCTCTTATACGTGGCGGCATCATCAATTAGTCGATGTGTTGAGCTTCCTAGGACAAATTCTAGCAAGGTTTGGCCTCACTAGGGCAAAACGGGATCACGGAGTGGAGGAGAGTGAGGAGAATGAGTGAACCCAAACATAAAATGAGGAAATTTTGCATTCATGTTCACTTTTTATTTTTTAAAAATGACATAGGGAATGCGATCACGTTATTGTTTTTTCAATAACGTGATTGCATTATGTATTAACTTGATCGCGTTATAGCTTGGTAACTATCGAGCCATAATTCAAATCACGTGATCACATAATGTCAATAATGTGATTGTGTTAGACATTATGTGATCATGTTATTGACATTACGCGATCGTATTATGGAAAATGTCCACGGCGTTGTTCCCCAACTTCATGCATATACCTTACATCTGGATGTGCATTTTCACTGTCAGATCCTAATTACCACAACCAAATCTCATGATATTAAAGATACATCTCTAAACCTTACATGACTCAATCTTTCTTAAATTTTAAAAACTAATTAACTCTAGAGAAATTAATGTTTGTTTGCATATTCAATGGTATTATGAGAATTTATGTTGCATGTTAGTGTAAATACTTTTATACATAATACAATTTGGTGAACTTGAGGTGAGCCAAACATGCAATTAGTAAAAGGACACATCATGGCAGATCAATTCATTGAGGCTCCTTTAGATGATACATTTCGTGATAAGTTTGTAATGAATGTTGATGATAATAATCCATGGACTATGTGTTTTTATGGTTCTAAATGTGCATTTCATGTAGGAGCGATAATTTTACTTATCACTTATCAAGGAGAGACTATACCACATCATATGTATTTAGTTTTTTTATGTACTTAATAATACTATATAATAATATAAAATATGAGGCACTTATTCTTGGACTCCATGTTGCATGTGCATTAAAAGTAAAATATATTAATGTATATAAGGATTCTCAAGTCGTGATTAATATGGAAAATTTTAGTGGAGAAACTTACAAATTATGGTCTTAAATTTTGACTATTTTTTTTGGTTGATTGTTAATGACCAATCTGTCAAGAATTTATTGTATTTTGAAAAATATCACATTAAATTTTCATGTCATTATCAATTTTTAATGTTAATAACATAAATTTCGTTGTCATTGATAAGCATGATTTGTGTCCTAATCGTTCAAATTTCATAACATCTTTGTTGGCATGTTTGCTACTAACATGGAATGTCCAAGTTTACCAGTTCATTGTTCATCGTACGTTCATCGTTTATCGTCTGTCCATCGCCATTTAAAAAATTTGTTGTTAGTGTTTGAACATGAGCTATAACTAGTTCCAACACCCTAATCATACACTAAAAATCATTTTGTCACTTTAATAAGTGGAACCGTTTAGAGGATATCACTTTGGCCCAGGGCATTCTAATCTTGAAGAGTCTTCGTGTTATCATTAAGTGGCCTACAAGTAATACCTAGTATCTTTAGTAAGCAATCATATTTGTAGCAATTGATCTTCGCACACTAGAAGAACAACTATCCAAAGTAAAGGAAGAAGTTTAGATTAAATGAGTCACTAGTTTATCACTTAGACCTATCATCCTTATCGCCATTTATAAAGCAATCATATTTGTAGCAATTGATCTTCACACACTAGAAGAACAACTATCCAAAGTAAAGGAAGAAGTTTAGATTAAATGAGTCACTAGTTTATCACTTAGAACTATCATCCTTATCACCATTTATATTATTCAATATTTTTTAATATAAGCTTTATATATATATATATATATATATAATTGTAGAGTTATTTGCGACCCAATCAAATCTTAACGAATTAAATGTTGAATTGAATTGTGTGCATTGGAGAGTTCAAAACGAGTTGAAAAACTACAACTTATAATAACGAATTTTCATTATTAATGATTTTGAATGGCACTGATGACTTAATGATAGGTGCTAAAGTACATTAATATTATTATTTTATTAAAGTATTTTAATGAATTTTTGGAAGTTTAAGTTTTTAATTGATGGACAGAAAATGATAATTTATTAAATAAAAATAAATAATTGAAAAATAATTATAACATAAATTTATTAGGTTTTATTTTTTAATTATATGATAAATAAAATTAATATATATAAGTTTTTATATTATTAATAATAATTATAATTATTAAATATGGTGAATTTAAAACTTTTTTTTAAATTGTGATTTCTTAAATTCATTAAATAAGAGTTTATCAAAGTTTATTATTTTTTAATTAAAATTTTAAAATTTATTTTATATTCAAAAATTTTATTTATTGCAATTTTATATTTAATTTTTTTTAAATTAAATTTTTATTTAATTTATTTATTATTAATTTTTAATTTGAATTAAATATAAAAATTAAAAAAATTAAATAATATTTTAATAAAATTATTATTTATCATTATATCTTTTAAATATAAAATTTAAGTAATTTTTCAATAAACAATATATTACTATATTTAAGGTAAAAATTTACCTTAAATATTTTGTACAAAAATTACTATCTTAATAATAATGTTAAAAACATCCTTTAATAAATATATCATAAATATTTAGTATGAAAATTACTATCTTAATAATAATGTTAAAAACATCCATTAATATTATTTGATACAACTTCAAAATTATATTTAAAAAAATATATATTAATTATAAAGTTAAAACATAAAAAAATATATCTTCTTTGCTTTCATCATTCATTTTTTTTTAGCAAAAATTTCAGTTAAAAATATGAATAATTATTAAAAGGGTTGTAGTTTAATTGGTGAGGATTATGGTAGCTTATATCCATCCATCAAGGTACAAATTTTTCTAAATACTTGATATAAAGAGTCAAGCAGTTAAATCTAAGATCATGCCTTAGCTGATTTTGATGACATAGATGTCCCTTACTCGTCACTACTTAACCAAAAAAATATTACTCATTTAAATGTATGTTTACTCAACATTATAAATTCACTATATTTATTTTCGAAATATAAAAGAGATATCAACATTCTATATAGTTATATAATTCAATGATTCCATATAATTCTTTTAAACATATAATTAAAAAACCATGAATAATTCAAATCTAGAAAAAATTCAAATATAAATTTTTTAGTCAATGTAAACTTAATACATTTAAGACAAAAATCCTAAAAGCCAAATAATTTCTTTTATAGTGCAATTCATATCAAACATTATCTCAACATTTATGCAAACTAAGTGTAAGAAAAGGTAACTAATTATTGTAGAAATTAACTCTGAGTTTCCATGATATTTGTATTTTTCATTACCAACAAAAATCATGCTATAACAATGTTTTTTCTTTCTTTTAGTAGAGTGTTCATACAATATTTTGTATGAAAGATTATATAATCATGCAGAGGCATTAATTGTGATAATGTTTTAGCGTGAAATGCTTTTGGAGATTAAGTTGTGACAGTTTTCAAATGTTATGGAAAATTTATAATATTTTGAAATTTTAGGGCATACGTTTTCAAAAATGTTGAATTACATTTAATAATCTTCATTTTTGATGTAGGAACATCCCAAATGAATCAACAATCTTACATCACTTAAAAATAGAGTCGAGTTAGTCAGCGAATAAGTTAACTTCATTGATGCACAATCGCATGATACAAAAGTTTGAATCTCTCTAAACTATATGAGTCCACTTATGTAGAAGGAAAGATGGTAGAGAGTTGCATAAAAGTTGGAATAATAAAGGGGTTACAAATTTTGGAGCATGCATACAATAGAGGAGAACTAGGTACCAACAGACAATGCACATAAAGATTTGCAGATCAATGTGCAAAAGTGCAAAAGAACTAAATGGACGAAAAGGGCAAAGGCAAAACAACATAGAGATCCTAAGGAACTAGGACAATGAACAATGTGCAGGGACTGCAGAAACGAGGCACAAAACCTTCGACACAGACCCTAAGGACGCTGGATTGAACAAAATAACTAACCACATAGACTTACACTTAGTCATTTGAATTAGTCCAAGCTAGTTGCATGATTGACACGATTACAGAAAGAATGAAGCTAGAAAAATATAATCCATGCCAATTTGTTCTAGCAGTTGTTAGAAATGCAAAGCTCGAGATAGATTGTAAAAGACAAGGCTACATCTAGGGTCGGCTAGCTAGTGACAACGATCATTTACTTGGTAGATGCGATAACCGTGTCTATAAAAAGAAGAGTCCAACCAACATAAAAAGTTGTTGATAGTGGTTGTTGGATTATTGAAGGTTGAGGGTAATGTTGTAGAAAAGGGTCGAACAAAAGGTTACAAATCTATGAAAATGCAAAGTTAAGAGGGAGGAAGCCAGAGCCGAGAGCTCAAGTAAGGCCTATAACCTTAATGTGTATGAAGATCATGAAGACTCCATAGTCTTAGAGAGCCGAGTGCTTTATGTAAAGTTGTGAAGCTAAGAATATCATGTAATTTTGTTATGATGAATAAAAGGAGTTTGGGTAATTTGTTGTGTGACTCCGAGGGTTGCGTGGTGAGGCATCTCTTCATTGGGAACCCCTGCCATGACCTGCATTGCTTTCTTATAATGTTTTTCTACTAATGCCCTGCATTGTGAAACCCTTAATATTTTAAGGGGCATTCATGACATGCAACAAGGGTTTCAAGGTAAAAAATAAAATGCAAGCCATAAGATTTCCAATTATGGATTTCCCATAACATTTGAAACAAAAGAAGCCATGAAAAATCGAGGGTTTAAAAATAAATGGGAAGAAGCCATGAGTTTTTCTATGTTTTAGTAGCCATGACTCATGATAGCATTAGGACCTACAATGATTTTTTGAAGGGTGAATTCACAAATGGAACAAAGGAGCTCGGCCACCCTCTATGGATATGTAAAATGCAAGTGTGTTTTGAGAATTATGTAAAACACAGGCCATAGGGTTTTGAATTATGGATTTCCCATAACATCTGAAACAAAATAAATCCATGACAAACCGAGGGTTTTGATAATAACCCCAAAAAAAAAAAAAAACTTTGTAAGAATTCTGCGATTGAATGGCTATCTCATGACAAACTTTTTTCATTTTGTATATGTTTATGAAAGAAAGAAATAAGGTTATTCTCGATTATTTTGAAAACCCACTATTGTGCCTTCAAAATGTAGGACATACAAGTGTTAAGAGGTGAGGTTATTTAGTGAAAGTTTCACATGCATGTGCCCTGCTTACTTTTTCTTTCATATTGCTTATTTTCTAGGTCATTTTCCTCTTGTTCTAAATGTTATGCTCTAACTACAAATGGGAAGAACCCATGAGTTTCTCTTTGTTTTAGTAGCCATCACTCATGATGGCATTCAACGCTACAATGACTGTTTCGAATAGTTAATTCACAATTAGATCGACAGAACTTAACGAGCTCATGCATTAATTGTAATCTGTGTGAGGACATTCTCGAGAAATTATGTTGGCATGGGTGCGCGATGATGTTTTATTATTAATACATTTGCCTATGTGGAATGTCTAATCTACATGTTTGTCGTCCATAGGTCATAGACCATTCGCCATCCACCATTTGTTGTCTAATTTCCCTGATATATGTCGTTGTTTAAAGGATTTGTTGTTAGCATTTGGACTAAAGGCCATTTTACTACCCTAATAGGTAGATCCATTTAGGGGAGGCCACTTTGGCCCAAGACAATCCAACCTTGGAGAGTCTTGTTATTGTCATTAAGTACCTTGCAAATAATACCTAGGATCTTATGTAAGCACTATGTATGCAACTTTGAATCTTCACATATTAAAAGAGTAACAACTCAAGATTAAATGAGAACTTTGAATTACTATAATACTACATATTTGAAATATATTTTCATACCACCGACATTTTTATTTAATAAAATATATTAAACATTTTAAATTAAACATTTTTTTTTCAATACAAAATATTTCTATTTAAATCTTAATTTTTAAAGATCACTTACTATTTTGGTTATTTATATCATTGGAAGAATTTTTTTTAACCAAAATCAACATTGACAATCCAGTTTATGTTGAATTTTCAAAATGAGTTGAAAATTTTCAACTCACAAATAATGAATTTTCTTTACTAATGATTTTGAAAAGGATTGATGGCATAATGATAGATGGTACATGCTTCACTACATTAATATTATTATCTTATTAAATAAAATTTTCAAAGTTAATTGATAGAAAATTCATCGTCCATTCCTTTCCAAAGGATTAGTTTCCACCAAAATCAAAACTCTCAGTCAAAATCAAGAACGAAAATTCAGGTCTAAATTCCTTAGTCAATGGAAAATTAGATACGTTTACGGCAGAAATCCTTGAAAACAAATAATTTCTTTTATGATGCAATTCATGTCAAACATTTGTTTCTGTGAATTCTGTACCTTTTCATCACCATCAAAAATCGTATTATCAATTTATTTTCCTTTTCTTCAGCAGAAAGTTCATCGAATATTTTGTATGAAAGATCACATATTCATGTAGAGGCATCAATTATGCTAATGTTTTGAGTGAAAACTGAAAACTTTTGAATTAAATTGTGTAAACGATTTTTAAATCAACGTTTTGGATCACATTCGATAAAAATAGATATATTTTGAAGACAGTGAAAACAAAGAATGAAAGGATTTAAAGGATCAGAAATCAGCTGTTTGTTGGCTCTGGTGTTTGCATTGACAATCGTATTCCTCTTCAAGCGTTGGGTATGAATTTGATCTCCTCTTTGATCATTTTTTGTTTCAAACATCTGTGCAATTTTGAAAACTTACAGTTTAAAGAATTGAGATTTCTGCAGTTAATGTTTTTTTTTTTAATAGTAAAACTGTATTGATGCTTTTAATTACCAATGAAATTTCATTAAAAATATTGATAAATATAAACATCAATGAAAATTTAACCAGAAAAATCTTTTAACTTTCAAATTCTTGTAATCAAAGAAAAAGTTATTGAAAACAATTTTTTTTTTTTTTTGAAATATATTTATATATTAACTTAATAGAAATATACAAATAATCTACACAAAAAATTACGCTGTATGACAGCACGCCACGTAGTCATAATAGGGAAAGCCTAAGAACTAAAAACAGAAGCACCACAAATCACTAGACAAAGTCTAGGAACAAGTCATAATGTCATAATAAAAGATAAATTTAAACAACGAGCAAGGCCAGAAGGCGGAGGATCCATATCATTAAGACCCCAACCTGAGCTTGGCAAGTCATTGCCATCTGGAATAGGCTTCCAGCCAGCAGCTTGAGCATTGTCCATGTCATCTTCTTCTTCTTGTGTCCGAGTGGATGAAATGGCTAGAGAGAGCCTAGGAAACTTGTCCAGCACGTCCGATTGGCCTCCAAGTGGTGCCCCCCAAGCATCTAGGCACAGAGGAGGAGGAGCATCCCAACCATCCTATCCAATAGGGGAAGGAGGTGGAGGCTACCACCCTTGTTGTTTTCCAGGAGGGGTCATGCACTAGTACAAGGTGCCGTTTTGAGAGCAACGTCAAGAACGGCTGCAACGATGCCCACCACGAGGTGGAAAAACACTTCTATCCTCCAGTCTGGGATCCTTGGGTGAAGATGGTGGAACCTGAGCCATTACACAAGGAGCATCTCCCTAGTGAGAGAGGAGATCCTAAAGGTACCCAAGCTCTATAGCAACTTTGTTAGCTTGAACTTGAATCTACTAAAGAACATTGGTGATGATAGAGAACTTGCTCAAAGCAGAGACATTACAGTCAGAAGAAGCATTATTAAGCATAGAGTAATTTATTTCTTTCTAGAGCTAGAAGAGAATCTCCACTTTGAAAGTATGTCAGACTTGGGTGTATTTAAAGGGCATTGCGGGTTCATCTCCAAGGAGGATGTGCTACCAAAGAAAAATTTGGGCTGGAAAGGCCTAAAGAGATTGTGAATCCACGTCCAGACCCCTTGAGCTTTAGAACAGTACCAAAAAAGATGAGAAAGCATCTCAAAGTGGCCACAAAAAGGGCAAGTGAGAAGGGGAACTCCTAGTTGGATGAGCCTTTTGTCAATAGGTAAGCCTTTGTGCAGTATACACCAAGCAAAATGAGCAAGTTTGAGCTCCACACAAGCCCCCCAGATCATGGTTAAATGGAAGCTCCACGTACAAACAGAAGAAACCAGTCTCTAATGGGGATTGAGCTTGTCCACCATGAGTACATAGAGGGTGAGTCATCCATAGCCAAGCTGAGGAGTGCAATTGTGAAAGGGGGTCTCAACATATCACATCCAATCCTTCCACCATGGACGACTGGAATGTACAGAGCTTTTGTGGAGCATGGAAGGTGGCATGGCATTAAGTATCTCCTGGTAAGATTCTTGATCAGAATTGGCTAACCTAAATTTGGATTTCATCTCTTCCCAGCATAGCCAAGAACGAGATCACTTGCAGTAGATATCCCAGATAGTATGAATAACCCTACGAAAGAACTTGAGTGCGTTGCTCCAAGGGACCTCTGCCAGGGGAACTTCATTAAAATTAATATCAGGTGACCACCATAGAGAGTGGGACAGACAAGCCATCTCAAAACCCTGAACCATTTCAGAGAAGCCATGGTTTAATCTTTTCCCATGCCTTCCAAATGTTTTTAGCCACAAAGGACCCTGTGATTTGAACGGGAGACTTAATAATTAGCAAATTAGGGAAGCTGAGCCCTTTCCAAGATTTCTTGCCCTTAGGCAAGCTCAAGGAGATATAGCGTCTAAACAACACCTTCCAAGCTTCTTTGCCCTCAATGACCCACACAATCCATTTAGCACATAAAGTAGTTACTTGCCGAGTTATGTCAATGAGCCCCATCCCTCCGACATCCTGCATGAGGCAACAATATTCCCAAACACCCCTATGGAATCATTTACCTTGAGGAGAATTGGCCCAAAGGAAGTCTCTAAGTAATTTATCCAACTTTTGGTAAGATTTTTTAGAAGGCACCCAACATGAAGAGTAGTACACATAGGTGGTCGAAAGTATTTTCGAACAGATTTGAAATTTTACTAATAACGAAAGAGACTTGGCCACCAAGTGTTTGAGATTCTTAGCAAATCTGTCTACAACATATTACCACAACAAGGGTGGTGAGGCATCAAAAGCAAAGGGTATGCCAAGAAATTTGAAGATTACATCATGTTGGATCCACTTCCAACCATATTTAGCAGTCCATACTGACGGAGGGAGGTAGGATTGCCTATAGCAACGAGTTTTCTGCCATTGGATGTTGGAGCTAAAGGCCAGGCAGAAGGTGTTGAAACACTGCAAGGCATTGTCCACATTGGTCTCATCTTGAATGAGAGTAAGAAAGGAGTCATCCGCAAAGTGACCATTAAGTAATTGCATATCTTCGTGCGGGTTCATGGAATTTGGAGGGAGATAAATTCCCTTAACAAGCCCACTAGCTTGGGCATTGCTAAGTAGATATCCAAAACCCTTAGCTGCAAGCACATACAAGGTGGGAGCTAGAGGAAACCCTTGACGAATAGAGCAGAATAATCCAAGCTGCTCAGAGGTGACTCCATTAATGGAGAGGGTGATTGAGGCATCTTCAAAAAGCATATGGATGGTTTGGATGAAGTTGGGCCCGAAGCTAAGGGCTCGAAGCATGACCAGTATGAACGGCCATTCGATACGATCATAAGCTTTTTTAAAGTCAATTTTAATGAACATAGCTTGTTGCTTAGACCTTCTAGCCTAGTCCATCCCTTCCCAGACTGCTATAATGTTGTCTAAAATATAATGGCTTCTGATGAAACCTATTTGTTCAGGGCACACGATGAGAGGCAGCATATTACAAAATTGGATCGCTAGAGCCTTGGTAATGATTTTATAGGAAACATTCAGGAGTGTGATGGGTTGCCAATTGCAGATCAACTCGGGATCTCCCTGCTTAGGTATAAATTTAATGTTTCCTTTATATATATTTGTACCCAGAGAATGCGTGTGAAAGGCTTCTTGATAAACCCTATGCAAGTTAGTTCCCATAAGGTCCTAGAGAGTTTTATAAAATTCACAGGGGAAGCCATCAATGCCTAGAGCTTTATCATTATCTATGTGAGACACTGCCTCATGCAAATCATCGACAGTGAGGAACCTATCGAAAACCACACACTGGGGAGGAGTGAGTTTACATAGCACCATTGCAAGACATTAATGAAGGGCAATTTCATGCTCGGTCAAGGACGCTTGAGCTTTGAACACTTGTTGATAGTGATGGAAAAAGGCTTGAACAATGTATGGGATCTTTGTAAGTTTTTTTGTCAGCCTCAGAGATGACTTGAATTTGTTGATTTGAGTTATTGGCTTGCAGCATTTGAAATAAGTCCTTTGAAGCTTTATCCCCTGTTTTGAGCCAGTGAAGCTTGGCTTTGACTTGAACTCCTCAGGCATTATAGTTGTCTATAATATGGATGTGATACTGCAAGGAGGATACTTTGACCTACAAGATCTCATTGAAGGGATCATTTGCTAAAGCTAAAGTTGTGTGGCTCAGCTTTAAGAAAGTATCAAAGTAAGAGTGTCTCCAAATTTTAGCAAGTTGGTGGCCATAGATTCGTAGAAAGTGAGATCTCCTTTTGATGGCATCACCCCACCAAAGAATCCAACCAGATTCTTGGGAAGGATGTGGATCTAAATTCCAAACTCTCTGAATGTGCACCATCGTGGGCCCATATTTGATCAAAGAGGTGTTAAGGAAGAATTGTGTTTTGTGGACTTTGGGTTTCATTAACTATCATGTCACTTTGAACCGAATAAGGGAGTGGTTGAAAAGCCCAAATTCTGACAGCACCTACATCGAAGGAGAAAAATTGTTATCAAAGGAGAAGTATGGTTGGGTGGACATCACAACCCTATCTAGGTGTTTCACAATTCGAGCAAGGCCATCCCTAAGATTACTCCAGGTGTACCAAACTCTATCTACAGGTCGACAAATTAAATTAGGGTCATAAAATCCCTATTTAGTGCACACATAATACCATGCCTCCCTTGCGCCAATTGCCCACTGCATTGGCAAATGACCCACTTTGTCCTTGAGAAATGCCACCATATTAAAGTCACCACATAAGACCCAATGGGCATCAGGGAGATCATCCACTATTCGTCACCATAAATGGGTACACTCCAAGGCATCATTCGAAGCATAAATGTTAATAAAACCAAATTAGTGGCTTTCAATGCTAAAAAGAGCCCATACTAATTAGTTTGTGGGATCCATGCCAAATTGCATTAAGTGTGACCAGCCTTAGAGAAATGAATGTGATCACCCCTCCACGTCCTGCATCATGATTGCTATGTAAAATGGTATTATCATGCAAGATGGAATTACAGATAGTCGTCAATAAAAAATCTACCACCTTGACTTTTTGTAGACAAAGAATGTCCATCTTGGGAAACTTCCTTCTGAAATCACGCACAATAAACTTGTGTTTTGGGTCTATGAGACCCTAAACATTCCATGAAAAATAATTCATAGATGATGGGTGTCGAGGGACATGTCCTCCAAGTCCAGACCTTCCAAGGCATCATATCGATTCTATAGAAAATACCCACTATTGGCACTTAAAAAATCATCAAATTACTTTCTCACAGTAGGGTCAACCTAATACTCTCCTTCCTCTACCTCGTCACTCCTTTAAGAAGTGTTGTGAGAGCGTTTGAGTGCATCCTATCGTGTAGGAAGTGGAAGAGTGGTTGGTTGTGAGTCTAAAAATCTGGAAGAACTTGTCAAGGAAGCCTCAATACCTTGAGACAAGACGTTGGTAGCTAGAGGGGTGTTGAATACCCTAGGTTTTTCCACTAATTATAGGGATTAAACTTAAGGAGGCTCTTTCTCAACAAGAGCATGCTCTTGCCGGCCATTGCTCAAAGATGACTTTCCTCCTTTGGGAGTAGCAGTTGAACTGATGGCTTTGGTACGGTTGTTCTTCTTTCCTACCATATTCCATCCATCCTCAACTAGGTTTTTGCTAGCTTCCAAAGAGGGCTTAGGGGGAGAGGATGAGCAGTTGGACACATTGTTACGAGCCAACTGAAGGGGATAATCCCATATCTTATGGTCTATGGCTCGACAATGAAATCAAGTGTTAGGCAAGTTGATATACAGGACTTGTTGTGAGTGTCTCACGTCCCCAACTTGAATTTACACAAACTCCTTGAGGTCGTGGGAAAGGTCTACTTATGCACAAACCTGATTTTACAATTTTTTTATATGGCAAACCACCCGACCTATGGAGGACGCTATCTGGTAAATAAAGTGCAGCAGGGGACCGGGAGGCTTGGAAATTCAACCCAAATTGGGACTTTAAGAGTAGTGTGCTCTGAGACCACAAAGTCTTGTGTCCAGGGGGAGAGAACCATGAGCGAGTTTCTAACATACCAGGTGGCAGACTTATGGAGGATTCTTCCTTCATGGAATGGGTTGGCAAAGTGGAAAAGAAATAAACCCTTAGTCATGTTCTGGATGCTCTCCAACTTAATGTCGTGAGCTGCCTAGTGGGTTTGAACCCAAGACCAAAGCATACTTTCAAAGGGAATTCTCCCAAAAAAATATCCTATCAAACAAAATTGCTCTAACCATTGACACATAGAATTAAGTTTAGGAATAGGCAATATAACATCAGAGTCCGAAGCATTACCCCTTAATAAACCTTCGGGACAAACTTCCTCGAGGGCTTGCAATGGCCATTGCTTGACACTCCATCATTCTTCTCCACAGCTAAAATAATTGAGATAGAATGGGGAGAAGTCGTTATAAAGGCTAGCCTCGCCTGAAGACAAGAAACCCTAAATGGTAATAAATGCAAGTCCCACAGGTAACTTAAGGCCGTGGTGTGACACAAGTTGGACATACAAAAAATCAAGGGTCGACTCAATAGCATGTATGGAGGAAACCTTGGCAAAGCAAAAAAAACTCTCCTCACTTGTCCATCCTGAAAAAAGTTTTTTAGAAATTATAACTAGTGAAAACACCTTTCGGTATAGTGGTTATGCTGATAAATTCTATTTAAAAAACAATTTAACACCTAATGTAGTTTTTGTGTGTACAGAAGAGGAAGATACTTTTTTAGAGGCATATTGAGGAGAGGAATTTAAAGGTATATTGAGTGGTGAATTTTAACGGAAATATATTGTTTTAATCTTCAATTCATTGATAATTTAGTCTCATAAATTTATAAGAATATTTTTTTTACAAATAATTTAAATTTAAACTGTTCAGGTTAAAAATATATATATTTGTTCATAAATTTATAAAATAAATTTTTTTACAAATAATTTAAATTTAAATTGTTCAGATTTTTAAAATATATATTTAGGCAAGGGTTTTGACCTCTCGTGTTTACCATGGAAAGGCCTTGGCAAATTTTTATCACAGTTGTTAGAAATGCAAAGCTCGAGATAGATTGTGAAAGGCAAGGCTACATCTAGGATAGGTCAGTTGGTGACAACTATCATTTCTTTGGTAGACGTGGCAACTGTGGCTATAAAAGGAGTCATCCAACCAACAAAAAAGGTTGGTGATAGTGGTTGATGGATTATTGAAGCTTGAGGGTATTGTTGTAGAGGACTGAACATAAGGCTGAAACTCTATAAAAATGTAGAGTTAAGAGGGAGGAAGCGAGGGCTGAGAGCTCAAGTAAGGCATGTAGCCTTAATGTGTATGGACGTCACGAAGACTCCATAGTTGTAGAGATTCAAGTGTTGTATATAACGCTGTGAAGCTAAGAATATCATATAATCTTGTTATGATGAATAAGATGACTTTGGATGATTTGTTGTCCCTTCACTGGTAAACCCCGCCGTGCCATGCATTACTTTTTCATAGTGTTTTCTTTCCGATGCTCTACATTGTGAAACCCTTAATATTTGAGGGGTATTCATGACATGCAATGAGGGTTTTGAGGGAAAAAACAAAACGTATGTCATAAAGTTTCCAATTATGGATTTCCCATTACATGTGAAACAAAAGAAGCCATGATGAACCAAGGGTTTGAAAATAAGTGGTAAGAAGCCATCAGTTTTTATGTGTTTTAGTAACCACAACTCATGATAGCATTGGGACCTGCAGTGGTTTTTTGAATGGTGTTCATTCAAAAATGGAGTGAAGGAGCTCAACCACCCTCTAAGGATATGTAAAATGCAAGTGCAATTATAGAAGTATGTAAAACAGAGGCCATAGGGTTTTGTATTATGGATTTCCCATTACATCTTAAATAAAATAAATCCATGATGGACCAAGGGTTTTGTTAATACCAAAACAATATTTACAAGCATTATGTGATTGAATCGCAGTTTGCATATGTTTATGAAAGAAAGAAATAAGGTTATTCTCTATTATTTTGAAAATCGACTATTTTGCCTTCAAAATGCAAGACATACAAGTGTTAAGAGGTGATTTTGACCAATGAAAGTTTCCCATACCTCTGATGCTACTTTGTTTCTCTTTCATACTATTTTTTTTCTGGGTCATTTTCCTCTTGTTCTGAATGTTATGCTTTGATTGCAAATGGGAAGTACCCATGAGTTTCTCTTTGTTTTAGTAGCCATTGCTCATGATGGCATTTGACGCTACAATGACTACTTTGAATGGTGAATTCACAATTAGAATAATGAAACTCAACCAAATCATGCATTAATTGCAATACGTGTGAGAACATTCTCAAGAAATGACGTTGGGATCAGTGCGCAAGGTGTTTTCTTAATAATATATTTGTCAATGTGGAATGTCTAATCTACTTGTTTGTCGCCCGTAGGTCATAGGCCATTCACCATCCACCATTTGTTATCTAATTTACCTTATGTTTGTGGCCGTATAAAGGATTTGTTGTTAGCATTTGGACATGAACTATAACTAGATCTGACACTCCAGTCATAGACTAGGGATCATTTTGTTGCCCTAACAAGCATAACCGTTTAGAGGAGATCACTTTGGGCCAAGACAATCCAACCTTGGAGAGTCTTGTTATTGTCATTAAGTATCCTGCAAATAATACCTAGAATTTTCGATAAACAATATATATACAACATTTGATCTTCACACACCAAAAAAAAAAAAAAAAAAACCCAAAATAAAAAAAGAACTTTAAACTACTATAATATATTATATATTTGAAATATATTTTCATACCACCAACCTTTTTATTTAATAAAATATATTAAATACTTTAATTTACAATTTATATTTCAACTTAAATCTTAATTTTTAAGAATCATTAAACTATCATCATTTTAGTATTATTTGAAGAACTTTTGAAAATCAACATTGACAATCTAGTTTATACACTCATAAGCCTGATTTATTTACGACCCAATTAAATCTTGACTAATCCAATCAAATGTTGAATTGAATTGTGTGTACTGGAGAGTTCCAAACGAGTTGAAAAAATCCAACTCACAAAGAATGAATTTTCTTTATAAATGATTTTAAAAGGGACTGATGACATAATGATAGATGATAGATTCTTCACTACATTAATATTATTATCTTATTAAATGAATTTTTCAGAGTTTAAGTTTCAATTATTTGATAGAAAATTCATCGTCCATTCCTTCTTTGAAGTTTATTTTCCCCCTAAATCAAAACTTCCAGTCAAAAACTTGAATAATTCAAGGGAGAAAATTCAGGTCTAAATTCCTTAGTCAATGGAAACTTAGATACGTTTACGGCAGAAATTTTCCTTAGCCAATGGAAACTTAGATAAGTTTACGGCAGCAATCCTTGAAA
This sequence comes from Torreya grandis, assembly GCA_037957365.1. Lineage (NCBI taxonomy): Eukaryota > Viridiplantae > Streptophyta > Pinopsida > Cupressales > Taxaceae > Torreya > Torreya grandis. Next base: position 3,956,415 of record JARHVA010000913.1, read on the forward strand.
ACAAATAATTTCTTTTATAATGCAATTCATATCCAACATGATCTCAACATTTGTTTCTGTGATTTCTGTTTTTTTCATGACCGACTAAAATCATACCATCAATTTGTTTTCCTTTTCTTCAGCAGAAAGTTCATCCAATATTTTGTATGAAAGATCACAGATTATGCAAAGGCATCAAATCAATTATGATAATGTTGTGGACTAAAAATTTTTAGATTAAATGGTGTAAGCTATTTTTAAATCAATGTTTTGGATCACATTCTGATAAGAATAAACATATCTTCAAGAAATATTGGAAACAAAGAATGAAAGGATTTAAAAGGTCAAGGATCGGCTGTTTGTTGGCTCTGGTGTTTACAATAACATTCGTATTCCTCTTCAAGCGTTGGGTATGAATTTGATCTCCTCTTTGATTATTTTTGTTTCATCTGTGCAATTTTGAAAACTTACAGTTGAAAGAATTAAGATTTCTGCACTTAATGGTTTTTTTTAAATAGTAAAACTGTATTGATGTTTTTAATTATCAATAAAATTTCATTAAAAATATTGATAAATATAAACATCAATGAAGATTTAACCAGAAAATTTTTAACTTTCAAATTCTTGTAATTAAAAGAAAAAGTTATTGGAAATAGTTTTCGTTAAAATAAGGACTGGTAAAAACACCTTTCTGTACAGTGGTTATGCTGATAAATAGTATTTAAAAAATAATTTAATACCTAATGTAGTTTTTGTGTGTATATAAAAGGAAGACACTTTTTTAGAGGCATATTGAGGAGAGGAATTTAGAGGCATATTTTTGGGGGTGATTTTCAATTGAAATATATTATTTTATTCTTCAATTCATTGACAATTTAGTCTCGTAAATTTATAAGAATTGTTTTTTTAGTAAACATTTTAAATCCAAATTGTTATTAAGTGGGTTGTAGTCTAATTGTGGAGGATGATGGTATAAAAGGTGTTGTTTAGTTATTTATTAAGGTACAAATCGCACAAGATATAAAAAAAGGAGGAGATCGAATGAATTTGATGAAATGAGTACTGATTCCTAAATGTTAGATATGGGTCAATTAAATTATTATATTGTTAATTTTCTTGCATTTCAATTTATCAATTCTGATATCCTGTTATAAATACCCTGATTGTTATTAGAATTTAAACTAAAATTATTCTAATAACAAATATATCTACTCTAATCATTGCATCACAATCGAGAAAACTAATATATTATTGTTGTTACTATTTCTTTTTAAAAATAATCCGAGTACAAATCATCAAAAATACAATGATACAAGTTCAAGAAATACTATAACATCTTTAAAGGATAAAAATAATTGTTTTAATGATTTTAACTAGTTTAAAATAATCTTGTGATGCATGTTTCTTTTTAAAACGCAGATCTTCTGTTAGCAATTACAGAAAAACATTAACTTCGTCTTGGAAGAGTAAAACCTGCAACTTCTTTTTGAAGGATGAATCTTCTGTATTTAGCAAAATTCTTTCCCAAACTCTCAACAGATGCTGCAAATTCAATGCCCCAATTTTTAACAAATGCAATCCTCACTCCAAAAATATAGATGGTCTGAAGTTTTATGTTACAATTTAAGCAATTAAATATAAAATTCTTCAAAACTATTTTTATACTTTTGAATTTTCCAAAACCATATTTGAAATAAGTTTTTATGTTTTCATAGTCATAAGATAGAGAAGAATAATTTCTGAAAAAATAATTATATTTCTTAGTTTTTTTAAGACACATTCGTACTTGAATCACTATCAATAATTCAACATCAGAATAAAATATATTTTATTCTTAAACATATCTATAAATAGTCTTAAACTTTTCTAACTTATATCTAGAATCTTGATCAGTTAGGGTTGGTGGTAGTGTCTGTTGTTACCATTATTAATTCATGTTTGAGAGATAGTGTGGGCGTAAATTGGTGGGGGGTTTAACCATTACTAATCCAAAATTGACTCATCTCACTCCTGGTTCGGAATCAACAGTGACAAAATTAATCAACAGAGTGTCACAATTCTAAGGGTTGGACCCTACTCTGCCAAGAAAAAGAAGCTCACTAAAACTTAAAAAAATTTGCAATGCTCAGGGTTGTGTAAGCCCTTCTGCCTTAAAATTTTGGTTCTATATAGGGGTAAGTGAAACTATCATAGTGTTGTACGCAGCGAATTTCAGGGATAGTATTTAAAAATAAGTTTAATTATTATTTTGAAAAAAAATCATGAATGAGAGGGATAGCATTTAAAAATAAGTTCAATTATTGTTTAGGAAAAAAAATTTGAGAGAGAAGTAGAGAATAGGAATTAAGATTTGCAACATTTTAGCACTAAAAAATATTTTACAACAATTGAATGTATGTGTCAAGAACAAATGGCTACTGTAAAAACAAAACTGCAGTCTAATTAGTTTGGTCGAATGCTTTGCAATATGAATGTTTTTGGGTTTAAACTCTTTTTTTTTTTTTTAATAAGAAAGAGGATAGTGGGATTTTTTAGAAATAAATTAACCAAATTAAAATATACAAAGTGTTTAAATAGAGCATGCGGTTTAGCAGGTCAAAGTCGTAAAAAACAAAAATCAATAAATAGGAATATACATAGCCAGCCAAACACAAGGCAGCGTAACTGATGCAGGCTCATGCAGAAGGAAGCAAAACTAGACAAAATAAAACCATGATATAGTCAACCAAGAACAACAAAAAAGGGCCACTTTATCAGAGAGCTGGGCCAATCACCTCGCTCATATCCATTACAGGGTCTTCAAAATCAACCCACACAAATCCTCTTTCTATAAAAATAGTAACCATCACCAGCGAAACCATGATATAGTCAACCAAGAACAACAAAAAAGGGCCACCTTATCAAAGAGCTAGGCCAATCACCACACTCATATCCATCTCAGGGTCTTCAAAATCAACCCACACAAATCCTCTTTCTATAAAAATAGTAACCATCACCAGCGCTCCCTCCCCTTCTTCCTTCTAAGTCTAAACTTTTTATTGATAATATTATCACATTTTAAAATTTATAGGACTACCCGCTGATTTTTTTTGCAGTCCAATAACATGATAATAAGTTCGAAGGATACAGTCCCATGAAAAGGCCTTGGATCATATTTATAAAGGGTGATTGGTCGTATAGATTTATATTGCTTTTAAAATAAAAGCTCTACATTTTAAAGTAGCAAACTTTCTACTATTTTTAATGAGAGACTATAGAAATATAATGAATTTTTCTATTAAAATAGAAGTCTTACATTATTAAATGTAGTAGCAAACTTTCTCCTCGAATTTTTCTATTAAAATAGAAGTCCTACATTATTAAATGTGGTGGCAAACTTTCTGCTACTGGAGGAGAGGGGTGGGGAAGTGATGGTTTCTCAAGGTTTATTGATCACTTGTATATAATTCGTATAACTTTTTATTTAAATGTTTTCAGCATTTAAGAATGGAAATCCAAAGAACTATTAAATTGGGAAAGGTTTTTATTTATTTTTAAGTAAAATCTGCTGGGAAATTTTAACAAACTTTCTTTATAAAACTTTTGATACAGGGTATTTTTGTTCACCGAGTATGATCTGAAATATTGCACATCGCATTTTGATAGTTCACTAAGTGTGATCTAAAATATTAGGAATCACATTTCAAATGCGATTCAAAAAAAATTATTTAAATTTTTTTATACAGTTCAATTCACGGACTGCCGAAACACTATCTCTGTAACATAGTTCGTTTTTTATTTTTACATTATCATAAATAGGCTATGAATTATTATGATCACTAGGTTTTTAATGTATTAAAATTGCATTGCTCTTGCAGTCGGACGAGTTATGGACGCAGCAATCAATTGCAGCCAGCAATCTCTTCCGCCCATTACCCAACCCAAACAACATCAAAGAAACCGCCACACTCTGGCAAAAAATAACCAAGGCAAAACAAACCATAGGCTGCTTCTGCAAAGCAGCCCAAATATCCTCATTTTTCACCCTGCCAAATAATCGTTTTTTTCCCGACAATAACCCAGAAATTTGCCCCTTCTATTTTAACTTTATTCGCCAAGATCTGAAGCCGTGGGAGAAAACAGGAATAACGTTGGAAGTTGTTGAGAAGGCTAAAAACAAGGCATCTTTCAGGGTTATTGTTATTAATGGAAGATTGTTTGTGGAGAGTTATCGTCATTGTTATCAGACGAGGGATTTGTTTACCATTTGGGGCTTTGCGCAGCTGTTGAGGATGTATCCTGGAATGGTGCCTGATTTGGACTTGATGTTTAATTGTAATGATAAGCCTGTTATACACAAGAACAATTTCAGGGATGCTCAGCCACCGGCTCTGTTTCATTACTGTGGGAGCAAAAATACATTTGATATTCCTTTTCCAGATTGGTCCTTCTGGGGATGGTAAGTTTCTACATTGAACCAACAAACCCAATTTTTGTTTTGGATTAGATATATCATGATTATGATGTTTTTTAAAGATTAAATTGGTATGTAACGCTCAGTATGTAGAAAATGTAATTTCTTATGTGATATGATTTAGGGATTCACATACTGTAGTTTAGAGTTAATTTAAATTAAATCATATATTATCTTCATTCAAGCACTCTTAAGTACAGAGTCAACAATCAATCCCACTTATTTTGGTTCAAGCGCTCTTAAGTATGGAGTTACCCCCACAATCAATCCCACTTAACTTGCAATCCCATTTTCAAAACCTTCACTAAGTGTTATGCCGTTGAATCTTTAATTATGAAGCTCTCTAGCTCTTTAAATTTATACAGGTGATGGTTTTATGTAGTGCATCACGTTATGTGATATGATTTTGGAATTCACCTTTGTAGGTGCTTCAATGGAAAAACCAATAGGCATCAGCCCTCGGCCTTATGAAGGGCATAAATGTCCAGCCCTCAGCCTCCTCAACCTAACCATAACCTAAAGTCAAGTCGGGCATAAATGCCCTCGGACTCCTTGACCTAAAGGCGCACAACCTTTCCTCATGTTGTTGGTCTCTTTGACCCCATCTATAGAGATTTGGGCACATAAATGCCCTCGGCCTCCTTGACCTAAAGGTGCACAATCTTTCCTCATGTTGTCGGTCTCTTTGACCCCATCTATAGAGATTTGGGCATATAAATGCCCTCGGCCTCTTGCCTCTCCTTGACTTAAACCCTATGGGAGGTTGAGCGCCCTATCCCTATATATTCTATAATAGTAGTTGAATGAGTGTTGACTATAGATATACATTGAAAGCTTTGAACTACCCGCAAGTAGTAGAGTCAACATGCCCACTAGCTTGCCTTCCACGCCACACTAGTTAACTATTCTCCCTAACCAAGCTGGTCTCCACTACTTCGAATGCTACTACGCCTTCCTATCCCCTATCTATATAAATAGATGAAAGCTGACTAGACTATAGATAGAGATGGTCTCCCTTCATTTAGATCTATCAACGCAGACCCATGACCCATATATCCACTACGAAGGTGAATTCCAAAATCATCACATAATTTGATGCACTCTGGAAAACCACCACCTTTATAAATTTAAAGACCCAGAGAGCTCCATAATGAATGGTTCATAAGGTGCAACACTTGCTGAAAGTTTTTAGAATGGGATGGCGAGTTGAGTGGTATTGATTGTGGGGGAAACTCCATGATTAAACGCACTTAACTGAGATGGGTGACCTCCAAGGTAGTCCATGTGTGCAAGATCCCAAAATCTTATTACATATTGTAATTTCTTTTCAATTCTATCATTAAAGAGTGATTTATATTTGTTTTTGTTGACTCGTTCTCAATTTTTGAACTCTTAACAATTAAATTATTTATGACATTTTAATACTTTTTAATAAATTTTATTACTTAAATTAGTTCTTCTACATAATAACATGATGTAAAAACTGTTATTATTATTTAAAATAATTTTTAAATCAAATTAGTTTATAAGACCTATCAAAATCTATAAATATTTATCTTTTTGTTGTCAAATATAAATATATGTATATTGAATTAAGTGATTAGATTATTAAAGAGAACTCATTACATTTTATTTGTTATTTGAAGTTTATGATCATTATTGGATTTATAGACTATATGTAAGAAATAAATAAACTCTAATCAATTTCATGGACTGCAAAAGCCTCAATTGTTTAATGATTAGATCGTTATTATCATGTTGTTTATATTAAATGGTCAGATTAATTCTATGCAGGGTCAATGTGCAACTATTTCTTTAAATGCTTGCTGATGCTATATTTTTTTTCACTATATTATTTCTAACTTAAAAGATTTAGTAATTAACATTAACAGTAAAAAAAAATATTTCAAAATTAGAGAATCCCTTCTATCTTTTTATTTTCTGAACTTTTGAGGGAAAAAGCTTGAGGTTATATTTACCATATGATAGTTGGGTCTAGAGGGATCAAATTGTGGTCCAAACTAATGCAAGGGCATCTCAAGACCAAGACACACCACCTTTCCTTCAGTTTTCATTTTGATATTGTATGACCTGACTGCTTTTCGAAAACCACCTACTTGCACCCAACGTTCCATACACCTGATTTCAAATTCAAAATGAGAGGAGCAGAAGGGGCAAGCTAAAGATCACAAAATGGACCATGAGCTCAGTCTATTGAAAAAGTTGTAGAAACTTAGACAAAGAGAGGACTCAGTGAAGCATATACAAAAGAGTTTTATGGGTTAACCATTAGAACTGCACATGTTGATCTTGACCAAGAAAAGGTTGCAAGGTATATAAACAGTCTGAGGCTAAGCATATAGGATGAAATGTGGGTGGTAAAGATGCATAGTGTTGAAGAAGCATATCAATATGCTTTGAAGGCCGAGAGAAAGCTTGGGAGAAGACAACCCAAGAAAGGTGGAGCTGATGAGAGTGTGAGAAGTGGTAGAGGCATGCAAGAAGCTGCCCCACAGAAAGTTGATAGTTCATCATATGGGCTGGTGGAGAATGTTTCATGTGAGCATGAAGATGAGACAATACATGGAGGAAGTTACAGCAGCTATAGTAGTTTCAACGGTGAATGCTAAAATTGTGGAATGTATGGACATAGGGCATTTAAGTGTACTCACACGAGCAAGCTCAAAGAGTGGAAGAAGTCACAGTGCTATAGAGACTTCAGGTTACCATTCGGTAGTGGACAAATGGAAAGAAGTTGGACAACGTGCAAGTTGAGTCAAGAGACAAAAGGTGAACTTGATAGCCAAGAAGAAGACAAGCTTGAAGACTACAAAGAGGCAAGCAGAGCTAAGTGAGAGGAAGAGCATGTTCAAGACTAGAGACCATGTAAGAGGTAAGTGCTGTAATATCATCATTGATAGTGTTGGTAGTGATAATTTATTGTCTAGAGAAGTAGTCAAGGAGATTAAGTTGAAGTGCCAAGCACACCCACAACCCTACAAGGCGACTTGGTTATTAGAAGGACATGATATCATTGTTCGGGAGCAATGCCAAATTGATCTGAGCATTGACAAGTACGATACCACAGTTCTGTGTGATGTCATCCCAATGGATGCATGCCATGTGGCATTGGGAAGACCATGGCAGTTTGACAGTAAAGCCATATATGATTTATAGAAATATTGTTATAGTGAGAAGAAGAGACGGCAGGAGAACAATTTTGATGCCATTGAGGGAAGAAAATGGTGTGGAGAAACACTGCAATCACTTGGTCTTGCTTAGTGCAAGTGAACAAGCCTTAAAGCAGAATGAGAGAGAGGAAAACCTCATTAAGTGTGTATGGGAAAGAGGAAGAGAAGATGACATCTGCTAGAAGTGTCATCACAGAGTTTGCTAAAGGAGATTCAGCGAAGGGAGATGAATCTCAGATTGAAATGGACAAGTTGGAAGCCATGTTTACCTTGGCTATGACAACCATGAGAGAAGAGTACATGGATGCATATCTAGAAGCAACAGCAAGAGCTGTGAGGAACCCATGTGAACACAAATCAAGGGGAATGGAGACACTTAAGTATCAAGAGATGGAAGATCAAGTTGCAGGAAGCAACAAGAATACGGTTGAGGAAAAACACGAGTCCAAGATCATGTTTGATAAGGAAAAGATTCAAGAAGAGTATGCAGGGGCTGCACAAGTCAATTGGCTTGAAGCCAAGAACAGCCTTTTGGTAATTAAGGAAGTTGCAGCCAATAAGAAATGCCATTTGAAGCTAGAGGCAAGCTTGATATGATAAAGGAGGATGTAGGACATGAGCATGACAGCATGCCAAGGGTGCCTGATGTGAAGGAGTGCACTGGAAAAAGGTTTGCAGCTGAGTTTGCAATAGAAGAATGTCCTACAAAGGGCATGGAAAAGATGGGGAGGATTGTGCTTACCAATGCACTTGAACGAGCTTCTAAGGTAGCCAATATAGAAGAAGAGGAGTTGAGAGTCTCAGCCCAGCAAAGGGCACCAAAATTAGCTACAGAGGAAGAAAAGATGGGTATTCTAACTCCCCATTATGTTTTATTTGCTGACTTGTGTGCAGGTACAGCTGAAGAGATTAAAGTTCGAGATGAAGTGAAGAGACTGCAACCATATGCACTTGATGGAGTCAAGAATGGAGATTGGGCTTATAAGAAATGAAGAAACTACAGGAAATGAGCTATCTGAGCTCATATTCATGGACGGACACAAGAAGAATCCCTTGCAAGGATTAAGGGTCGTCAATACCAGTTGGAGAGTGAAATTTGGTTTGCACAGCGGAAAAAAAGGAGACATCAGCTAAGAATTGGTGGTGGAGGAGAAAGGAAGGAACCAAGGGGTCACCAAGTTTAGGAAAGGTTGAAGAAACAAGGCATAAATGTTTGCAAGCTAGCACAAATACAAAGCAAAGAGAAGAGGAAAGTTAGAGACCCGTTACAGTCCTACTTGGTCAAATAAACAGGGCACAATGGAGAGGTGCTTGTAGAACAAAGAAGACCAGGGAGTACGTGAGCAGGGGCTCATATTCAAATTTACCTGGGAGGTCTGATGCAGGGGCGTCTCAAGACCAAGACACACCACCTTTACTTGAGTTTTTGTTTTGATATTTTGTGACCTGACTGCTTTTCAAAAATGACCTACCTGCCCCCAACGTTCCATGTACCTGATTTCAAATTCAAATTGAAAAGAGCTGGATTTTAGCACGTTGGCTCTTGTTTGAAACTCTCTTTATAATAGGAGGTTTTATGGCATGAAGAGCTCACTCACACTGGGGAGAAGACGCTGACAAATCATTGTAGATCAGGGGAGAACCCATAGTCAAGAAGAACAGGGGAATGTGCTCATACAAAAGAGGGACTACTGTCAAGATCTTGAAGGGGTGAATGTAAGAAGAGGACAAAAGGGGTTGTTTTATTCATATATGCAGCAGCCAGAAGAGCGCAGATAGAAGAGGCAGGGGAGCTGTTTTGGAATGAAATAAGACATTATGACCATTATAGAGCTGAGAGTTCATTGTTCCCCATTTGTAAGTAGTTGAAATAGTTATTTTGTGCAAGTATAGACCACCTGATATGAAGTTTGTTGTGGAAAACGATAATCTGATGTTATTCAGTCTTGTTTTGGCTTTGAGTAAATAAAACGGGCTTGCCATTCGCTGAGAACAATCCTAGTGTGTTGTAGGTGGTGATGCATATTATATTTGCCCTTGAGTGAGCCTTTTCTTGCTTGGTTTGAGTGCGGGCTAGGACCAGGCTGCCGGGGCAGACCTCTGTTCATTTGGATCTCTGCCCCGGGTCTGCACCAGAAACTTAATGATAATGATATGCAAAAATGTATAAAAAAAGCATTGTTTGCATTGAAATAATTTATCATATAAGTTAAATCCCGTGTGAAAAGTTTGGCCTCCATCTTCTCTCTTAGCAATATAATCAAATTAATCTTAGAACCCTTTGATGACCCCTCTGTGGCTGTGGAGAGGGGATTGTGTTAGTGGGCTTCTTAACAATTAGTGATAGCGGTTTTCAGTGCACTGTGGATCCCTCTACAATTGAGAAGTGGCGTCTGCATTTACACAAACCAAGGGGGCCATCTTCAATGGCCCCCTCTATATGTAGGGTGAGGGGTCAACATTTATATTTCTTAGAACTTGTGGTGGGCCCTTCTATGACTAGGGAGAGTGATCCAAATTTACATAAGGTGGGGCAATCTTTAGTGGGTTGATATACAAGTAAGGGGTGGCATGCACACATCTTGGAAACCTCAAATGGGTTCCTCTACAATTGAGGAGAGGATTCCACATTTTTAGTGGGCCCGTCTATATGTAATTAGAGAGGTCCACATTTGCATATATTCAAACCCATGATGAATTGTAGGGGGGAGTAATTTGCATTTATGCAACATAAGGAGTTATTTTCATTGGGCCCCTTACAAGTAGGGAGAGGGGTTTGCATTTACACATCTTGGAACCCAAATGAACCCCTCTACAACAAGGGCAAGGGGTCCGCATTTATACATTTTGAAACCTATGCAGGCCCTTTATAACTAGAGAGAGAATGTAGAGAATTTTCATTTGAGTAAATATTAAAATCATTATTCTATCATTGGTTAGACACCTTATTGGTTGAGGAAGAGCACAAAATACATGGTAATGAATCGGATCATAAGGAGTAAGAGTCCCATTCTTGTAAGGTGCTGCAGAGGATCCTTCTGTCAAGGGAGGATCCTAACCAGCAAAAAGGAGAATGTCAGTCAGGGATTTCAGACCAGCAAAGGAGTTCTTACAAGAACGAAGTGTGCAATCCATTATGTCCACAGGATTCATATTTAGCCGATTATGAACAGTTGGAAGATAATACAAGGTTAGAAGGTTATACATCTAGATGAAAATGAATCTCCAAGATATTGTCTTAGACATTTAAATTGCAAAAATGCATTTTCAGATCTTTAAAACCTTGCTGTTGAGTAGTCCCAGCTTCTTAGGTGTGCTAAACACAAGAAACGTAAAGATTAACTTTGTGTCCTCACTGTTGGTGGACAGCAGTCTCCTTTTTGGGTTGTTAGAAGCCTGGTTCTATTTTGTTCAATTTGCTGGTTTGTTGAAGGTTGGCTGGTGTTTAGCTGTTTCTTATAATTAGCTGTTTGAAGTTGAGTATTGTTTGAGCATTCACAATTTTATCTTTGGATTTCTATGTAAAAAGGTTTGGGCTCTTTCAAAAACCCACTACTAATCTTTAATTAAAAAAATCAATTTAATTTATAAAATATTTAAAAGATATTACAAAATATCATCAACAAAATTTTGGATGATGAATATATCATAAATTTTGGATGATGAATATTTAAAACATTTTTCAAGTTTGAACTTCGATGACTATAGGGGTCCCTGTGCACTGCATGGAATCTAGAGGACCCAAGGAATTCTTCAAACATTAATGAGCCGGGGTCCATCGCTATGGTACATAATGAAGAAATACATTTTAAAATTGTACTAAATTGATAGTATGTTTTGGACAAACCTTGAAATTGTATACAAATAGAAAGAGATCTAAAATATAATGGCATGTATTTTTTTTTTCGAAAATCACCTCTATTAATAATATATAATACATCACCAATCATACAAAAATTGAGTGGATGACATTCAACTCTGAAATATCACATCGGTCCTATGACTAAGAAATGTTAAACGGTTAACTTAAAAAAAGCTAAACATAAGCAAATACAATAGAGTATATCTTTTCAACTAAAAAAAAGGACAGAAGCAAAGATAACATTTAAAAGCCTAACTGGCAAGGCACACCATGACACTAGGCCATAGGAGCAACAATCAACAAGGGTGGTGGAGGTGGAGGATCATCTTGTTTGTCTCCCCAGGCCCGCCAACCACTAAGAGCAGGAGGATCTGCAGTGTCAACTGAGGGCTCCCAACCATCCTAGGCCCTCAAGGTCATTGAGGCATGCAAAAGGTGCCACAATGGTGGTGGTGGTGGTTTTCTATTTTTTTATTGAAACCACTAAACTTCATAGATATCAATATCTCTGTCCATGTATTCGGATTATTTTAAGCAGATTACAACATGTTGAGTAATCATACATTTAAATTAGAGTCTTCCTTTGGATAAGTTGTCATGACTAGGGGGAATCCAATCCATCAAAGTTACCTAAGAATCAAACCTGTCCCTATCCATCCAGCTGTCCGTTCCAGGTGTCTATAGAGATTTGTACGCTGGTGAATAGTTTAACAACCATCATCCTCACTAGTCAAACTACAAGCCTTTCGACTGTTTTCTATTTTATACTTTTCAATCCTTTTACAATTTTGTTAGAGAATCTTCAAGCCCCTGCATTTTGATTAGATTATAGTAAATATGGTAACCTGGTATGAATGGACTGTTATGATCAGTTTCATTTCCAAGCTTGATCAAGGGTTGTTAAGGTCAGGTTCATTTCTGAACTTCATCAAGGGATACAATATTTGAACAATATATAAGTTAAACAGAAATCCATTTTTATGTGGAAATTTCTTAGGAGGTTCTCCTTGGCCCTTACATAAAAAGCATTTATCTTAACATAAAATAAATATTTTTCAGGGTTGGACAAGCATGGATTTTTATTGAAAGTGGTTTAGTGTCACATCATTTGAGAAGTGTGGGATTAGTTTATTAATTTTTTTTATATTTTTTTAATGACATTTTTCTTCATGTATTTGTTTACATAATAAAAATATAATAGAATTCACTTACACACAAGCACCATAAGCATTTGTTAATGGGGGGATGAAGGGTGAAAGTAATCAACGGTTTTGGACATCTCACCCTCTAGCCTCTTTCCCCATTGGCAAAGCTTTTGGTAATATTTTCAAGATTTAAATAATCAATGATTATTGAGTACCAAAAAACACAGGAAAGTAAATACGCTAGCCTTGGTATATACTTCCTCCAATATTAGTGAAAAATAACTCTCTGAATAGCTATATGACCATTAAAATCAATATGAATAACTGCCCGAAGAAGCATGATCTACTATTGCTGTTGAGTGGTATTAGTCTGAACAGCAAGCAAAGTATCCTATGCCAATGGTGGTTGAAAATTCAGAAGTGTAGCCTCAGGATGAGTAATGGATTTTTTTTAATACATTTGCAGGGCGGAATTAGAAATACCACCATGGGAGAGGGTGGTGCAGGAGATCCGAAATGGAAGCCAGCGGGTAAAGTGGGCAGACAGAGACCCAACTGCCTATTGGAAAGGCAATCCCCATGTTTCTCCCACGAGGCATGACCTTATGAAGTGCAGCAAGAGCCCCAGTTGGAATGGCAAACTTTATGAACAGGTAAATGATTTAAACTGGATCCCACAAACATATTTTCCAGTTGGAAACAACAGATCTAACTTCATAATGTCAGTTTTGTTGGAAGATATATTGAGACTTTATAGTATCATGTAATCTATAAATCTTATTAGAATAGACTCTAATATATGAACTTTGTCGATCCATTCCAAGATATTTGGAGTAAATTTTACTGTTTGTGTGTTCTATTTTTTCTTATAGATGGTCTCTACTATCTTTTTCTGTTAGGAATTCAAATAATCTATAGTAGAATTGCATATAAAAATCTCCACAGGGACAATCTTATTTTGGGTGTCTTAGAAATTATATATAAAGTTAAATTGTTATAGTTTAGTGACCAAAAACACATATCTATTATGATTAGAGTTCCGGATTAAAAGTTATACATAGATTGGATTTTTAGTGTGGGTGTTTTAGAAATCAAATAGGAAATTTAAGATGCAGTGATTTTTTAATAATGAAGAATTACTTGTTTTATTTTGTTTTAATAACAAGGGTTAAGTGTTGATTAGTTTAGGCACACACAAATATAGTGCAAGCCTATCAACTGTTTGTGAAACAATAATTGTAAAAAAAGGTCCAATCAAATTTTAACAAGCAAATTTGCAATCAACATGCTATGACCAGGTCAAAATTTAAAAGGATTTTTGGTCGTTTTATTATATTTTTCTTCTTTCTTCTTGCTTGCTCTAATCTTTTTTTCACTTTGAAGAGTTTGGCTACGAATGTTTCTGAATTCCAATGAGTTGTTGTATACAGGACTGGGGTAAAGAGTCCAAACGAGGCTTCAAAGACTCCAAACTTTCCAAGCAGTGTACTCACAGGTATTCTCTTCTTTACCAAAAGCAAGGTCATAACCTACAATTTTTTCATTAAGATTAACTGGGATAGTTTAAACCACTAGCTCAGACCCATATATAATAGCTTTGAAATCAGACACAAATATAGGTCTAAGCCCTGACTCATGCCCCATTAAAAGTATTCCCAATGTTTCCATGCTCAGTGCAAATACGCTTTAATCTTGGATGGACAGTCATGGAAATATGGGTAGTGCTCCTATTGGTGCATTACAGACCTGTACGTTTATGGGTTTGAGCTAGTATATATCAAGAGATTAGAGTCAACTTTAAGCCTATTTAGGTCAATTTGGTCTCTAGGATCCATCGAGGTGTATTTACTCGTTTAGAAGATTGTTTTCACAATATATGATATATCTTTAGCTTGTCTACTTGTATAAAGGAGTGTTTATAAGGGTGTGCCGTCTTGAAATAAAATGTCCGGCTTTGTTTGATTCTCTTTTTTTTTTAAACTACAAATGTTTGTGTAATTGTGCCTAATATAGTATCATTTAAAAATTAAAAATGCTTGAAGATACACAATATTGAAATGGTTTTTATTGGTTTTGTGTTTGAAGATACAAGATATATGTAGAAGGTAATGCCTGGTCAGTGAGTCTCAAGTACATTCTGGCATGTAACTCTCCAACACTCCTCATAACGCCAGAATTCCATGATTTCTTCGTGCGAGGCCTTGTTCCGCAACACCATTACTGGCCTATAAGACCAGATCAGAAGTGCAAAGCCATCGAGTTTGCTGTCAACTGGGGAAACAACCACACAGAAGAGGTGGGGTGTTATTCCTTAACATATTTTTTCATATATAGCTGTTTTACAACATATAGTTTTCTTAAAGCGGTTTTGTACGAGATTAAATTCTTGGTACATTGGCGTTGAGCAACATTAAACACATGACTATTTAGCACTTTTGTGTGCAAATGAGTGTTAAACCCAGGTGGGTCAACATCAGTCAATGTGAACGCACTGGGAGTTTACTTTGAGCTGTTTTCTTATAGCCCACATCTACCTTTTACTTATTTCAGCACAATTTTAAACATTTGGGTGTTGTGCAGGCAATGGCAATTGGTAAGGCAGGGAGTGATTTCATGCTAAATGAGTTGAAAATGAAGTATGTTTATGACTACATGTTACATGCTTTAAGGGAGTATGGCAAGCTGCTGAAATATAAGCCTGCTGTCACCAAGAAGGCAGTGGAGTATTGTTCAGAGAGTATTTTGTGCTTTGCAAATGATGCCGAGAAAGTGTATATGAAGGATTCCATGGTCACAGGTTCAAGTCCTTTGCCGCCGTGTAAGTTGGGGGAGGCTGAATGGGATTCAAAAGCTATTACTGATTTTTTAGAGAGGAAGGCCAAGTTAATGAAGAATGTGACATTTATGGAAAACAAAGAAGGTAAATATATTAGAAGATCCCTATAGTCAAGAGACTAATGCCAAATATATAAATTTTGTACTGTTAATCAATTCTTAAATATTTTTGCAATAATATTACAAGCTATGGCAACAAAAATTACCATAGTGGTACCTTTTTGTCTACCAACTTTGATGAGGACTTTGCTTTTTATGTTTGGGTTAGTTGTCTATATTATATGTAATACAATCTCATCTTGCTTTTGTACAAGATATACACTTAGTGGTTATTCCTACTTCATGGGAGTGATGTCATAATCAAGAGGTCCTACTAATATAATGGTTGATTGGTTGCAAGGTGAGTATGTTTCCCTGTTTGGCCTTCCCTCTTTCTCCTTTGTGCTATGTAATCCAAAAAAAAACATTATTTGAATGCCTTTAAATACATGCCTTACCACCTTAAGTCAAATACACCTCTTCAACACATCTTATATTTGCTTCTATAACTCTAAAATTTTCATTCATTCAAAAAATTAATCCCACATTGATTGGTAGGTGCACTATAGAAGTGGTTCTACATCAAAATGAACCACTTTCACCTACACCTACACTACTTTGCAATAAGATCTAATCAAATTCACCAAATACAATAGTAAAATCAGTGCTAATTGCATAAAGGAATGTTTTGGAATATCTTAAAAGTGCAAAGAGGGGTCTAGAAGAATATTTGATTTGCGGACAATCTAGAGACAATCCCTAGAAACAAACAATGTAGAGTAGGTTTAGACAACGAGACAAATTGAACCTAGAAAAAATAGGTGTAATAGAGAATCTCGACTAGAACCATATCACTCCTTTTGTGGCACAATGAAAACTGTAGTAGTATGACTTTGGAAACTATTAGATATTTTTAAATTGATTTTACACTCCTATTCCTTTGCCCTTGGGATTTGAAAACCTTGCTTGTTTTTATAGAATTTGTTGTGAGACACTAGGAACAACTCTGTTTTCTTAGAACCTTAATGTAATCACCCAAAAGTAGTATTTGAGTGCTAAGAGTGCTACTTGAAATTACATATCCCTAGCTTAGCCTTTGACCTATTCTAGAACCTATTATCACACTTATCGAGTCTTTGTGTAGACCATAGGCATCTATAGTCAGCTCCAAAGCAATCTCAAACCCTCATTTCCTAATCCTGGCCCTCGTGTTTAGTGTTCTGCTAGATGGACACTAGTGCCATAATAAGGACACTAGCGCCAGCTGGCGCTAGTGTTCTTATTATGGCACTAATGTCCTTTGCCCTAGCTTTTCTCAAACGTATATATTTTCAAAACTAAAGTCTCCTAAGGTTGGCCTAAACATCTTTTACTATCCGCACAAGCAACAAAACAATATATATATATATATATATATATATATATATATATATATATATATATATATATATATATATATATATATATATATATATATATATATAACTTTTAGCCCTCTAACCATTGGATGAAAATTATATGCAAAAAATACATTCAAACACAGAGTAAGTTGAGCACAATTAAGGATATCAATCTCTATTCTACCTTACTTCTGCATGCTACCATCTATAGCAACCCTAAGCTCAGATTTTTTAGATTTTCAGTCTCAAGTATGTTCAAGGCACTCAAGGCCACTATCATACTAACATCACTTGCACTTGCACGAACACTTAGTTGCGGAGAACTACATCAGGGTTAATCCCTCCTCAGAGTATTGGTATGTAGGCAACTCGCTTCACAACGGGGTGTTGAGGATGTCCAATCTACCCTACCAACAAACATATTTTTCAGCTCATGCCCTAGTTGTATGGAGGATTAGGGTTTGTACAATAAATCAGTAATTACAAGGAAAATATAGGGTTTTAGAATCATGCACGAGGAACAAATCCCAGAGATTTAGACAAGTGCACCCAAAAACTCGGGACAGTCCTACATAGAGGACACTACCACCAATATCAGGTCAGTTTTGCAATAATGGTGCTACTATCCAATTGTGGCGCTATTGTCCAAGAGGGGTTCTGACACTCAGATCTAATATATGACACTCAGACTAGCTTCCATCTCAGTTTCCAACTCCTAGATCATCTGTATTAGTTGTTTTTCAGCTAAGTCATTTCTTGCACTATTCATTACTATTTAGAAAAAGTAAAAGCTAGTCAATTTTGTAACAAATAAGTGGTTGTAATTATTGCATATTATTTCTTTGATTTAGTCTACTCAACGCTTTAACATAGGATTTATATTAGTTAAGTCCTAAAAAGTTAAAACATTTGGTGAAACTAACTTACTTCGAACATTGTTCAAACCCTAACCCTAGGTAACTCTAGGGTTTACATTTTCAGCATCTATATTTCAGATCCATACATTTTCTGATTTTATTTGATATAATCATGATAATAATGACAGAAGAAGTGTATCACTTTTTGTTGCAAAGTTTAAAACCTTCATTTGCATGTTTGTTCCCTTTAATTCAGAATGAACTCAGAAAAAACAAACACATGTATACATGATGCTTTATATCAATTGAAATGTATGTCATATTTCATTATATCTCTAGCATGTTATTGTTATCTTATGCGGAATTCAATTAAAAAACAAATCATTACATACATAAAGGAGCTATTACATAAGCTAACAACCAAGTGTCAAGCTTCAATGTCATGTCTTGTGCATGGGAAAAAATCTCCTTCTCCTCCGCATCTCCATGAGGGTGATAGCTACTTTCCCTCTAATCAAGGCCATGTTATCACTCCTCCAGGAGATAAAGCAACATATACCATTGTCACTAATTCCCATACTCAACGTATTCACACATCTTCCCTATAGGGTGTGTGCTTACATGTTCAATAAGAAGCAACTAGGGTTTGCATTTGTGAGACTCTAGGAGATCAAATTATCAGTATAAGCAAGCTACTATCAGATTTACAGAATCAAAATCATTAAGTGAATAGGTCATATTATTGACAAATCACATTACATGTACACAATGTTCAGAATATGCTAGCATAAACCATGTATATGCATCTACACCTGACAAATTTGTGTCTAGCACTCTTTCATATTCAAATCATAAATCACAACAAAGTACATCTACAACTAGTGATTCAAAAAGCATTTAAAGATCAAATAAGAGTTCAAGTGAGGTACTAAGGGAAATGATTAAAGCTAAGTTGATAAACCTACCTTTCTTACATCCAGTGAGGAGATCCATATATTATTGTGCATATCATATAATGCATAGGCACTACACCGATTCATGTTTAGCATTGAGAGGGAAAATACGATAGATAATGGATACAAATGACTCAAACCGTGACACATCATCCAAACAACATATAATGGCACATCTACAAATTCAAAAAGGGTCAAATTCAGAATTAATACAAAAATGGTTACCAAAGCATAACTCAGAACACCAAAAGGTTCACACAGCACAATCACAACAAGCACAAATAAAGCAAGTAAAAGATGCAAATCTACTTCTCCAAAATGAGGTTCAACTTTTAAAGCAGTATGGGTTTGGTCAAAAATATCTACAACAGTTTGATTATCATGGTCATGGGTTGGGAAAGCAGGGCCAAAGCATTACTTCTCACATTATAGCAGTTGATAGTGTTGGTCACCAAAGTTTGGTAATTATTGAACATCCTAATGTAAATTATTCACAGATATTGTTTATCAAGGCAATAAATTTAGATACACAAAAAATGTTACAAAAAGAGCAAGAACTTAAGTTGCAAAATCAACATCATGCTAAGCCAACAAGTATTCTAAAAAAAAGAAATTTAGCAAAAAAAGCCTCCACAGCACCATATGTCTAAAATAAACACAATTTCAAAGGGCAAAATCACAATCAATATTCTAAAGCACAATTTAGAAAGGTCAACTCCACAGTATGAGGCAAATCCCTCTAGCATTATAGATTATTATGATTTTGATGATGAACAATACTCAGATTCCTATTGTAACACCATTCAACTACAACATAGCAATCACATTGCACGAGGGATTACCATTCCTATTTTTGACATATGTCACATTGATAGTGAATCTCCCATGAGACTCATTAGTTAGTATTGTTATTCCCTTCTTGTACATACTTTTCTTCTCTCTTACTTGTACATAGTTCATTTTCATGTTGCTTGTACATAACTTATATCCATAAAATAGAAAAACATTATAATATGTCAGAAAACACAAAAACATTCAAATATAACTCATAAAACACAAACTTACAGATTGTATGCATTGTTACATTTACACTTCTCATATTTTTCAATACTACATATGCTAGCTATCTTAGTATAGTCAGTTTTACCGTACATATATTCTTCACTTGTTCTTGTCGAGTGTTTGTAGATTGCTTACAGGACTCAAGTCCACTACACCAAACCAGACTTGCCATTATCTACCCACTCATTGCATATACTCTGATACATGTGCCTTCACTTGACACATTCA
This sequence comes from Torreya grandis, assembly GCA_037957365.1. Classification (NCBI taxonomy): domain Eukaryota; kingdom Viridiplantae; phylum Streptophyta; class Pinopsida; order Cupressales; family Taxaceae; genus Torreya; species Torreya grandis. The sequence continues at coordinate 3,976,419 of JARHVA010000913.1, forward strand.
CCCACTTGGGGTCACCCTGTACATAGTTTCAATTACTAGGTTTTATCCTTCTATACTCTACATCCTAACGTTAGCATTGTTATATATTGATATTGAACATGCCACTCTTACTCAAAAAAATTGTCGACTATTACTACTTTAGACTCACCATATGTACATCTTAGCTCTTAAATAGATTTGCATTCCATATCCATGGTTGCTTTCATTTCTAGCTTTCTTAGTTTAGACTTGATTGTATTTCTACGTTTCTTCTATTCGAGGGCATTTGAATATGTCATTGTTCTTTGACTCTATGCCACTTCTATTCATAGTATGTATGCTTTGAACATGTGCCCATATCCTTGTGTGTGCTTTCCTAATTGTGTATGTGGACTTTTGAACGTGTCTTTTTATGTGGCTCTAAGCCAACTTGCTTGTTACTTGCATAAATGGACATTTGAACATGTCCGTGTATGTCTTATTTTCTCATATTTAGTGACATGTGTCTATGTCCCTTGTATTATGGTCCATTGGCCTACTTTGTGTGTCTCATATGTTTTGTATGTATGTTTTATTGTATACATCATGGCCATGACACTTGTCTTTGCTTATTACACACATCATTTTTCGATGCCATGAGGGATCTCATGCATCTACCCTTCTTATTTGAGGGTCGTGATGAAGATCATGCACCATCCCCCTAGGTAGCTACCCAGTTTTACTTAGATTTGTTATTATATACATTGTTATATCTATCTTAGCACCCTTGTGAATGCTTGACATGACATAGATCATACATTACTTACTTATGCTCAGATTATCTTAGATTCCAATGTTATGTATGTGCATTATATTGAATTATCATGTAGTTATCATATATGCTCCAGGTAACACACATTTTGCTGAGCTTTTTATTTTGAGGATAGTTCTTGCACACGTTCAACAACTCCCCTCAAAAGAGGAGGCATTCACATAATTTTCTCACAAAGATTAGGCTCATATATTGTACTCACAATACATTTTTCAGCATGCAAGCTCAATTACAAAAAATCAAACACAGGGAAACATAGTAGGAAAATAGTGACCCAAAAAGTAGTACAGTTGCACAAAATTTGGCCCAGAAGGACATTAGCACCCAAATGGGGACACTAGTGCCACACATAACTACTATTTAAAATATGGTGCTATTGTCCAATAACTTCAATTTCAAAACAACCTAAATTGGCTAGAGCAATATAATATAGGTTTGCACATATTTATCAGTTATACTTAGTTTTGCTCATATTCATACTAGTTCAGCTCAAATATATATCATTTTGCTCATATTGGGGCATCATGTGCAATGTAACCATTCTCATATTCAGTTCAAATACGCAGATATAGTTTATTACATCTCAATATAGAATTCATATGTTAGATATCAGATTTGGAGGCATGTGCATGACACATTATTTTTGTATGCTCGCTTACACACCAATTGATCAGATGATATGATGAATTTCATGTCATTTTGTACATTGTATACACCTGGCATATATTCTAGTTTGCACACCAGTTTCATGGCTTAATCCATTTGCAGTGGTTGGTATTCTCGAGTGCCCTGAAGTCGCCTAATATACCTGAGTGGTCACAGAGCCGACATACACAATTAAATATACCTAGTTAGACATTTACAGTAGTTCACACTGTTTAGTTTCATATGCATCTACTACACATGGGTGGGAAATGATAGAGTCATAGCCTACTTGAGTTCTTGAGCCACCTACATGAGAGGGTTGGACACACTATCAGTCCAATCCAAAATATTCACAGATCATGATCCACCAAGCAGGGATGGAAAATAATGGAGTCAAAACCGATTGAGTTCTTGAGCCATCCATACATGAATATTGAGCAAGCTATCAATTTAGTCCAAGCTATTCACTAATTGATCACTATATACACGCAAACACATAGGTTATCACTAGGTTCATGCATTGGTTCGTGTACCTAGTGAGGTGTATTTGTTCCTTTCTTCTTTCCTATCTCTTTACTCAATTTTACTTATTTACTCTATTTAGTCTTTTGCTTTTGATATCTCTTAAGTAATGATTGATTTATGCACGTTTCATTTGTAGGACATGCAATCAAGCATGCTTCACATACTCTAACCCAACTTCACATACGCAGATTTAACTTTATAGGCTTCACCTCCTAGGTAAGTCCATGTACACTTCTTTTTCCTTTATCCTAGTCATTTCACTTTGTTGCATTATAGAATAAAGGGGTGAGGGGTAGACGCTGAAGCAGGTCAAATATAATCACATAAAAGTGGTATTTGAGTGTTAAGAGTGATAATTGAGATTACCTATCCCTAGCTTAGCCCTAGACCTATCCTAGAGCCTATTGTCACACTTATTTGACCTTCGTGCGAGCCATAGGCATCCCTAGTCAACTCCAAAGTAGTCCCAAACCCTCATTTCTCGATCTTGGACCTCCATGCCTAGTGTTATGCTAGTTAGATGATAGTGCCATAGGTGGCACTAGTATCCCCAAAATGGCGTTAATCTCCTTTGCCCTAGCTTTTCTCAAACGTATATATTTTCAAAACTAAAGCCTCCTAAGGTCAACCTAGACATCATTTATCATCTGCACAAACAACATAACAATATATACATGACTTTAGCCCTCTAACCACTTGATGGAAATCATATGCAAAATATACATTCAAACACAGAACAAGTTGAGCACAATTAAGGTTATCAATCCGTATTTTGCCCTACTTCTGCATACTGCCACCTATAGCACTCTAAGCTCATATTTTCTAGATTTATAGTCTCAAGCACATTCAAAGCACTCATGGCCACTATCAGACTAGCATCACTTGCACTTGTACTAGCCCTTAGGTGGAGAGAACTACATTGGGCTTGATCCCTTTTAGAAGGTACCCAGCATGACAAGTAATACACATGGGTGGATGCAAGAATTTTTTAGTAGATTTGAAATTTTTCTACCAATGAAAGAGACTTGGTCACCTAGTAATCTAACTTCTTAGCAACTCTGTCAACTACATATTGCCACAATAAAGGTGGCAAGGCATCGAAAGCAAAGGGGATGCCAAGGAATTTAAATATTTCATCATGTTGGATCCACTTCCAACAAAATTTAGTAGTCCGCACTAGCGGAGGGAGGTAAGACTGTCTATAGCAATGAGTTTTCTACGATTAGATGTTGGAGCCAGAGGCCAAGCAGAAGGTGTCAAGACATTGTAAGGCATTGTCCACATTGGCTTCATCTTCAATGAGGGTAAGGAAGGAGTCATCTACAAAGTGGCCATTAAGCAATTGCATATCTTTGTGTGGGTTAGCTAAAACGGAAGGGAGATAAATTTCCTTAACAAGGCCACTAGCTTGGGCATTACTAAGAAGATATCCAAAAACCTTCGCTGCAAGAACATACAAGGTGGGAGCTAGAGGGCACCCTTGGTGAATGGAATGGAATAGACCAAATTACTCAGAGGTAACTCCATTGATGGAGAGGACAGTTAAGGCATAAAAAAAAAACATCTGAATAGTTTGAATGAAGATGGGCCTAAAACCTAGAGCCTAAAGCATAGCTAAGATAAAAGGCCATTTGATGTGATCATAAGATTTTTCAAAGTCAATTTTGATGAACATAGCTTGTTGGTTAAACCATCTAGCCCGATCCATTCCTTCCCAGACGACAATGATATTATCCAAGATATAACGACTTCTGATGAAACCTGTTTGTTCTGGATGCACAATGAGAGGCAACATATTGCACAATTAGATTGCCAGAGCCTTGGAAATAATTTTATAGGAAACATCTAGGAGGGTGATGGGATGCTAGTTGCAGATCAACTCAGGATCTCCTTGCTTAGGTATGAATCTAATATTTCCTTTATTTATATTTTTACCCAGTGAATGTGCACAAAATGCTTCTTGATAAACCTTATGTAAATCACTACCCACAATATCCCAAAAAGTTTTGTAAAATTTGTAGGGAAAGCCATCAATGTCAGGGGATTTGTCATTAGCCATATGAGACACCACTTCATGCAAATCGTCAATAGTGAGGGGCCTATCGCAAATCACCCACTAGGCAGGAGTGAGTTTGCATGGCACCACTAAAAGGCATAATCACGCTCAACCAAAGATGCTTGAGATTTGAACACTTGATGATAATGGTGGATAAAAGCTTGCACAATTTGTGGAGTCTTAGTGAATCTGTTACCAGTCTCAGCAATGATTTGAATTTGTTGCTTTGAGTTTTTGGTTCGCAGTAATTAAAAGAATTCCTTAGAAGCTTTGTCCCCTATTTTAAGCCATTGAAGCCTGACTTTGACTTGGGTTGCTTGGGAATTGTATTTATCTGCAATCTAAATGCGGTGCCTTAAGGACACAACTCTCACCTGTAAGATCTCATTAAAGGGATCTTTTTCTAGAGCTAGAGTTGCACATCTCAGTTTTGAGGTAGTAGCAGAGTAGGAGTGTCTCTGAATTTTGGCAAGTTGGTGGCCATAGATTTGCAAAAAGTGGGAGGTCCTCCTAATGGCATCATCCCACCAGAGAATCCAACTAGATTCTTGGTAAAGATGTGGATCTAAATTCCAAACTCTCCTAATGTGTACCACCGTGGGACCATGCTTGAGTAACGAGGTGTTAAGGAAGAATTGCATTTTGTGGACTTTGGGTTTCGTGAACTAACATGTCACATGAAACCGAATGAGGGAGTGATCAAAAAGCCTAAAATCCAACAATCCCTGCATCGGAGAAAGAGAAGTACGATTGGGTGGACATCACTGCCCTATCTAGATGCTCCAGAATTTGAGTGGGGGCTTCCCTGAAATTATTCCAAGTGTACTAAACTCAACTCTGTAGGCCGGCGGGTTAAATTTTAGTCATAAAGGCTCCATTTAGTGCACATGTAAAACCACACCTCACAATTTTTTATACACTAGTTCAAAACATCTAAAAATTCAAACATTTGTTGTATCACATCCATAACGTTATATATGATGAGGGTCAACTTATTTTATAAGATTTATTTGTCATTGTACTTGTTTTATGATATATTAATTATTGTACTTGATTATTTATAACATAATTATTAGTTGACTTCATATCATGTTTCATCATAAAGTAAATAGAGTAGTGAATCTAATTTCATTCGGTATAGTATTATTTAGTTTGCATTCACTTGCTTTCAGAGTTTATTTTCTAGGTTGTAATAATCATCATCTAGCCCAAACTTTTAGATTTGAACAATGATGTGTCAAAAAATAATACAAATAATAAAATTTATAAAAAATCACTTTTGGTTAGATTTTTGATAAATTTTTAACAATTATGAATATTTTGATAGTTTAAATGTGTAATTTCAGTCCTCTAGGAAAGTTTTCCATCTTTGCAACAACTTTATGAATTCCAATCATATTAATTTTGACCTTTCATTGTGTCACATTATCTTCTATGCATAATTTGAACATAAGTTCTACATATTTTTCCATGGTTTTTTATGATTTCAATATTCATTGAAATCCACAGTAACTAAATTACTAAACCCTAATGACCTAATCCTTGAAACTTAGACTTATCTAAGGTTATAACCTAAGTGGTTCTTGATTTTTAATATAATCATGTTGATTATATTCATCAACTATAGTAATATTGACATATTTATATTGGTGACTATGGTCTCGTTGTTTATGTTCATATTGACACATTAATTTGATATAGGTAGTTGGCATCGACTAAGGTCATTTAATTTGTCAAGGCATTCGATTCGTATATATTCAAGTAAATTCCAAACAGGTTCAAATGCATATAATTTTTTTGTTATAAATGATTTGATTTGATTTGATTTTAATATACATTTAAAGTATTGAATGACTCTTGACAATCTTTAGGATTTTTAGTCTTGTCATTTTAGTATTTCAAATTGACAAGAGATTTGGTTGGCAGAAGACATTTTTGGTAAAACAGACAGTGAGATAAATTTATGGTAAGTTTGGTGATGGTTAACATAGATAATAATGAATTTGGTAATGTTGCTAATCATATCAAAATAATTAATGAAGTTGATCTTTTTATTTATGATTAAAAAATGATAATCACCATTATTTGGACGTAACACATACAAGCCAAACATCGATTAAATCACCTGGTTCCTAAGCCTATATTCAAAGAAACTTTGGAAATATGTATAGGTTGTTTGTTTTCATTTTCATTAGATCATTTAATTTTTAGCATGCTTCGATGCGGAAGCCGAACATTGTCATTTGTTATTTGGAGATCTTTTTGATTTGTTTTAGTTGTAAGCTTCTTTTTTGACACCTTGTATAGTTGAAAAATAATTCTTTAATATTTGCAAGATGATAAATGATTTTTTGTGGATTTCTATGATTTTCTTAAAGTTTTCAAGGTCATGTTTGCACTCAAAATACTTATAAACAGGTATGGACTCGTTTATTTTCAATGAATAGTTTTGAGTTGGTAGTTTTATTTGTTAAAGGTTCAAATGAAGTTTGGTAGTTCTGAAGATTTTTTAACAAGATGGTTATGGTTTTATTTACTTCATATGTTTTGAAGTTGTATTCTTTTGCATGTAAATCTAGACGTTATCAAAATGGTAAATTTTGAATAGAATGCAAGTATGATTATCTTTGAGAGCATCTATCTAAACATGTAGTATTTATTCTTATGGTTTTAAACTCAGTCATGGTCATCTAATTTCTCCTTGTCTCCCTGAGTCTTGAACTTGAGAATTTCTTGAAAATCTAAGCATGCAGGTTGTTAGGTTATCGTTGAAAAAGTTTCAATAAAATTATTTATAGTTTCAACAAGATTTTACAATATTCTTGGGTTATCTTCATTTGCATATAAACAAGAATTTTTAAAGTTTTTATTCAATTGATATATGAATCATACACATAGTTTTTTTTCATGCAAATGATAAAGTTTGACCCTCGCATGCATATTTCTAGTTCTTTTCATTAATAGGTTTCAAAAATAAATCATACAATCAAATATCTTGTAGTTTAAAAGTTCTTTGGTGTTCAGTTTTACAAAGTGGTTGAAATTCTATACTCAATTATCAGTGTGTAGATGGATGTATAGATATATATAAATATATTTTTATGTAATTTGAGGATTTGTATACATATTTCTATTTTTTTAATTTTTAGAAGGTGATTATGGGTTCCTTTGGTTATCCTTGGTTATTTTTTAGTTGTTTGCAAATAAGATACGTTAATTATATCTTCAAAGATCAATTGTGCATGAAGATAACATAAATATACTTGTTTGCATTGATTGGAATCCCGCATGTGTATTTAGGGCTTTTAGTTTTGGAAAAATGTAAAAAAAATACAGGTCACAAACTATAAGATCCTATTTAAATATTTACCAAAGGGTTTCAAACAACATTAAATGATGTTAAAACAATGGTGGGCCACACAAACGTTTATATACTTTGTCTTCTAAAAAAACAGGTGTTCCTCTTCAAAGTTTAGATGTTTGACCTAGTTATACTCAACCATTTTTCAATAAAAAAAGTATTTTTAAAACTAGACTAAAATGTTACAATTCATGTTCTTATACCATTTTCAAATTTTGAATGTAGCCATATCAAATTATCTACAAAAATTCAGATTTATAAAATTTTAAAAAAATCATGTCCATGAGTAGACCCTTTTTTGTCCCCCAACTTTGTGCACTTACCCGTGTAGAAAACATGACATATTTTTAAATCTAAATAATTTAAAATTTCAATGTGATTGAAGATAAACTCTTATGTCACATAATATATTTTATATAGAACTTAATTGTAGTCAAATCATAAAAGAATTGTCTCCCTCTAAACCAATATGATTTGAGATATTTCTTTGATAAAATCAACCTTGTACATAAATTTATTTTTTATTTTATTGATAAAGCTAATTCATTACAACTTTTACTTTAAAATTAAATGTGGAATGTAGATCAAATATAGCATTTAAAAAAATAAAAAATATAATAATATATGTTCTTATACTTACAAAATTAGACGTGAATAATCATTTCATCTTGTACATTAATGTGGCTTCATTACTCAATATTACCAAAATTATGATGAAAGACCCATTAGATATATGAGCCAAGTGCTTAAAATATTAAAATCAAGTATCTATATATTGAAAAAATTATTCTTTTATTAATTTCAACATTAATTAAATTTAAGTATCTTTTTATATGAAATAAAGTGATCGTATGTTCAAACATACCTATTTTATTTTATTTATTAAAGTAACCCACAATATATGGTAGGCTAATTAAGTGGATTTTTAGAATCCAACAATATGACCTTAAATTTAAAACTTTTAGAACAATCAAAGGTAATGAATTAACTAAACATCTTGCTGAAAACATAATCTTTATGTTAATATTTTTATTTTTATTTTTTTATCATAATTTGTATGTTAAATTACACTTTCAAATTATAAAAGTTGTTGATACTGTTTAAAAGTTTAGAATTGGATTTGAAATGTAAGAATGTAATTATCTATTTTCACAGTATGATTGATATTATAATCTCATTTATTATTTTTAAAATCAAAATTTTCTTGATTTGTTAGATAAAAGTTAAAGAAGATATTTCACGTTATAAGCCTTAAAGTTTATTTTATTTGAAAATTTTATGTTTTATAAAAATAGAGACAAAGTTTTATTATGTTGTCTAATACATGATCAAACTCAAAAAGTTTTTATAAGTTATTATGAAGGTAGTTGTGGTAGACATTTCGCTACAAAAACAAAGCACATAAAGTTTTACATGTTAGTTATTATTGCCCAAATCTCTTCAAAGAATCTTTTCGTCTAATTATATTATGTATGCAATATTAAATTATTTGCAAAAAGAGATAAACTACTTGCAATGTCTTTGAATATAATCATTCCTAAGAAATTATTTACAAAATGGGACATATACTTCATTTCTAATATACATCATTTATCATCACTTAGTTATAGATATATTTTGACCACAACTGATTATTTCATTAAATGGTTTGAAGTTGTTACTCTAAAAAATTTGGTCACTTCATGATCCGGGCAACACTTCAGGGGACAATTCGGGCAATGGTTCTACCCCAATTGGTGGCAGAACTTCCCAGAGCCATAACTTTTGAACCATAGCTCCGTTTGACTCCCTATAAGAACCATTGGAAAGCTAAGAACAAGGAGGACGCGATGAGATGGCATGAGCTATGATCAATAGTTTTTAACCCCCCAAAACCCAATGGAAATGCCCAAAAATTTAATTTTAATAGTGTTGTCTAAAAATATAAAGTTTTTAAAAATAGCAATTTCTCGAATTCTGTGTTGTAAATCGTGGAAGTTGAACCACTCCATCCACCTCAAGATTGGTGACCTTCCACATCCTTCTGCTTTGAAAATATGTATAAATAAAGATGTATCCTGAGAAGGATAGCAGACATCTCTTCCCAAAGGTAAGCATATGGTTGTATTTACAATCTTGTAAGTAATAAAATATCTCTTCTCAAAGAAAGCATTGTTATTGTGTTATTTTTGTGTTCTTAAAATATCTTTCAACCAAAACCTCTAAGTTTTGGATTAGTGGTATCAAAGTGGTTTGTCTTGAGAGTGTATGATCCCAAGGATGAGGTTAAGTTACAGGAAGCTTGGGCGAAAAATAATAGATCCTGCAGACTATCCAACTACTCGTTCCAAACAACCTCAAATGGTGGACAACACTGAGACATCTGATCCCTTCAAGGAAATGGTGAATGAAGCCCTCAAGTGGAAACAAACACAGATGCTACAACTATTCACCCAAATTCTCTAACAAATCATTATGAAAAATTTTGGCTCCTCATCTGCACTCCCTAACTCTTCATCTATGGAACATCCTTTCAGTGCCCCAACACCTTTCAAGGTTCAAGTGAATTTTGACATCCCTACATTTGAAGGAAAAATCAATATTGATATAGTAAATAATTGGTTGGATCAATTGTCTTCTTATTTTTATATAAATAAATTCACTAATGGAGAGAAGATCACTTTTGCTCTTTTGAAAGCATCATTGCCTGCCAAAAATTGATGGGAAGTGTACAAGAAGAGGTTCAGTACGGATGACCTTAGCCTTGAGGTGGAACCTACCTGGGATGATTTCATAGAAACTGTAAATGAATAATACTACCCCATTGGAGCATATGATGATCTGTACATATAGTGGCAACAACTTCGCCAAAGTGAGGAACAGTCTGTTCAAGATTACATTGACATTTTTTATTCTCTGTCTGAGAGATTGGGCATCCAAGAAAGTGAGAAACACAAGGCTCTCAAATATCATGGTGGACTACAATGGTATATACAAGGAAAAATTGAACTCTTCAATTTGAAAACCCTCGATGAGGCGTACAAGTTCATGGTGAAGATTGAGCAGAAGCATGGAAGAAAGAATATGAAGATTCAGCTTTTGAAATAGAAAAGTGACAAATAAGGTCAAACATGAGGCCAAAATTGGAATCAAAAGGAGTTCCAAGTTAAGAAACCCCAGAAGGGAAAACTAGGAAAGGTTTGATTACCACAAAACTAGATCTCACTCTAAAGAAGAATGTCGAACCATCAAGTCCCTACTTTCTGAGTCATAATCTTTGACATCTACTACTCGGCCTCATACACACCTTGGAGTTGAAGAGAATGAAGAAGAGATTGTAGATGCTGAGCTCGATACCATCATTGCTTCATCATAGACCTGCAAAAAAAGCCAAATGACAAGGAAAGGTTGTTTCACTCTAAGTTGTGGGTGAAAGGTAAGCCTCTGCATTTCATTCTTGATAGTTGAAGTCAAAAGAATTTAATCTCTGCTAATATTATAAAATGTATAAATCTGTCTATGAAGCCTCACCTAAAGCCATACATATTGGATGGTTGAGCCCAGGAAGAGACCTCTGTGTCACCCACTAGTGTCTTCTTTCATATGCAATACAGCCTTTCCAAGATGAGGTCTTATGTGATGTGGTCAATCTAGATGTTTGCAATGTACTCCTTGGTCAACCATTCATATATGATCGACATGGCATCTATGAATTGAAATGTGGTGTTACAAGGTACTAGAGGTACCACCTCCCAAATATATCTCCCTAATTAGTGTCAAACAATGTAAGAGATTGGTGGAGAAGACAAAGCAATTCATTCTCATGGTGGTCAAGCCATAGAGATCCAAGAAAGTCGATGTTGCAGCTCTGACTACATATCAACACAATAACAAAAGCAGATGGGTCAAATCATGAGAGAATATGATGACTTATTCAAGTCACCCACAGGAGTTCCACTTCAATGTCAAGTAAAATATTCTATCGATTTGATTTCAGGATCACCTTTGCCTAACAACCCTATGTATCACATATCAGTTCTAGAAAATGATGAGGTAAAAAGGCAGATTCAAGAATTGATCCAAAAGGGTCACATCAGGCCAAGCTCTTCGCCCTATGGAAGCCCAATTATCCTGGCACCAAAGAAGGATGGAACATGGAGGCTTTGCATTGACTACCGAGCCCTAAAAAAAATCACTGTGAAGAATTGATGCCCCCTCCCTAAGATTGATGACATGTTGGACCAACTCCACGGTGTGAAGTTCTTCACCAAAATTGATCTCAAATCTGACTATCACAAAATTCCTATTGAGCCCACTGATGTTTGGAAGACTGCATTCAAATCTAAGGAGGGGCTCTTCGAATGGTTGGTTATGCTTTTTGGCTTAACTAACACACCTAAAACCTTCATGAGGATGATTGATGACATCCTGTGACCCTTCACCAACTCATTCATGGTTGTCTACCTAGATGACATACTCATCTACAATAGAATATGGGAGGAACATCTGCAACATGTCTGTAAGGTGCTTTAAACTCTTTGAAAGCACAAGTTGTATGTAACTCTTGACAAGTGCACATTCAGGATGAAAATAATTTGGTACCTAGGGTACATTGTGGATGAGGAAGGGGTCCATGTTGACCTAGAGAAGATTCAGGTTATTGAAGAATTGCCTATGCCAAGGACCCTCACAAAACTTCACAGCTTCTTAGGTCTTGCAAATTTTTATTGTAGGTTTGTTCTTGGATTCTCACATGTTGCTTGGCCACTAAACCAAGTGATTAAAGGAGGAACTAAAGCTGCATTTTAGTGGGGTGAAATACAACAAATAGCATTTGAGAATTTGGGGAATCAACTCTATTCAGCTCCTATTCTTGCCTTTCCAGACTTGCATCAACCTTTCAAGTTGATGACAAATGCATCTGAATATGCCATGGGAGTTGTCATCATGCAACATGGTCATCCTATTGCATATCATAGTGAAACTTTCAATGATATAGTCAGGAAATACCAAACATACGACAAGGAGCTCTATGCCATTGCGCAAACCTACAAATAATGAAAACACTACATCTTGGGGAAAGAGACAGTCATCCACACCAACCATAGATTGTTAGAATTCATCCAGACATAGAGCAAACTACAAAATGAGAGGCACCAGAAGTGGGCCACATATATGTAGCAATCCATCTAATAATCAAACACAAAAAGGGGAGCTCAAATACTATTGTAGATTATCTGGGTTGCCCACCAATTGCTGCACTCACAATAGTTTTTGATCTGTGTGGACACGAGACTGCCACCTAGGGTGCTCTATATGAAGTGAATCTTACCTTTGCTGATACACATCAGGCATTTCGAGAAGGTAAACATGTCTCTACTTTCTATTTGCAAGATAATGTATTTTGTCACATGGGGCACATTTGTGTTCTAGCTACAGAGCAATAGAAGATGATATGGGAAGCACATTTCAGCAGGACAGTTGGGTACTTTGGTGTAGAGAAGACATTGACAGTTCTTCAAAAGCACTTCTACTGGCCCTATATGCAAAAAGATGTGGAAAGGTACCTCAAATATTGCACCCCATGTGTGATAGCCAAGCCAACAAATAAGAAGCAAGGATTGTACACACCATTGCCATAACCAACCAGGCCTTAGGAATTTGTCTCAATAGATTCTCTCAGGTTTGCCCACTTTAAAACATGGCAAGGATTGTATTCTTGTTGTAGTTGATAGTTTTGCAAAAATGGCTATCATGATTTCTTGTAAGAAAAATATATCTGCTAAGGAAACTGATCAACTGCATTTTAGTCATGTATGGCACCATTTTGGTTTCCCTAAGTCCATCATTTTAGATAGAGATAGTAGGTTCCTGAGTATCTTCTAGTCCACTCTGTGGAAGATGATAGATACCAAGTTGATGAAGTCCACGACCTTCCATCCACAGACTGATGGTCAGACAGAAGTGGTGAACCACTTGATTGTTCACATGCTTCAGATGTATCACTCCAAACATCCATGCACATGGGATGAGGGGCTATTTTCATACAACATGGACACAATCAGGTCCTGGATAGCTCCACCAAGCACAGTCCATTCCAAGTATGCTTCGGGTTCCAATCCATGGCACCAATTGATGTAGCCATTCCATTCTCTACCATGGAATACACACCTCATGGGAGATCTGAGGTAGCAAAAGCAACAAAGTTCATTGAAAAAATCCAATACATCCAGCAACAGGTTCATGACATCTTGGAGAAGATGAATCAAAAGTATAAGCAACACATGACAAACATAGGGTTTCACACCAATTTGTTGTAGGTGACAAGGATTGGTTGCAGATTCAAAAGGAATGACTCATAGGCCCACACAAAAAAAATTGACCTTTGTGATATGGTCCCTACACCATCACCATAAAAGTTAAAGAAAATGATTTTGAGTTGAACCTGCTAGCCTACCTTGGTCTGCATCTAATATTCAACGTGGAGCTCCTCAAACCATCTCATCCACCTCTGTTGGACACTTCAGTCGTAGAAAAATAATTGGACATTAATGAGCTTGATCCACAGAGTTTTTCTCCAATGGAGGAGGATCAGATTGTGGACACCTGGATGAAGACAACAAGAGGATGCCCTATTCCACTTTATTGGGTGGTCAAAAGGGGTAAGCTTAACCACCAAGGTGAATGGCTCACAGAGAATCAAATCAAGACACAACTGCCACACTTGATGAGGAATATTGATGCAATGGGGACCATTGCTTCTCAAGGAGGGAGGAATGAGGCGGGCAACACTTCAGGTGACAATTCGGGCGACGGTTCTACCCCAATTGGTGGCAAGACTTTTGAGAGCCATAACTTTTGAGCCATAGCTTCGTTTGACTCCCCGTTCGAATCGTTGGAAATATAAGAATGAGGAGAACGTGATGAGATGACACAAAGCTATACTTGGTGGGTTTTGACCCCAAAAATCCTGATGAAAGTGCCCAAAATTTTAATTTTAATAGTGCTATCTAAAAATAGAAAGTTTCTAAAAATAGTAATTTCTCAAATTCTATGTTGTTGTAAATCATGGAAGTCGAACCACTTCATCTCCCTCGATATTGGTGACTTTTAACATCCTCCTCCTGCCTTCAAAATATGTATAAATAAAGATGTAGCCTGAGAAGGAGAGCAGACATCTCTTCCCAGAGATAAGCAATGTTTGTATTTGCAATCTTGTGAGCAATAAACCATCTCTTCTCAGAGAAAGCATTATTATTGTGTTCTTGAAATATCTTTCAACCAAAACCTCTGAGTTTTGGATCACTTCAAAACTCGTTTCTTTCTTTGAAAATCAAATATTTTTATATTTTGAAGCCCCTTATGATATCATTTTGATAATGGTCCTCAATTAACTTCAAATTAATACTTATAATTTTTAAGACATTACTTTATTATCTAAAATCATTCATCTAAATATTATCCTCAAGGTAATAGACAAGTTGAATCGCCTAACAGAAAATTAATTTTGATTATGAAGAAAATCATATATGAAAATAAAATAAATTGACATATTTAATTATTTGAAGTTTTATGGGTTGGTTGTACTATAGTCAAACTTGCAATCGATTATTCATATTTTATACTTGTTTTTGGCTTTGAAGTAACTATGCTAATTGAATTATAGATTACTTAAGGAAGAACTACTCTCTAATATACTTATAAAAATACCGATACAATACAACAAAAATTAGATGACCTTTTAGCATTAGATAAAGTAACAACAATTGTATTACAAAAACTTGAATAGACTAAATATTTAAAACTTAAAAAAATATTCAATAAGAAAGTGTCTAAGAAAACATTCAAGATTAGTGACTTAATTTTATATTGAGATAAAGTTTATTAAGAGTATGTAAAACATCATAAATTTGATTCTTTATGGCTTCAACCATACAAAATAGCGGTTGTTCTTGGATGAAATGCTTTACACATACAAGATCAAAATGGTAATTGGTTATGTTATATAGTTAATGGCCATCATCTAATTTTTTTTTTCGATTGGTTTCTTCTCTTTTCAATTTTAGTTTTATTTGCTTTCTTCTTGTTTTGTTCTTTTCTTTATGTGCTCATTTTGTGTGTTTTTTTTGTCTGTTCCATTTTGTATATTTGTTTAAAACTCAATATCTCAACTACATTTACAAAGTGCTCATAAATAAATTATACTTCATTAATTTCCTCTTCACTTCCTTTAGTGTTAGAACTGAGGTGTTTATAGAAGGCATAATAGAAGCAACAATCACATTATCATAATGTGTATCGATATGAGCAATAGAAGAAGGTGTATGTTCCTCTCTTATGTCATCAACAAAAGATAGTGTAAGTGCATCACCCTGACAAGACAAGTATTCACTATCAAATGAAAGAGGAGGAAATGAAACAAAAGGAGGTGGAGTAAATGAGAGCTCAAAAAACTCATTTGCCTCCCCATAGAATGTTACAATTTTATCCCAAATTTCCTTTGGGGACATGGTATCTGTAAGGTAGAAGTGAAATCTATCAAAAACATTGAGGCTTATCAATTCAATAGTTTATTTTTGCATGAACACAAGCCAAGACGTATCTTCTTCTACAGTAAATGCAGAAACATCATCGTGAACAATGTGCCCAAAACCTTTGCACTATAAAACTATCTTTATTTTTATTTTCCATGCCTTGCAGTTGGAAGTGTTAATGGGCTCAAAGAATAGAGTATTCATTGTTAAATGCACAATTGAGGCAAGATTAAAACTCACACCAAAAAAGTAGTCAATAATATAGAACACCCCTCTCAAACTACTTATAATTACGTAGTTAATTACAAAGTTTTGGCCCAAATGGCACAAAATTAAAAAACCTCCCAAAAAATAAAATGGATTTCGATATTTGTCGAAAATGTATCCACAATAGTAGCACAAAAGTTCAATGTCTAAGTACATATTTCTCATTTATCAATGATAAATTTATTTTTGTATTTAGATAAATGAGTTCATAATTAACACTAGAAATAATGTTGTTTAAAGCATCACTTGCATTCATATTTAATTTTTTAGGTGGTTGTAATAATATTCATCTAGCCCAAACTTTCTAATCATTTATATCTCATTCTCTATATCACACTAGTCGAACAAACCATACTATATTACGAAAAATCTTCAAGGGATTCACGCTTAGCTACTTAAAAAACAATTTACTTAAATTACGCTCATAAGTTTCAATTTTTTGTTACAACCCAATCTCAATACAAAATCAGATAGCAATCACAAATTTTTATACCCAGGGTTAAAACATCTAAAAATTCAAACATTTGTTGTATCACATCCACAACATTACATATGATGAGGGTCGACTTATTTTATAATGTTTATTTTTCATTGTACTTGTTTTATTATACATTAATTATTGTACTTGATTATTTATAATATAATTATTAGTTGATTTCATATCATATTTCATCATAAAGTAAATAGAGCAATGAATCTAATTTCATTCGATATAATATTATTTGGTTTGCATTCACTTGCTTTCAGATTTTATTTTCTAGGTGGTTGTAATAATCATCATCTAGCCCAAACTTTTAGATTTAAACAATGATGTGTTAAAAAATAATGCAAGCAATAATATTTATAAAAAATCATTTCTAGTTGGATTTTTGATAAAATTTAAACAATCATGAAAAAGTGATAGTTTAAATGTGTAATTTCAATTCTCTAATAAAAATTTCCATCTTCACAACTTTTTTATGAATTCCAATCACATTAGTTTTAACCCTTCATTGTGTTACATTATTTTCTATACATAATTTGAACATAAGTTCTACATATTTTTCCATGGTTTTTTATGATTCAATATTCTTTGAAATCTTAAGTAACTAAATTACTAAACCCTAATGACCTAATCCTTAAAACTTAGACTTATCTAAGGTTACAACCTAAGTGGTTCTTGATTTTGAATATAATCATGTTGATTATATTTATCAATTATGGTAATATTGACATCTTTATAATAGTGACTATGGTCTTGTTGATTATGTTCATATTGACATATGAATTTTATATAAGTAGTTGGCATTGACTACGGTCATTTGATTTATCAAGGCATTCAATTTGAATATATTCAAATTAATTTTAAGGGAGTTTAAATGCATATAATTTTTTTTTAAAGTTATAAATGATTTTATTTTATTTAAAGTCCTAAAAGACTATTGATAATTTCAATAGGATTTTTAGTCGTCATTTTGGTGTTTCAAATTGACAAGAGATTTGGTTGGCATTAAATATTTTTGGTAAATTAGATAGTGAGATAGATTTGATGGTAAGTTTGGTAATGGTTAACATAAATAATAATGAATTTGGTAACGCTGTTAATCATATCAAAATAATTGGTGAAGTTGCTCTTTTATTTACGATTAAAAAATTATAATCACCACCATTTGCACACAACATGTATGTGCCAAGCATTGATTGAATCACCTAGTTTCTAAACTTGTATTCAATGCAAATTTGAAAACATGTATAGGTTGTTTATTTTTATTTTCATTAGATCATTTAATTTTTAGCAAGCTTCTATGTGGAAGTCGAACATTGTCATTTGTTATTTGGAGAACTTTTTGACTTGTTTTAGTTGTAAGCTTCTTTTTTGATGCCCTGTATAGTTGAAAAATAATTATTGGATATTTGTGAGATGATAAACTGTTTGTTGTGTTTTTCTTAACGTTTTTAAGGTCATGTTTGCACTCAAAATACTCAGAAATAGGTATAAGCTCGTTTATTTTCAATGAATAGTTCTGAGTTGGTAGTTTCAATTGTTAAAATTTCAAATGAAGTTTGGTAGTTTTGAATATTTTTGAACAAGATGGTTATGATTTTATTTACTTTGTATGTTTTGAAGTTGTATTCTTTTGCATGTAAATTTGGACATTATCAAAATGGTAAGCTTTGAATAGATTGTGAGCGTGATTTTCTTTGAGAGCATCTATCTAAATATGTGGTATTTATTATTGTGGTTTTAAATGCAGTCATGGTCATCTAATTTCTCTTTGTCTTTATGAGTCTTGAACATGAGAATTTCTTGAAAATATAAACATACATGTTATTTGGTTATCGTTGAAATTATTTCAATCCAATTATTCATAGTTTTAATAAGATTTTACAATATTCTTGGGCTATCTTCACTTGCATACAAACAAGAATTATTAAAGTTTTTATTCAATTGATATATGAAAAACACACAATTTTTTTCATGCAAATGATAAAGTTTGATTCTCATATGCATATTTATGGTTCTTATCATTAATGGGTTTCAACAATAAATCATACAATCAAATATCTTGTAGTTTTGAAAAGTTCTTTAGTATTCAGTTTTGCAAACAAAATGATTGAAATTATGCATTCAATACTCTCAATGTGTGTGTGTGTGTGTGTCTCTCTCTCTATATATAAATATAATGTAATTTGAGGACTTGTATACATATTTCTATTTCTTAAAATTTTAGAAAGTAATTCTAGATTCTTTTAATTATCCTTGGTTATTTTTTAATTGTTTGGTAATAAGATAAGTCGATTATATCTTCAAAGTTCAATTGCACATAAAGATAACATAGATATACTTCTTTGCATTGTTTCAAACCCTACATGTATATTCATCTTTTGGTTTTGAAAACAAATAGTTGAAATTATTTTGTGTTTAAATTTTGAATACATTAACATATTTGACAGCATACAAAAATGGTACATTTGAAATTCTACATGCATTTATGGGTTTTTGTTATTGGAAGGATTTGACATTATATTATGACCTATTCTTTTGTGAAAGTTGGAATGAGATTCTTAATTCTTTCTTTGTCATTCTAGATGTAAATATAAACACACAGAGAAAGAGTTTATGGGTTATTTAATTTTTTCAATAATAAATATAAATATAATTATTTCTTTCATTGATAATACTGTGAATATAAAAAAAATTGTAAAAAGAGATAGATGTTTGAAAATATATACATAGAAAGTCTGGATACAAATTTATTTCAGTAGTTTAATTGATATATACAGATTTAATGTAATTGAGTTTCATATTATTAACTAGAAAACTTTGTGAAAATAACAATAGTTTTATTTGGTCAATTTGTATACTTCATGGCTAAAATTTAATTCAAAAGATTGATATTCTGATATTGAGGTTTTAATTGCAGTTTTTTGGGGTTGTTATATTTTTAAAAAAAGTTAGTTTGAAAATCTTATAACAGTTGATAAATGAAAAGAATTTGATGTTGAGTAAACATTAAAATGTTTTATAGGCAGATTTTGAATGTTATTTTGAGACAATATGATATGATTGAAACAAGATGAATGTTTGAAGGTAGTATATATTATGTTGATTGATTAAATTTCAGTTTACATATTTCTCTTTGAGATAGAAAACATTTTTTGAAAGACAAAATTTGTATATGATGGTTGTTTCATTTCAGTTGAGTTTATTTACAATGTTGAAATGTTCAATTTCTTTCAACATTATTTTCAGAGATGGCAATTGTATTTGATATAAGAACAAACATAAGAATGTTGTCTTATTACTCTTTACTCTCTTCATCTTAGAAACAAAATATCAGGTTGGAATAGAGGTTCTTAGAGTTATGATAGAAATAATGTTTGGTGAAGATCTCAACAAAATGATACTATACCACCTATTCAAGACAATTACCAAGGCAAATCCTTTAGAGTTGGAAGGGCCTTTAACACAATTACGTGTGGTTTCAGTTATGGCATTCATGTTTCCCTTCATTTTGATGTTAGTGATACTTCATTTTGAGATATATTAATTTTTTTACCTTATAGTTCTTTGTCATCTCATGGTATCTATACTTGGCAACCTTTTCGTAGAGGTGAATGGAGCTCTCATTATTCTAAATGTAATTCTCCAAGTATCTCAACTCATCATATGCAACTTCTAAACAATGTGATAACTCCATCTATACATCTTGACCCTAAAAATAAAGGCTTGTTAACTTTTGAAGCCTTAAAGCCGATCATTGATTCAATCATTGTTGTTTCATCAAGTCGTACATATGTTAGTAGCCTTTCATCTCTACGTGTGGTAACTCACATTATTAAGAAAACTAAATTGGAAGTGGATGATGAATTTGAAGACATTATTAGGATTGAGATAGTCGCTACACCTCTTGAGTACATTGAGTATTAAAATGAACAAGGGGCACCTTTCATTGACTTGATTTTTTATGAAGAATGAACTATTTACCATTTTATTTCTTGTTGATATTCTAAGCATTCTTAGACTTTGATGATATATTTATGTTTGACTTGATTATTTTTAGTATGCAGGGATTTAATTTGGCACTTGATAGATTATTGTTGTTAAAACTTTATAATGATTTTGTCATTATGATATTACAATAATTTTGATAGCTCGATTATGGTTTATTTATCTGCATCATTTGTTGTTTTTCATTTGAATTTCAGATCAAATTTAGAAGAATATTTCATTAAATTTATTATAGTTAGCTATGTTAAACAATTCTATGTTGGTTTATTATGTTTTATCACTCTTGAAAGATAAATTTGATAGATTAAAAGTGGAATTTAAAGATTTGTTACTTATAAATTAATCATTAATAATTGATTAACTCATATGAAAACTTATGTTAATGATTAATCAAGTCATTATAAGTGGAGCCCCACCCCGTTAGAGAAACCTTATTTTTGGTATATTAAATTAAAGAAGGCTTCGAGTTATTATAAGTTCACTTTATAAACTTATAATTTAAAAGTCTAATATATAATAGTAAATTTTTTAAAAAGTAGTCTAATTTTATTTTAAGTTAAATAAAAATTTAGTTATAACTTAAAATACAACTAACTTTTAAAGTGAAGGCTTTAAAAAGACTTGAAAGATATAATTTAGAGGGATGAACTTATACATGTATAAACGCTTCTAAATTCAAATTTCATTCTACACTTTCTCTTATGTCATATCTTTGAGATTGAGTATTATTTATTGAAAGACCAAACAACACATTCTCTGATGGTGAAATGTCTTGGTATAATTAGGTATATCCAGGTTGATTACTTGATTTATAAATCAATTATTTGAATATGACCAAGATTTTTAATCTTTTGACAACTGCATAATAATACAATCATATGCACATATCATATTTATACTTTTTGTAAATAATGAAGAATACTTTGTATGTTGTATGGCACATTGTTGATATTTCATTATCTTCAAATTTCTTTTCCCAAAATTATTGTAAATGAGTTATGAAATTCATATATTTTTAGTAAAACTTCTATTTTTTTTTGTTATAACTCGAGTTCACTTTTTATTTTATGCATGTACTTTCAATTGATTTAGTCAATACCTTTTTTTCTTTTATGCTTACTAATATCCTCTTTAGTTTAATTGATTGACTTTAGATTACTTCTCTTTTTCTAGTATCTCTTCATTACTTTCTTGTATCACTTTAGTTTAGTGATAACATTTCTTTTCTTTATGTAGCATGCTTTTCTTTTAGATTAGTGTTCAATGTTTTTTTTTATTAGTTATTTGTTCGTTTCCTTGTTTTGTGTCATTCTTTCTCTTCTCTTTGATTCTTTGATCGAAGTAACAAGAAAGCATTAAAAGGATATTATTCATACAAAGAGATATATTGATCATTGATAGAGCATCAGAGGATTTAATTATTCAAGGGATTATCTCTTCAATAGGTTTTCTCTGTCAAATAGGATTAATAACACTTAATGAAACTTTGATATCAATTATTAAACAAATATTATCTTACAACATTTCATGTCGATTGTGATAGTTTTTTTACAATTTTTTTATTCTAATTAAGCTATTTGATTATTTGGAAGGAAATATTTAATTTAACCCTAGAATTTGGTTAAGTCAAATACTCTTAACCATTAAAATATACTTTGCATGCCTTAGAAATGATTTTCAGTGATAGGTCCCTATGATTAAACTATTACGATTCAACTTCAACCTTCGTGATAGATAAATGGGTAGATTAGTTAATGTTATAAAGTTAATCATCAACAGACCACATTGAGTGTTATGTTATCCTCGCCATGTAAAAGACCTTACGATTTCGTGACTTTTTCCTCTTGGATGTACAAACTCTCTTTTTTTTTTTATGATCCTGGTGGGCGGATTCACTAACAGTCCGGGTTTTGGTGTAGCAGTTCGTTTCATTTGGTATCAGAGCAACCACCCATATTTGAGTCCCAGCGTGGGCCTGAGTACGCTGGCATTGCAGTGTTCGTCCGGGGCTCGTCCGTCAGGGTGACCTGGCGGTCGTGAGCAAATAAGGCCCAGGGATTGGGCCTACGGAAGCGTGGTGGGATGTTATGATCCTGGTGGGCGGATTCACTAACAGTCCGGGCTTTTGGTGTAGCGGTTCGTTTCATAGCTTGTTAATGGCCAAAAGTTTGAGAGCTTTGGATTCTTTTGATATATAAGATAAGGATGCTTGCTTGTTCCTACACTCTACATCTTAAATCTCGAAGCTTTTAGATGTTTGCTTACCTACAAAACCAAAAAATGGCTTATCAAAGGAATAGTGATCCCAATAGGAAGATTCAACTTATTAGTGACCATTTTATCGATGACTCTTTCCTTACTCCTTCAGAGATTGAAGCTTCTTTCAAAGAAGCATTGAATTCCCTGGACATTTTTACAAGGCCTCAGGGTCTAATTTATGGTGAGTTGTAACTCGATGTTTTTTATAGAGCATGACGCGCTAGATTAAATAAAGGATGTCCAATGGAAATGGATCAACTGAAGAAATATATTCAAATTCTTGGGCATCCCCTTTGCCTTCGATAGCCCTCCCTCTTAGCTGTGGCAATATGTGTTAGAGATAGTTGAAAAGAAAATTGCCTACTAGATTACTAAGCCTTTATCTTTGGTAAGTAAGTTTCAAATCTCCACTAAAATTCTTGTTGTTACTCATGTCTATTAATTTCTTATTGTGTGCCTTCAAAGGCATCTTATGATAAGCTTGCTAAACTACTTGAAGATTTTGTTTGGGTAAATGCTAAGCAAACTAGAGGGTTCCATAAAGTGGCATGGGATGTTTGTTACCTCCCATAGGATAAATGAGGAATAGGTATCACAAACATTTACATAGAGTGTGATTCTTTATGTGCCAAGTGGGTTGTTCGTGTTATTGAGGGTCTTGAAACTTGGAAAGTCCCGCTTCAACATCGCATAATCGTAAGCTCTCCTTATGGCAAGACTAGTTGAAAAAACATTGGGTTTCATACTTTTATCACTACTTTTGCCTCTATTAAAATTGAGGGGTCTTTTGTGGCCAAAAGTATATGGAAGGCTTTTAAAATGGTTAAGTTGTTTCTCAACTGGGTCAGAAATGGTTTAAATTTTCTCTCTCTTTTAATAACCACAATTTATGGTGGATATCTTAATGACCATAATCTACTGTAGTCCTCCATCATGACCAACACTAGCCTCCCACTTGTTGAAACTTTGGGTATAAAATCCCTTCAGTTGTTCAAGAAAGGTATTGCATTATGAAAGATCTTGTCTCTTCTATAGACTGGACTTCTTGGCCCATTTTGTAGAGAAAATACAAGTTAGCAACTTTTAATATACCTTATATCCTATGTATTCTAGAGCTCGTGTCAGATGCTATGCTACATAAACTTAGCCGTCAACCACCAGTTGCATGGTGGAAAGTTTGGTGATGGAATGATGACAATGCTTTAATGCACTAGTCTTTAGGGTTGTTATACTAGATTATAAATCACTTTTCTTTTGGTCTTAATAAGTTAAATAGTAGTTGAAGTTTGAAATCTTCTCCCCATACGTGGCTTTCCCGTCTTAACTAGATATGATATTTAAAATTAATCCCAAGCTAGCCCATTTTATATGGTATTTAGTTTGCCACGATTTATTGTTAGGGCAAAGGCTCAACTACATTGGGGTGCCTCATCCCAAGTGCCTTGCGCGTTTTAGACCTAAGACCTCATACACTTATTTTAGATGAGCCCCTAAGCTCGTGATGCATGGCAACAAATTCATAGTTTATTCCAACGTTTCTACAGAAAGGTCATCATTTGGAGGATGGATTTGTTTGGAGATCCTTTTCAGTGGCTAACATGTATAACATTTATTTGGATTTTTTTCGGATATTTAATTCTCTTTCAGCATTGGAAACATAGGAATACATTGTTATATTCAATAATGAGACTCATTCTCAATAGTTTTCTATTAATGATAAAGTTGTTGTGCTCACCTCTGCATGTTTAAAAATCCAAACATATGCCAAAAAGGTGGCCTTTTCCAACATTTATAAGAACTCCTCAACTAGTGGAATGTTTCTTGCATTATGAACAAGGTCCCTTCAAATGTGTCGCTACAAGACTCTCTACCACCAACACGCAGATGTTGATGGAGCCACTTGTGTATCTGTTTCTCCTCCCATCCTCCTCGAGGGGCCAAAGTCCTTGGCCATGTTGTAAAGTTTTTGTTGGGTCATCTTGTTAGTCTTCTCTAGTGTAAGGTGGTGATTAAACTGTTATTATGCCTCTACCACTTGGGTGGGGTGGGCTTGAATGCTTTTGGCTCTGCCAAATAATTCTCAAGATGGTTGGCTGGCTACAAATCCACCATTAGGAGAGCCCTCTTAGACTTTTTTGCCTTCCAAGGATGATCTGCCACCACCTCCCTCTATTGATATTCCTCACACTTGATGTTTGCACTTGTTAATGTGTTTTGGTATTATGTTGTTTTGAGACTCTTGTTGTATAACCATGTTTAACTAGCTTTATGTTTAGGACTTTGTGGTTTTACCATGTTTTTGGCCAATGTTGATATTAGACTACAAATACCAACTTACCACTTTTTATTATAACCATTTATATACTTTATCTTCCTAGTTTTTATTATTGAATATTTCGATGCATTCCTTTATTTATTAATTTATATTTATATTTATATAAATAATAATAAAAAGTCTACAAACATACTTGTTACAACCTAATATTGCTCAAGTAAAGACATATTTGGGCATCCTTATTCCCTACAAAGGACCCTAAAAATCTTATATATATATATATATATTATAAGGGTAATTGGTAACTAGGTGCGATATATGCACTCATATAGAATTAATGTTCATCTAATATGGCACCACATCTAAGGTCATTAAGATTTATTTGAATCCTTAATTTATATCTCCATTTGGTTGGCTCAAGAACACGAACTAATGGTCCCATGTAGGGACTAAATTTGATGGTGTATGACCATATTTATAATTTTTTCCATATATATATTAAATGATTTTTTTTAATACACTGTCCAAGACTCCCCCTCTTTCCCCTTGTGGTCCCCATAGAATATAAGGGAGTGAGTTTAGACAGGGGGGCATAGTTCCACCATCTCCATCTTATCAAGGTCTTGTCTAGGTTGGGGGCAACCATATATAATCGAGGAGGCCGACCATTGATCCATTTATATCTTGGCACTCTCACACCCCTACCCTTATAGATATTGATCTCTATGGGGGACGAGGTCCTAACCACATAACCAATTGTTGTGACGAAAAGGGACTATCATAATTAATCATGGTTTATTATATATAACCACCAATCATAATATACAAAGATAGACTTGATTTAGAATAAACATCGAAAACCCTTGTTTAAATTTTATATAAAGGCGGGGCACTCCTCCCACCCCTTTCAATATAATTCGAAATGGAAGGCTCAACAATATATAATGTCTCATATTTATATGAAACCCTCAATATCTCTGGCCCCTCTAGATATAAACAAAGATGGAAGGCTCAACAAAATAAAAGAAGAAGAAGATATTTTAACGTCCACAAAGATGTATAGAGTGTCCCATATCTATATTAAACTCTTAGTAAATGAGAGCCCTATATAAAAAATTCATCACAGGCACAGTAAAAAATTCAAAGGCAATGGGCCATTTGAAAGGCAATGTAAAAAATTCATCACAGGCACAGTGGATCATCGAATTTAGTACCGAAGTCATTTCTCTCCGTGTGCTGCCGAGGTATTCCAAAGTATTTTTAGAAAAATTGATTCAGTGAGCTTCTTTCCAAGAGATCCCGGGTTCGAGCCCTGCTTCCCGTCGGCCGCCTCTCAGGGCTTAAAAAAATCGTATATTACAATTAAAAAATAATAATTATTCAACGGGTATCAAAATCTTTCCACACAATCCCCCTAATTTGCTGCCGGTCAAAGTATCTGCCGGAAATTTTGCTCCTATTTATCTGGTGCAGATAGTGTTTGTTTCTGCAGCCCCAATAAATAGATAACATTATGATTATAGGCAAAGTGATTTTAGGAGCAGCGGCACTGTCCATGGGACCCTGTGATTGATCCAGGGGGATTCTCTAAAGTCATTTCCACTGATGCCGCTGAGCCAATTTTTATAATTTGTGATAATTGTGGATCTTGTTTTATATTAAAATGACATATTGAGGTTCGCAGCACTTTTAAGATCATCGATACATTTCCACTAGATGGCACACACACTTCTGTAATGACAATATAATTTGCGCAGATCAGAGATGACACCATCCATGTACGTCCCAAACCTTATGTGGTCTTTGCCGATGGCTTCCTTAGGGTCCAACACCTACAGAGCACACCGCTAAATGCGAGTTGTGTGGTTCCCAGTGTGGGTTCAGGGAACAGCGTGCTGTGGGCCAGATTTCAGCCTAGATTTTGAGCATCAAATTTTGATGTCATTCAGGTCAATCTTTTGAAATTTCGTTATGATTCTTTTAAGTTTTCACGATTTTATAATATATGTATACATGTTTGTAACATTGGTCAGTCATTAAATAGTAGAAGATAAGCAGCAATACATGTTTGTCGAGAGTATATCATTTATAAAACACATGGATCCAGATCAGTGATAAATTTCTGTTCCATTAGGGTAAGCCACCCAAAATTGGACGTAGCTCAACACTCAACATTAATTGTACATTTTAACATGTAACATGTCTTCTGTGGATTTGACCACAGGTTTTGATCATAAAAGATCCGATTATTTACTACTTGAATTCATCCCTTTTGACGTGATACTCAATATTTTTTATGTATTCTTAGAGGCATCTTAAAGATTCTAATGGTTATATGTGCAGAACTAATTAAACCTTATTCTTCTCGTAAAATGTATTTTTAACTTTTATGGACCATCTAGCACTTGAATCTAAGATCTCTCATGGAGATTTGTTATAGGGCGTCTTACCACTAAGCTGCTTGTCCCTTCACAATCTGAAGTGTGAATTATTCTTTACATACTTGACCTAGTTAAAAAAGGAGGCTTTCAAACAGAGGTGATAGGGAGCATAAGGTTTCAATCCCTAGGGGATGCACACTGCAACATATGCACCCTTATAGAAGCACTCGTATTACAGATTTCTTTCACAATTGATTTGATTATGAATTTGGCATTGGTTGTTCAGCATTTTTAACAGTACATTTATATATTTTTAAGGCCAATAGGCACCCTCTCTTGAATTATTATTACTAGACTTTATCATCAGTACCAGTAGCCTTTGTAGTTATTTGTAGACAATAATAATTTCAATGATTACCAAGAAACGGGTCTACCCCACATTTCCATCAACTATTTTGTCTATTTAACTTTTTAATTGATTTACATCTTGATTATATGTGGCTGGCCTAAGTGACCGCTTCTGTAAATTTGCTGGTTCTTCAATTACCAGTGGCTGAATTCGGTGTATTTCGTCGTTGGCAAGTTTATCACAGAACTCAATCAGTCCACAAGTTGGTGTCATATTACCACTATAACTAATTTCGCCCCAGCTCAGTCCTCTTCACATAGGCACACTATGTTCAGTCCTCAATCACCCTCATTCACCACACGACCCACCACACAATCACCACCCCAACTCTCCTCATACTTATGGCATTGTTCACTCTCATCGTTGCCCGTACCATGATTGTAGCGATGGTATATATACTGCCCTTCAAACAATACTCCCCTGTGTTGTTTTCCCCTGTTTGAGAAGGCGTTGCACCCTGCACACCACAAATGACTTTGACCGTTTTATTTATAGAGAAAACACCACTTCCTGTCAATGCCTACAAATCTGGTATCATAACTCTCAGGCCCCCTTCAATTGTCTCTTTGAAGATTCTACTGGTCTTTTGGTGCATCTTAACCAGCAAATGGATTCTTCCATGACCCTGGATCTGGCATAGATTAGGGGAGAATTGAGGAAATGACGACCCATCAATAAGCTGAATGGATGCCTCTGCAAAAAGGAATGAGCACATCTACATTCATACCACCCTTTTGGTGGAAACTGGGGAAGCGTGCCATGAGCTGAATGGCATTATTAACTCAAATGTCGTTCATGCACATTTCATGAACCAGACTGTGTCCAGTGGCTTTGTCCCTGTGGTGCACATTTGGTGAGGGCAACAATGATCTCTTGATCGTGAGAGCTCCACCATTGCCTCCTCTCCAAGGCAACTTGACAGCCTAATCATTTTCTTTGGTTCCCGCTTAATTGTTATAAACTCTCTTTTGCATTACTTTAGCATGCGTTAGTTTCAGTCATAGTTACAGTCTCAGTCATAGTTACCAAGTCTGTGAATTTATATCCATTCAGAAGGGCTTAAAAATCCAAAAATCTGGAATTCTTGAAAAAAGTCCTAAAAACATGGTTTAAAAATAATAATTATTTCTATAAAATTATATAATATATAAAGTTGTTGGATGCCTTTATTTTTTAGGAAATAAAAACAAAAAAAAAAGAGTCCACTTGGACCGAATTTACCTGTGCTGGTCAAAAAATCAGGATCCGGCCAAATTTTATAACTCTGATTTTGATATGTTACCGTTCTCTACAGGGCTTCTTTATTCTCCACCTTGTGGCATTTTTTGGCTGTTGTATTTATCTGAAAACAGAAAACAGGTCATTATATGTTTACACTTGGAAACATTGTTTTTGAAAAACCCGAATTTATGGAACCCTGCTTTTAGGCTCCTTCAACTAAGAGCAGGCTTGCACCCAACCTTATTCCTTAATGCATCTAAAGAATTAAACATCAGTAGGCTTCATAAGAAACAGCCATTTCACTGATTGGACTTCGCCTATTTTGATGTTTATGAAAGATTTAATATAGACAATTAACCAAAAGACAAAAAATTAAATCCTTATCAAAGTTGGTAGA
This sequence comes from Torreya grandis, assembly GCA_037957365.1. NCBI lineage: Eukaryota > Viridiplantae > Streptophyta > Pinopsida > Cupressales > Taxaceae > Torreya > Torreya grandis. The sequence continues at coordinate 4,006,010 of JARHVA010000913.1, forward strand.
CAAAAAGATACCCACTATGGTAATCTTTCTTGGCAGAGCTTTGTAATATTATAGCAAAAATATCACACTCATAAACATTAGTGGATGTATACATTTTGCATTTGTCTCTTCACTATAGAGACCGTGTAATATATAATTGTTTCTTCATCTATCCTGCCTTGTTTTCCATCTGTAGTACATTCTTCATTGACTTCGCCTTCCTCTCATTAAAATCCCTAACAGCTTTTGCATCCCATTCAGCCTCCCCCAATATACATGGGGGCAAAGGACTTGAGCCTGTGACCATTGACTCCTCCATATACACTTTCTCTGCATCTTTTGCATAGCAGAAGAAACTATCTGAACAATATTCCACTGCCTTTTTGGTGACATTAGGCTTATATTTCAATAGCTTGGCATACTCCCTTAAAGCATGGAACATATAGTCATAAACATACTTCATTTTCAACTCGTTCAACATGAAATCACTCCCTGCCTTACCAATTGCCATGGCCTGCACAACATCCAAAATGTTCAGAATTCTACTAAAATCAGTAAAGATGATCATCCTTTTGTATATTAAAATTTTTAATTTAAAAAAAAGGGTTAGGGAGAAATTGGTAGAAACAAGAAACAGATAGACATTTTGGGCCACGCTTTATGTACCCATCATCAGGAGAAATCGCTAGAAACAAGAAACAGATAGACATTTTGGACCACTCTGTGTTACCCATCCTCAGCATGATACCAGAAGAAATATATAATAAATTGCAAAGAAACAAGGAAGTTTCTTATTGTATAACAAAACTCTATGCATGAAGAAATATATAAGGAAGTACACCCACCTCTTCTGTGTGGTTGTTTCCCCAGTCGACAGCAAACTTGATGGAGTTGCACTTCTTCTCTGGTCTTATAGGCCAGTAATGGTGCTGAGGAAGAAGGCCACGCAGAATGAAATCATAGAATTCTGGGGTTATCAGGAGAGTTGGGGAGTTGCAAGCCATAATGTACTTGAGGCTCACTGACCATGCTTTGCCTTCTACATATATCTTGTATCTTTAAACAACAAACCAATACAAACTATTTCAATCATTTGTGTATCTTCAAACAAATTAGCTTTTTAAAAGATGCCATATAATGATATTAAGCACAATTACACAAATGTTTGCGGTCATACCAATTTAAAATAAGAGAACTAAACAAAGTTGCGAATTTTATTTCAAAACCAGACACCCATATAAAAAGTCTAATAAACAAGTAGATACACACTTTTAAAAAAAAGGGCTTTATATTGAAATAAAAGTTTATTTTTAACATACAACGAGCTAGATGATAAAATTATCAAAATTATGAGCTGACATTTTTCCACAGTTCAAAGGATTTGAGCATAAATACTTACAAATGAACTTTCCAACCATTGAAGATGAACTTAACAAAAGCCGCACGCCAAAAGTATTCCAGCTGGCTTCTACAAGAGATAGGTGATGAAGAACATGGTATTTCAGTTGGCTTCTACAAGAGTAGTAGATAAAAGCAGCAATAATAAGAAGGGTTGTAATCCATCTGGCTTCCACAATGGAGGTAGATAAGTAAAAGAGGACAGGAGCAGTGTAACAATTGGCTGGCCAAACAAAAGCATGTATTCTGATATGTTGTATCTGTTGGATGACTTAAAAAAAAATCTTCCTCAAAGGGCTATTTTGTTTGAAGTTAATATTTAGACCTTCAGCATTGTGGTGTGATATATGGCAATCCTAGGGCGCAATTGGGGGAGGGGGGTATGGTACAACTCTTCTAGAAGTCGTACGATGCAATTTCTGGATCCTTCTTTGTCCTTTATAAAATAACCATGACCCATTGAGGTTAGACATATCATTGTAATTTTGATTTTGCTATTAATAAAGTACGACAGAGAGATCTTTTGCCCTGTGGTTTTCCCCTGGTATATTTCCAAGGTTTTCCACATAAATCTGGTGTGCATTGTTGTTCTTTTCTTGTCTTGTTTCATTGCTGCATTATTTTGTGCACTTTTATTTTCTTTTAGTTGGTATCAGAGCTTTGGTTTGTACTCATTTGTGCTTTGGTAGCAAGGAGCTGAAAATCACAGGAGGGACCGCAACCAGATTTGAGATAGAGAAGTTCGACGGGCAAACTCAACATTATGGAAACTGAAAATCCAAGTGCTACTAGTTGATGATAGTTGTGCTCAAGCCCTAAAGGGTGTGACAACCAAACCAACAACAATGTCACAAGAATATTGGGACAACATGGATGCAAAGGCAAGGGCGATTATTCATCTATCCCTTGCTGATTCAGTGCTGTTCAATGTAGCAAAGGAGACAACAGTGAAGGCGCTTTGGGAGAAAATAAGTTGTACAAACAAAGACTATCAAATAGGATTTTTTTGCGAAGATAGTTGTACAATTTGAGAATGAAGGATGAGACACCAGTTGCAAACCATTTGAACAAATTCAACATGTTGATCAACAAGCTGAGTTCAGTGAGAGTGAAGATCGAGGAGGAAGACATGGCTGCAACCCATTTTTTCACTACCAGACACATGGGACCGGATAGTGATGACGCTCAACAATTCTTCCGGGAAGCTTGCTTATGACGACGTGGTTGCCTCATTGATGGACAAGGAATCAAGGTGAAAGACATCTCAAAGCGGGTCTTCTTATGATGCTCTAGTTGCGAGGGGCAGGTCCATGGAAAGAGATCAATCAAGTAGGGTGCCTTCCAAGTCGAAGTCTAAAACACGCAAAAAGGGGAAGCGTTGGAACTGTGGAAAAACCAAACATCTCAAGGACTGTTGGTTACTTAAATATAAAGGAAAACCTAATTCGTAGAGCTCAGATGCAAACACAGTTGAAAGTTCAATACCATTGGAGGATGGTGAAGTGTTATCTGCAAACTCCCAAGATCAACTACTGCACATATGGCTAATAGACTCAGGGGCTTCATTCCATATGGTGCCACACAAGGACTAGTTCTCTTCATACCGGTCACGTGATGGAGGTATAATCTACATGGGTAATGATAACATATGAAATGCTTTAGGATAAGGAGAGGTCACACTGAAGATGTATGATGGAGCTGTTCGTACTATTCAAAGAGTTCGTCATGTACCAGGGTTGAAGAAGAATTTGCCATCTTTAGGTAAGCTTGATGAGTTGGGATATAAGTTCAGCAGTGAAAAAGGTTGTTTGAAGGTCTCTAAGGGAGCTTTAGTAGTGATGAAAGTTGGGAAATATGGGAATAAGTTATACAAGTTGATTGGAGAGACTATAACCGGTGAGGCTGTAGTGGCCACAATAGGAGCTATGGATTCAGTAATAATGTGGCATCAACGCTTAGGCCATGAGCAAGAGAGGACTCAAGATACTACTTGACAAAAACCTTCTTCCAAGTTTAAAATCTCTCGAGCTGAGCATTTGTGAACATTGTCTATTTGGGAAGCAAAATGGACTCAAGTTTGCTACATGTGCTACTAGAAATTTAGATTTCCTACAGTTATTACATTCTGATTGTTTTGGACCTGTACCAATAGTTTCTTTTAGGGAAGGCACAATATTTTTTCTCTTTTATTGATGACTACTCTCGTAAAGTTTGGCTGTTCCTTGTTAAGAAGAAGTCAGATGCTATTTACTGTTTTAAGTGACTAAAATCTCTTGTAGAAAATTAGAAAGATAAGAGCATTAAGTGTCTTAGGATTGATAATGGGGGAGCATTTTGCTCGAAGGAGTTTGATAATTTTTGTAGTGAGCATGGAATAGCCAGGCAAAAAATAGTCCCTGACATGCCTCAACAAAATGGGGTAGTCGAGAGGATGAATCTCACCATTATAGAGCGAGTCAAGAGTATGCTCAACATTGCTGGTTTGGGATGAAGCTGTAAGTACAGCGGTTCATCTTATCAATAGGTCACCCACTATAGCTCTAAACGGACAGATTCCTGAAGAGCCTCGGATAGGTAAATCTATTGATCACTCCTATTTGGTCACTTTTGGTTGTGATGCTTATGCCCATGTCCTAAAACAACAAAGGTTCAAGTTGGATGTAAAGTCTAAAAAGTGCACTTTTCTTGGCTATGGTGATGGAATGAAGGGGTACAGGGTGTGGGATACTGCTGCCACAAGCTTATCATTAGTTGAGATGTGGAGTTTAATGAGAAATCCATGTAAAATGTTGAAAAACAACAAAGTACAACTGCTGTACCTATTGAGGTAGTAGAAGAGGAAGAGGATGCTGTATAAAATGATGAAAATCAAGAACTGGAACAACAAAATGTCATGCCTGAACAACAAGAACAGAAGCACGAACTGCCACAAGTTGGTACATCACATTGGGTGAGGAGATCCACAAAAATATCCAAACCACTTGAAAGGTCTATTCTTGATGCACACTTAGCATTTGCATTAGTTACTGAAGATGGTGAGACCAACTCATTTCAAGAAGCTTGTGAGATTGAAGATGCAAGGAAATGAAGAAATGCCATGGAGAAGGAAATGGAGGCTCTAAGTAAAAATAGCACGTGGGCACTGGTAGAATTGCCTATAGGTCGCAAGGCCATAGGTTTTCAGTGGGTCTTTAAGCCGAAAAATGATGCAGATGGTGTGGTTTAGTGATATAGGGCTTGGTTAGTGAAGGGGTATGCATAGAAATCAGGTATAGATTTTGATGAGATATTTTCCCCAGTTGTATGTATGATTACTGTTAGAGTTGTGTTGGCTTTGGCTGCTTCACTTGACCTTGAGTTGGAGCAGCTTGATGCATGGTGATCTCAATGACGAGATATATATGAAACAACCGGAAGGTTTTGTGATAAAAGGCAAGGAGAATCTAGTATGTAGGTTGAAAAAATCGTTGTATGGTCTCAAACAGGCGCCAAGATGCTGGTACAAGCGGTTTGATTCCTTCATGATGAGCTTGGGATTCAACAGATGCGACGCTGATCATTGTGCCTACTCTAATAGATATGATGATGACAGTTTTATTGTTTTGCTGTTGTATGTTGACGACATGTTGGTTGCAGGTCCCAACATGGACAAAATTGTCAAACTTAAAGCTCACTTAGCTAGGACGTTTGAAATGAAGGATTAAGGTGCTGCAAATCAGATTCTTGGATTTTGTCTTGGGACTGCCACGAACCCAAAGAGGACACGATTCAGTGTTTGTAGTGGAGGACTGTTTTTCTAAAATGGCCCACATCATACCTTGTAAAAATAAAAATGATGCAAATCGGGTCACTTATTTGTTCTTTAGATAAATAGTGTGGTTGCATGGTGTTCCCAAAATCACAACTAGTGACAGGGACACTTAAGTTTTAAGCCAGTTTTGGAGGACCTTGTGGAATAAATTGGATAGCAAGCTGCAATACAGCTCAGCATACCACCCCCAGACTAATGGTCAAACAGAGGTGGTAAATAGGAGTCTAGGCAGCCTACTGAGATGCTTGGTTGGTGACAATCCCAGAAAATGGGATCTAGGGCTATCCCAGGCTGAATTTGCCTAAAATTTCAGCTTTAATAGGTTTACTGGTAAATCTGCATTCCAAATTGTTTGTGTGAATCCTAAAGGAATTGTGGACTTAATTGACTTGCCAGCAGGCCCACAATTCAGCTGGGATGTTGCAGATTTTGTAGAGAGTATTCAAGAGGTACATCAACAGGTTTGGCACAAACTTTAGGCAATGAATGGACAATATAATAATAATGCTGCTTTGCATCAGAGGGAAAGTCTTGCAGGAAGGAGAGTTGGTCATGGGCCATCTACGCAAGGAGAGGTTTTCTCGAGGTACTTACAACAAACTAAAGCTAAATAAAATGGGAACTTGATGACTCTTGAAGAGGATAAATGACAATGCTTATGTGATTGACCTGCCTGAGGATCTGGACATCAGTCCTTTCTTTAATGTGGCCGATCTTTATTCACACCAGACTGGTATGAATGATGATCTATGTGATGATGAAGATATCAAAAGAAATAAGCCCCTGCCAAAGAAGAAAAGAGAACAGATTGAAAGAGTGTTGGATACCGAATTTGCTGTTACAAGGGCCCAGTCATATAAAATGTATTTTGTTGAATGGGAGGGCCTATCAGATTCCTATAATACATCGATCACAAAAGCTGATTTGCTTAAGTAAAACAGAACAACCCCACAATATGACACTGAACCAGGAGTTTCAGAATTTTAAAAGATGGGGTGGATGATGCACCACTAAATCTGGAATTTATTCCCTCATACGGGATTTATTCTCTTATTCCCTTTTCTTAAAATAGTTGAGAAATTGTGGAGGGATTTATTTTTTAATAATAGTAGTCGTTGTAACTGCCCTAGGTTTTATGGGAATGGGAGACAAATGTCAGCTGTAGGTAAGACTGAATATGCTACTTGTTATAGATTTGTAGAGGAGATTAGTTAGGAGTGGGTTTCTTTTAGCTATATTTACGATAAGAATTTTAGAAGCTGGGGAGAGACACAGGTGATGTAATATCCATTGATAAATGAAAAAAAAGAGTATTTGCTGCACATCCTCCTTGTTCATCTTCAGCATTCTGTTGTGCACAATTTTTGTATCAAGTGGTTGCTTTATTAATCTGTACAAACAGAGGTTTGTCTGCATCACCTTCTTGTGATTTAATTGAAAGAAAAACACGGTCCACCTTCCTTCAAAATTTTGAGACTCCTATTCATTTGAGTAAGTATTGGCAAGTGATGTCTTTAATTCCACCTGGTATTTTATTGAAGCATCTTTTCAATTATAGACAATGATTTAATTTGCATTGGGATTCTCAAGCGCTGCATTTTCCAGCATATCGGCCACATGGTTGTGGCATCTTTTTTATGTATGATTTTGTCAATGCTAAGTATGTGATGTGTTTTGCTGTCTCCTTTAGAATGGAGTCGATCTTCCAATGTAGGACAGGTATAGCGAAGTAATGTTCTTTGCAATGGAGATATTTTTTTATGAGGTCAATGGCCATCTTTGAGTCCCCTTCTATGATTCTATCTAAAGACAGGTTAACCCAACTATAATCTAGGTGGATCTTCCAAGAGCATTTTGGTTATACCACTAAGTGCATGTTCATATCTTGCGGTAATGACGGTTCATGTTCAATGGTCTGTGGTACTTCAAAACCACATCCAGAGGTTTTCAGTAACTCCAAGATCACCAGTCCATCTCTGCTAGATGCTGCACACACTTCTATAGTGGCACAATGAAACCTGGGCATATTAGACATGGCACCATCTATGTGCACTCCAAACCTTATGCAATTTCCACTTATGGCTTTCTTAGGGTCCAAAACACCTACATGCCACACCGGAAAGGCCAATTTACACCACATGGTACTGCTAAGTGCCAACATCACTGCTTCCTCCATTCCAATTTCAACCAACGGAAGGCAAAGAGTGACACATGAAATCTCAACCGTTTCAACTTCCATAACAGTTATTTATGCTTTCATGGCTTTGTAATATTGTATACACATCTGCAGCATTATATAGCCAATAAATAGTAGAAGATAGACAACCATACATCTCCTTTGAGAGTGTGCCATGTACAGAACACATAGATCAATATAATTTTCTGTTCTAGTTCTATATTTTCTCTATTCTCAATTTTGTTCAATATTAATTTTGCATACAAATACAACCCATATAAATCCTTATTTAGATTGTTGTCCCTTAGATCTCCTGGGATCTGGATCAAACTACCTGAGCAAGCTTGATGCCTTTACATAATTCCCAAAGTTTTGCATCAGTGTTTGTGGAGATGCCAATCAATTGAGAGTAGGCCATTATGAGTTCCCCTTTAGAGTTGCAAATGATTCCGCAAATACCAGCCTGGCCTAGGTCTTTCTTGGAGGCCCCATCAATGTTGATTATGTACGTGGCAGGGTCCAGGGGCCTCCAGGGGATTTTGGTTTTTACCTTTAACCAAATAGCATAATTGTGAAATGGCATATTCTCTATTTTGCTAAGGTAAGAATCAACCATTCTTGTGGAAGTGGTCCCTTTTGTCAAATCTGATTGATTGCCCACGACTGTAGCTTTAATTTATGCTTTTATTTGTTTGACCACAAGGTCCGGGGGTTTTAGGGAATTTGTTAAAAATTCATGCATTGTGTTCTTTCCAAATATACCGGAATATGGATTGAGGAGCTAGGAATTTGGATTGAGGAGCTAGTTAGTGTTGTTAGGAATTAGTCCTAACATGGGTGCTTTAGTGTGTTTAGGTTAATACTTCATCTAATTAATTATTAATTAGTGGAGAGGTTTATTGAATAATTTGTAAGTGATTTGTTAAAACAAATCACGAAATCATATTGTGAGGAGATATTTTAGGATTGTGTTAGTTATTAATTGTTAGTTGTTAGAACAACTAACCTATTATTAAGTAGTGTTGTTATAAGGTCATGACCTATATATTTATAATGTTCTTGATTACTTAATGTGTGAAGTTGATTGACCAAAAGGGTTAATGCGCTCTGCACATTTGTAAGCTTCGACTCTTGTTGAATATGAAGCATTTTCTATATTTGGTATCAAAGCAGACACAAGGACCTCTCTGTAATTCAAGTCTTGTTCTTCACAAGAACTTTGAAGTGAAGACCATGTCCATTGTCCTTACCATTTGAAAGGGTTTTTTTCTATCTCTCAGTGGAAATGTAGTGCAGACCACTACAAGTGCGGTTGACCTCCTTAAAGTTTCTTTGGTAAACACTTCCATATATATATCTGTATGTTTTTGATGTGTGCGCAAATATATTGCATTTTTTATTCGGAACACCTTTTGAACTAGACCATAACAGGCTGTACTCCTCATAGGAGATCCCAGATCTACACTCCACATTGCATTCATCTTCAGGTGTCGATTGGCGAGATCTTCCAAAAGAAAAGCTTAAGCTATCTACAGGGCAAGTATGGTAAAGGCATCTTGATTGCAGGCAAATGAAAGTGCGCAACAAGTTTCACTGCCGATTCGCTGTCCTTCTCTAACCCTGCCTTCTAACAACAAGCTCATCCTTGGCTCATCCTCACTCTTATCAACATGAAATCCAGGATTTCTGATCTCACATTTAATAGCATGGTGCACATGGTTGCCAACAAGAGATTCTATGGACCTATCCATGCATATTTGGTCTTCAAAATCCATGGCTTCTCCACCAACAAACCTCCCTCCAAACTGCCGTTCCTGCCGTCCACCACCAGCTATCAAAACTGCCTTCTTCTGCGGCAGTTTTCATGCTTCCAGCCCGTGGTATTTGGTTCATTTCGTGGTTTTTGATTAAGTTTGTTTTTAATGTTAAATCCTTTGTTTCGTTTAAAGTTTCGTGGTATTTTATTATTATTTAGTTGTTTTAAGTTTGATTAGTGGTTTTGAATTTAATTCGTGGTATTTGTTATGAAATGGTATTAGGTTAGTCTTTTTTTTTTTATAAAGTTTTTATTTTTTAATTGTTTTGTTTTATTTCATTTTGTTTTTAGGTAGTGGTATTAGGTATTATTTTTTTAAAATTTTGTTTATGGTATGAGGTTTTGGTATTTTTTTAATTGTGTTTGTTTTTATTTTAAGTTTAGTAATTTGTATTTTGTTACAAGTCTTATTTGTTTTAAAGTTTCTTAAGTTTTGGTGTCAATAAAAAGTAATATTTAATTATTTTTAAATTATTAACTTTTTTTTTAATAAGTTGTTTATAGTCCCATATAGTATGTCTTTGGTTAGAAGCAAATAAAGTCTATGAAGGAAATTTTCATCAACAAACATGATTCTCTGTGTTGGATTATCCTCAATATAATTAATCTTCTATTATGTAATTAGATGCATTATCAATTGACATGACATCTAATTTTTTCATTGTAGGGGGGAAATGAATCACAATGCTCAATTTGCACCATCTCCCAAAATGAATGCCATGCAATTACTCCCAGAAGATGGAAGCAACGAACAATCAATGCCAACCATCATGAGATTGCTCCATAATAAGTTTCTTGCCCCATGTTAGCACTAAGGGGGGAATGTTAGGAATTAGTTCTAACATGGGTGCTTTAGTGTGTTTAGGTTAATACTCCACATAATTAATTATTAATTAGTGGAGAGGTTTATTCAATAATATGTAAGTGATTTGTAAAAACAAATCACCTAGTGATATTGTGAGGAGATATTCTAGGATTGTGTTAGTTGTTAGAACAACTAACCTATTATTAGGTAGTGTTGTTATAAGGTCAAATCCTATTTATTTATAATGTTCTTGATTATTTAATGTGTGAAGGTGATTGACCAAAAAATTTAATGTGCTGTGCACATTTGTGAGCTTTGGCTCTTGCTGAATATGGAGCATTTTCTATAAATGCATGAGCCAAATTATCTGCAACTCACTTTGCATACCTGCCCTTTTACAAATTTTTTGCTATGGCTTTCCATATTGAACATGCAAACGAACAATGAAAGAAAAGATGATTAATGGTTTGCATCTTTTTTGCAATTGGGGCATATCTTAGGCCCAACCCAACCTTTCTTTTGGAGATAATCTGTTGTCAGTAAATTTCCATGTATTAGTAACCATGAAAAGGTTTTGATTTTGGGCTAGAGATTACTATTCCACAACCGCATCCACTTTTTATCTAAATTCTGTTGTATCGGGGTGTCTTGACAAGAGAGTGATAGGCTGAAAACTATTGTACATTGCCCACTAGTTGTGCACAGCCAAATCAATGTATTAGTGATATGGGAGAGGTCAGCATGTTTGTTGTCTAGCTGCTGGAGAAGACCAGGGGTTTGATCTGCATACAGAAGCCTGATACTCTTTATGGTGTCTAGGTTCCATGCAAGAATGTTGAAAGCCTCTGGGTTGCAAAAGTCAACAAGGTGGGTCAATCCATATGACTGAAATAGGAGGAGGCTATCAATCTGTAGCTTTGACAGACTAGAGTATCCACTTCAGGGATGTTCCTAGAAATTGATTTTCTAAATATTCCTAAGCTTCCAAGTAATATGTCCTTGAAGAAAATATGTGCCTAATTATATGAAACTTGCTATGTTGTACACTGCCGATTTCCAAGAGAGTGTGACTTGCCAAGTGAGAGTTCAAATCATATTTGTTGAATCATTTGGTCCATATGGAATCAGAATTCCAGAACCTCCAGGCCAATTTCATTGAAACTGCTTGATTGAAATAGACTATATTTCTAATATTTAGTCCTCTCTCTCTTTGGTTTTCAGATTTTCTCCAGTGTGACAGGTAAGAATTTGTATGGAATTGGTATGCTCCCTCTGATCTGTTCCATAGAAAGTCTCGTTGGATGGTTTGGATATGAAGAGTTGTTTTCTTTGGTATCTAGAGAAGAGTTAGCATATAAATAGGAACAACTCGAAGGACCAGCTAACTTAGAAGTGTTTTTCCAACTAAGGAAAACCACTGATTGGCCCAATGCGATAGCTTAGATTTTATTTGTCCTTTGTTTTTTATCATATTTGTATACTCTGCTGTGTATGTAGTGGAAATCCCAAATATTTCATGTGCAAAGCTCCTTTCTAGTATCCAAGGGACTTTATGATAGCCCACTTATGCTGAAGGGATATTCAAGAAAAACTTATGCAATTTGTTTTTATTGACTTATTGTCCTGAATCCATTTGATAGGTTGTTTACAGCTGCTTTGATTTTATGATTTCTTTTAAGAGGAAAGTGGAGACTAAAAGGGTGCCATCAGTGAATTGAAACTTAGAAAACTCTTCACCTCTTTCTATAATGGGCAGCCAAAAATCCTTTCCTTGCCTTTTAACTGCCTCAATTGATCTATTTGGCGTTTCACTCATTAGGATGAAAAAGTACAGGCTAAGAGGGTCTCCCTTCTTGAGTCCACTGAATGCTTTAAACTAGGTCCCATTTTGTCCATTGATTAAAATGTAAAGCATAGATATAGTGATGCAACTTTTTATCTAAGTGATTACCTGTTTGTGAAACCCAAAATCCTGAAGAGCTTTCAAAATCAGCCCCAAATTGCATCTGTCGAAAGTTTTGAAAATGTCTGATCTGATCATTACTCCTGGTCTTTGTTAGGTTTTGAGAGAGAGATTTCCCAACCTGCTATGACATTATCTGTTATCTGTCATTCCGGGACAAAAGTTGATTGAGTAGTTGATATTAGTTTTCCAAGCAACTTAAATTTGATTCTTGAAGCTATAAGCTTGGAGAGTTTCTAATAGACCATGTTACATAACACAATTGGTCTATAGTATATACTGATCCATTTGTTTGGCATGTGTTGTTTTGGGAATCAGGACCACTGTTGTGGCATTCAATTTTAGCATCTGTTTGTTTTGTTAAGATGTCTATATAACAGCCAGTAGGCCTCCGCCTAATATCTCCCAATAATGCTGGTAGAACAAAGCTAGAAATCCATTTGGCCCTGGGGATTTATCTACTTGAAAGGAGAAAATAATCTTCCTGATTTATTCCTCAGTAGCAGGGCACAAAAGGATTTCATTGTCTCGGGGAAGGAGCTTGGTAATATGTTGGAGTAGCTCTTGCTGGGCATTCTGTCTATCATTTATGGTATGTGTCTTTGTTAGAACCTCTAAGAAAGAATGTGTGGTATAGTCCATGATATCGGATGGTGTGTTGATGAGCAGTCCACCTTTCTTTTTTATTTGAAGCAAAGAGTTGATGAGCTGCTGATTTAAAACAGATGTATGAAATAAGGTTGTGTTTTGATCACCCTGCAGAATCCACTTCTCTTTGGATCTCTACCTCCAATTCTATTTTTCCTCTGAGGTGGGCGGTAAATAGTTGTTCTATTAGAGCTTGCTCTTGAGAGGTTGTTTGACTAGTGAAACCGTTGTCTCTCATTTCTTTTTGAATGGGTTCAAGTTGGGCTAAGATAGTGGAAGCTTTCTGTGCAGGGTTTCCCAATTCTATTTTGCTCCATTTCTTTAAGAGGGAGAGTTTCTCCATTATCTTATACATTTCTCAGCACTGAATGTGTTTAGCTCCTTTCAACTGCTGCTCAACATGTCAATCAATCTCAGGATGAGATAGCCACGTTTTGTCAAAATGGAATTGGGGGCTGCCCCTTGTAGTTTTTCCTTGAATGCTGACTGTTATTGTCTAGTGATCAGACAACGTGTTATCAATGATATTCGTTGCCATTTGGTTTAAATAAGAGATTCAATCTTTGGAATCTAGAATTCTGTCAACTATTTCTGCAATATAGTTTGTCCCATTTCCCCCATTGCACCATGTGTAATGACCTTGCTGAAATTCTAAGTCAACAAGGAGGTTGTTTGTTCTAATTTATAAATAGCTTCTGCAACCTTGCGGTTGAAACAGACACCCCCTTTCTTTTCTCCAACAGATTTGATAATACTGAAATACCCCGGAAGTAGGGAAGGGGGGGACAAGGCAAGTATCCATTTTAAAGATTTGATGCTTTCACAGTCCATATGATGAATAAAGATTTTTTGGAAAACCGTGTATGAGTTTTTGATTCTCAATGTTTCGGATCATCTTCCATGATCCTTCATCAGAAGAAAAAAATGATAAGTGGAACAGTAGGACCAGGCAATTTTAAAGAAGAAATGAGATGACTGTTGCAAATGGGGTTTCTAAAAACAAATAAAGAAACCACAATAAATAAAGGAAACGAAATTTAAGTTTTACCAAAAAATAATAAAAATAAAACCGCCACAAATAATAAATAGAATAAAATTCTATTTTAACTCTAGTAAGCCATGGAATTAAAAATAGCATTTATTATTATTATTATTATTAAACAAATAAAACACCACACATAATATATAATATTATTATTATAAAATAAGAATGAAGTAAAGTAAAATAATATAAATAATCTGCCCCCCAGGGACCAGCAATGCAAGGAATAACCTAAAAAACAACAAACAAGGAGGGCTAAAGAAGAAACCTAAATCATGTAAACCAACGGCTTCCAAGCATGACTAATTCCTAGTCCCTCATCCCTATTTAGATCGTTAGGGTGTTTCAAGATTTCAATCGCCTCCCTTATCTTACGCTTGTGAAAGTGATCTTCTGTAACAATGACTCTAACTTGCTCTATGTTAGTGGCATGCTTTGTCTTGGAAGAGTGTTCGGCAAGAGCTGATTTTTATTTCCTTTCAAGTCGAATATTCGTCGTATGTTCTTTAATTCTAGTATGAACAGATCTTCCTATTATGTAAGGAGTACCACACAAGTAGTCGACAATGTAAACACCACTACAAAGGTTTGGGTCCATATGAGCTTTTACTGACCCTAAAGTCCTACGTAATTTATTAACGGGAAGGAAATTGGAGTTAATGTTCTTGCGGTTGAGAATTTTAGCCAATTTGTTTGAAATGCCTTCTACAGACGACAAATAAGCTATAGGTTGTTCTATCAAGTGATCATTACTATTGGTTCTATTGATATTCTCTTTCACTTGCTTGATAGCCCTAGCTATTTGTTTCCCTGAGTACCCATTCCACTTAAAAGCCTTTTTTAGGTGCTCAATTTCGTGATCAATGTTATTATCACAAATTTTTAATGCCCTAGTAAAGAAACTTGCATAGTTCCATGGTGTTTTGGGATGGGGGGATGGGTTTTTGGGATGGGGGGACGGGGGGCCTAAGTTTCGGGACAACGAGTGGACAGAGGCGGGGGAGCGGTGCTGAAATACATATAGTACTTGAAAAATTAGTTATAAAAAGATGTATATGGATTAAGTATATTGCATTGAACATCCACAATTTAACATTGTGATTTAATCATTTAAGTTTCAAGTTTGATCCATTGAACAATGAACATTAACAATTTAACATTGAACATTAAACAATAAACATTGATGATTGAACATTGAATTTTCAAATTTTCATAATGATGATTCATGATTACAATCAAGTATCAACAATGTTAAAAAACAAAATACTAAAATAGTGAAATACTAAAAGTAAATAGTAAATACAAGTGACTCAATGAGTCAATGGCTAATCATCTCCAATGTAGAACTCCTCATCACTAGAACTGCTGGACTCCACACGCTCAAGCTCCTCCAAGCTAATACCAACCAGCCCTATCTGTGTAGCATCATCATCAATCTGTGCTGGCTCCTCTGGCTCTACATCCCATCTGGCTGCTGGACTCTCCTTGTACGCAAGTGTGTTGCCGTCAATGAGATGCAAGGCACTATGGGAGGCCTTGGGGGGTGGGGGTGGGTCCCACTAGCAATTAGGGTTAGGGTAGAAAGCATAAAAATCCAATTTTTTTTAATTTAAAAAAAAAACACTTTGACTTTGGTGTGTGCAGGGGACGCCTGGACGTCTCCGAGACTTCTGGACGTCCAGGGGACGTCCAAAAGTCTCAGGGGCATCCCTCCAAAAAGGGGATGCCCTCTCTCAGAGGGAGATGTCCCCAAGACGGTGGCAAAACTTGGTGGAGGTGGTGGGATGGTTGGGGGATGTCCCCGGGACGTCCCGGTGGAACAATGAAAGCAAGTATCCATTGTCGAAATTGAGAAAGGATATCAATTCTTTGATTTCCACAAGTCAAGATATAAATGTTGACCAAAAAATCTCCAAGGGAAGGATTGGCAGGAAGATTAAGCATAGTTTGAGGGATCACAATGGATGATGGTTCTTGTTTGTGGACAAATGTTTGTTTGCTGCCACATATACCTGTGAATCTATGAGACTTAAGAAGATACTAATCACATTACCCCTTGAAGAAACACGAAATCCACATATTTGGTCTTGATCTTGTTTGTGAGAAAGAATTGTTTGTTAGGGGCCTATACCCCTTACGTTTCAGGATAGAATCCACATTAAAAAAATTCTGGGGTATCAAAATTGCTTGCCTCTATGGCAATCTCATATTGTTTCAGTTTAGCAGTCCATATTTGCATTAAATTCGTCCTTGTACCCCATACGCTATTCTCCTCTGTTGTTTCAATGATCCCAATGAGATATTTCCTCTTTTTTAATCTCACCCTGTTTTTTTGGGTCCCATATACCCAAACCAGTGGGTATGATACCCATTGGCATATTGGCACCTTTAGATTTTGTTGTTGTGTCCGGTATAGTTGACATTTTTGTTTTGCTGCCATGCCCCACAGCCCAGATTCAACCATTACATTTTGGCATCATTCATCTCAAATGTTAGAAGATGAACAGTCACATGGAAGAGAAACCATTTCATCTTCCGTAATGGTTCTTTAGTTGTTGCGTCTTTGTGACACTATATATATATATATATATATCTAGATAGATAGTTAACATAGCATATCAAAGCATAGACATAGCTTTTGGAAGATAGGCAGCCATACATCTTTCTCATGAGTATGCCATGTACAGAATGTACTAATTAATAAAATTTTATGTTTCAGTTCTATAATCTTTTCTAAGTGTCTCCATCTGAATGTACATTTATTAATTATTATTTAATATTGCTTCCGCACATGCATATAACATTTCTAGATTCTAAAAATTTAGAGCTACGTTATCGGACACTGATGTATAGGGTCTTGGATACCGATATGATACATATCAGATATGGATCCTGATATGATCCTTCCTGGGTATGTATAGGATATGCCAGGAACCTTGCAGATACTCTTGGATATGTCCCAAGATGTATCTGCAGGGCTCCCGACGTTACCCTGGACGTATCCAAGCCATAAACTTTTTTATTATTGGTTTTCACTTGAAAAGTCAAATATGGACTTCAAAAAACAATAAAAAACAAATACTGTGGGCCTGCTTATGTCGAAGTCGGGAGTGTTCGCTACTAGCTGTTAAAAGTTGTGGACTTGTTTGATCTTTTGTGGGGAAAATATTGTGGGCTCATAATCTCTCGTTTGAGGAAGTATAGGTCATCTTATTGTCAAATGGTGCCTATTCAAATGGTTTCCATCTCTTCTTTCTTGTATGGTCATACTCTAGTCTTCATCATGGTGGTCATAATAAATATGTATTTATCATCTCCTGCAATGCTTTAGAAGGGTTGCACTTAATGCATCTTCTCTCTATGTGTGTATGAATGTACAAGAAAAGTTGTTTGTAACAAAAGTATCAAAGTTGAGTTATCCATTTCCTGCCATCATACAAACTTGGTTAAGATGTTAGGGGCAAGTTATCTGTTGTAGGGTATGTAAAATTATAGATAACTTCTTTACTATTATTTTGACATGTTTAGCAAAATGCTGAGATTTGCCATATTGGTTTATGTGAGCCCTTTACAATGAACCTACTTTAATATACTGATTTGTCTTTATTTTTGCCCATGCACTGTAACATTTGCACTATGTACTTGTTCTAAGACTAATCTAAGTTGGACCGCTGAATATCATGACTTTGACATTGAATTATCAGTATGTTTTGTGGTTATTTAACTTATTTTGTTTACTCTATGGATATTATTTGGTTAATTTTGCTTATTTGGCTATATTTTTAATATTTCATATATATTTTTGTATGGCCATATCCAAAAACGTATCCAAGCCCAAATTGCCGTATCCACGTATCCAATTCCCGTACCCGTATCCGTACCCGTACAAGTATCAACTACTTATATTTAGAGTATTGGCCTTTGGGTATCTCGTGGGATCCGAACCAATCAAGGCAGCTAATGGATTTGTAGAGAATTTTTGCTTTGCTTTGTCCTTTTTTTCCTTACCTTTTCTCGTATAAGCTTTTTGGAACTTTTTCTCATCCAATACTGAGTGGCTTTATGCAAATCTTCATTTTGTGTAGTAGCTGATTGAAATTGAGGAGTTTATTGAGTTTGTGAGTTTAGGTCTTGATTTGCATAGGAAGGGCACACTTTAGCTAAATGACCAAGTTCATGACAAAAGCAGCACCTGAAAGTGATATTTTCATAATCAATTAGCCGCTCCCATTCTATGCCCTCCATATCAAGGATGAGTTGATTAGGCAAAGGCTTTTCTAGGTCCAATTTTATGCAAATGTGAGCATTGTTCGATACCCCAGAATTTCGCGTGAACTCTGATGAATCTATTAATTCCCATATGGCTGCACCTATTTTATTGAAAGAGGATTCCCTCTACTCGTTCGGGAGCAGAGGTAGCCACACCCAAACATAGACCATGCTAGGAAGGTCCTCAGTTGGCTTAAAATCCGAGGACCAATGTTTCATGAAGAGGTCAGCCTTCTTGAAAAACGAAAGTCCACCTTGAAAGATTTGGTCTTTTCAAGCTTGGTTGATAAGAAAACCAAGAAATAGCCTTCGGGAATTATCAGAAGCTCCACAGTGTCTATTGGTTCCCACTTCTCCAGTACCCAAAATCTGAGGGTTTTCAGGCTCGAGAAAGCACCCATGCATCTGCATACAAGTGCTTTTTCCATGAGTAGCCATGTTCTTTCTTCCATTTCATCCATAGAGAAGGATACCTTGGGAGGAGTGTCCATCTTCCGCTAGCAGCCAATCTCATTCTTGAAGGGGAAGGTGGGTTTGATGATTGTCTGTTTTGCATGGTGTTGCTTATTTTTTTGAGATCATCTCTACAGATCTGCGATGTTTCTTTCTAGATGGCAGATTTGATGTTTCTCTAGATATATTGTAATAACGATCTTCTGAACAAGTAGATACACTTTGATAGATCCTAGAGACCAATTTGACTTATAAATAGGCTTAATGGAAAGTCTAATCTCGTCTATATACTAGATCATTATCAAACCCATATAAATACTAATCTGTAATGCTCCAATAGGAGCACCTCCAATAGTTTCATGACTATCCATCCAATGACGGAATATTTCATACCTATATATATGTATATGCTGCACTTCAAAAATACAATTATATGGACCATTTCAAGGATGCGACTTTTTTTTTGGTACACAAGAATTTATACCTATAAGTACACTGGTTGGAAAGTTTGGAGTCTGTGAAGCCTCGCTTGTTCTCTTTAACCCAGTCCTGTGTAAAACCACTTGTTGGAGTTCAAAAACATTCATAAGGAAACTCTTCACAGGAAAAAAGTAATTATAGAAAGCAACAAGAAAGAGACATTAATTGTCATAAACTAGGTATGATCATAACACGATTACAAAATTATTTGAACTAATAATTATTTCTATTTACACCTTTATTGTCTCACGTACTGTTGAAAACAGGAGTATAGATATGTATCTAACAAAAAAATAATCCTTCTTTTATGAAAAAAAACAACTACTAAACCTTCCTTATTAGAAAATAACTGTAAATTGATTTTTCTGTTTGATTTCTAAACCACTCATAATAAAATTCACTGTGTGTAGAGCTTTTGATCTACAATTTTAATCAGATAATTTATAATGGATTTTTATTTTTCAGTTACTAGACTCCGGCAATTTAACTTTTATATTTGATTTCTTAAACACTCAAAATAAGATTATATCCCTGTTAAAAAAACCGTATGCAAATCTGATTTTAGATGTTTTAAAATCCTAATACAAAAGGATAGAGGAGCCTCTCTGTGACCAAAATTATATCACATCAACTCTGTAAACTCACTCCAAATATCTGGGAGTGAATTGGCAAAGTTCATATATGAGTATACTAATAAGGTTATATAGGTTGCCTGATAATACAATGCATTGATATTTATTTTAACAAGACTGACACCGTAAAGAAAGAACTATTGTTTCTAATCGGAACATATGTTTTTGGGCTCTAATTTAATTCATTTACCTGTGTATAGAGTTTGCCATTCCAATTGGGAGTCTTTTTGCATTTCAGAAGTTCCTGCCTCTTGGGAGAAACTGAGGGATTTCCTTTCCAATAGGATCTTGGATCTCTGTCTGCCCACTTGACCTTCTGGTTTCCATTTTGGATCTCCTGCGTGGATCTGTCCCATGGCGGTATCTGTATCTCTGCCCTAAAAAAGGAAAAATAAATTTAATCACTCATCCTGAGGCTACATCTCCAAATTTTAAACTAGCATTGAGTCAAATTTGACAGATAAGCAATTGTATATCACATTTTTTTTTCCTCCTTTTTTTCCTTTTTTGATTGAGAGCGTGCATTATATTTCTAAAGAAAAAAAAATGTTACACACCAGCTCAAAAGGGCAGGTGTAATATTACAATCTTAATTAAAAAGCACATAAAAGTCATATTGGGAATAACCTTGCGATCAAAGCAAAGTTAAGGCCTTGGGCCCACAAGTATCATCATTACAATTACATGGCATATATCAGCCGAAATAACAAATACTATAAATAGCAAGCATGGAAGAAAATGCTAGACCACCAATGCAACCAACCTTGCTGAGGGCAGCTGCGGTGGACTATCTGGCTTATCTCCCTAGCTGCCACCATGGGGGTGTGCAACATCGGGTTTAAGCTCCCAACCATCTTATTATGCATTTTATTCATTGTCTTCTTCAATCTGCCGACGAGGGGTGAAATAGCCAAAGATAATTTGGGATTTATCATTGTCCATCCCAACCAGAAGGCACAAATCCGGAAGGTCCATAACCAACTTGGGGTGAAGGCCACCCTTCATGGCCCCCAAACAGTGAGATTCTTTGGCAAGGAGGTGTGGAGAATGTAGAGTGACTACACGATCTGCGTCGACCCTTACCTCGCTCCCTTCGCCTTGGTCCCTTCATGGAGGGTCTTGTTGAGGAGAATCCAAAGGCACTCTACTAACAGTACAAGGGGCATTGCCTCGGTGGCCAATGAGTGTGTGAAGGTGCTCCACCTCCAGTGCCACTTTTTTTTTCATGCACCTAGATCTGGAGCATGACATTCAATATTATGGTAATTTTGTTAGCAGTAGAAAAGTCTCTGTCTAGATGCTCTTTATTAAAAATAGCAAAATTTATATCCTTCCAAAGTTGAAAAATATGCTAGATTTGCTTGAATTTTAATAAGAAGCATAGAAAAATGTCCTAGCAAGACCATGTGCTATGAAAAAGGTTATGGTCTGAAGGGATGAAAGGAGTGAATCCAATTCCAAGCTTGCTCAACACTCACACAACCAAAAAAATGTGCTTGAGAAACTCGGTTTGGCCACAAACATGGCATTGGGGAGAGGGAATCCCCATATGAAGCAATCTATCATTCACTGGTAACCCTTTGTAGAGAATGCTCTAGGCAAAAAGGATTTTCTAGGCTCAACTATAGCAGACCAGATGGTTTAGAATCTTCTACTCCAGTAGAAGGAGGTGATGCTCAGATTCCACCGTTTGTTGAGCATCTTCCAGGGAATAGTGTTGGGGGCTAACCATTGATAACCAAGCTGGGGTTTATACTGAAACAAAGGAGTATAAACACTCCATTCCCAATCTTTCCATCACGTAAGGGGGCTCTAATTCCAATTTTGTGCAAGGCATAGTCAGGGACTGCCATTTGAATCTCAACAATGGATTCATATGCTTGATTAATGAGATTAAACTTGGTTTTTAAGGTGTGCCAAGTGGCCCAAGATCTTGTGCGCTTGTCAAAAACATCAACAATGCTATGGATACCTTTACAGAAAATCCAAAGAGATTGTATGACCAAAGACCATCATAATGAGTGAGAGTTGATAAATAACCCAGACCTAAAGTTGCCCCCTTTCCAAATAAGCCATGGCTTGATCATCACCCAGGTCTCCTAGATACTCTTGGCCACAAAAGTACCTAATGTTTGGAACCCCAAATCCTTCCGGGCCTCTCTCCCATAAGGATTTCTAAAGAAGATGCAGTGCCTGAGAAGAACTTTCCAAGCTTCTTTACCTTCAAAAAACTTTGGGAATTCACTTGGCATAAAGCGCCACCCCTTGTTTGCTATATCAATAAGCCTTAATCCACCAGCCTCTATGGGTTTGAAACAAATATCCTAGGCTACTCTATGAAAGCCTTTTCTACCTTCAGAGTTGGTCAAAAGGAAATCCCCCAACAACTTTTCCAACTTCTTATAGGCAGCTTTAGAGGGAGCCCAACAAGAAGAGTAGTAAACATGAATTGCTGCCAAAACTTTGGAGCTGATTTGAAACTTGCCTGCAAGGGAAAGGGGCTTGGTTATCCAAGAGGAGAGCTTTTTGTCCATTCTTTGGACAACAAAATGCCACAATTCCATTTGAGAAGCTTGGAAAGCAAATGAGATGCCTAGAAATTTGAACATTTAGAGATCCATTTCCATTGGTATGCATCAAGCCAACCTGGTTTAGGGCCATAGGACTGCTTGTAGCATTGAGTCCTAGCCCATTAGATGCTAGAGCCAAAGGCAAGACAAAAGATCTCAAGACATTCCATGGTGTTCTGGACCGCAATTTCTTTTTCAAGGATGGTGAGAAAGGAATCATCAGCTAAGTGCCCATTGAGGAGTTGGTATTAAGGGGAGTGAGGGAGGGGGATTCCCTTCATTAGGCCTCTAAATGCGTAATCCCCCAACAAGTACCCAAAATGTTCCACAACTAAGACATAAAGAGAAGGGGCCAAGGGACAACCTTGTTTGATAGATCTAAAAAGACCAAAATTCTCATATTGATGGCCATTGATAGTAAGATAGGTAGAGGCATCTCTAAAGAGGGTGTGAACAATATGCACAAATCTACGGCCAAAACTAAGGGATTTAAGCATAGCAAGAATGATGGGCTGTTCAATCATATCATAAGCCTTTTCAAAATCAATCTCGAACCTTTGAACCTGCTCAATTATAATGTCTGAACTGATCCTCCCACCTTTTTCAATAAAATCCTGAATTTTTAATAGACTTCCATTCAATTTTTTTTTTTAAACTGCTCCAGTCTGGGGTCAAGGATACCAGCACATCTTGTTGCCAGCCGTTGATGTCTAGCAAAGGAGGGCTGACAAGAATTGTTACTCTGAACTAGTTCAATATTTCTTGCACTATCCCCACTCTATGTATCATTACTAAACTTTGCCACTTCTTGTTTCTGCTCAAGAGTGTTGCACGAAAACTTGGAGAATGTCTGTTCTTTACCACTTGCTTCAGACTCAGAAACATCCACCACATTTGGGTTCGAATCAATGGCCTGTTTAAAGTAAGATTCTTTCATCAGATCCCATTCAACCTCAGTGATGTTCACCTCCATAGCACAAGAATGAAGTGTTTACCAATCTGGGGAGGGGTTTTGTCTAGGGTATCCTCTAGTATCCACCAGGAAATTCGAAATTATTTTCATCATTGATGTTCTTAGGAATCTTTCCATCTCATTTTGTGGTACTTTGAGTTGAAGGAAGATCTTTTAGTTTGGTTATGATATTTTGTTTTATCACTTGTCCGATGGACATATATTGTATTTTGTAAATGCTCTTTCAATATTTCAAAAAAATCAATCTTGACAAAAAAAAACCATCTGTTGAAAAGTGTGAGCCCATTACACCCCCTCCCAAACCACAATAATGTTGTGAAGAATAAATCTACTTTAAATGAATCATGTTTGCTCAGGTCTAACCACTAAGGGAAGGGGATACTTGATCCTCATGGCCAGAGCCTTGGAAATGATCTTATAGAACACATTTAAGAGGGTTAACTGTCTCCAATTGGTGATGAGCTCAAGATCTTTAGTCCTGGGAATGAACTTGACATTGCCTTTATTGACGAGCTTGCCAAGGGATCCATTGGCCATAGCTTCGAGGTAGACTTTGTGCAAATCAGGGCCAACACAATCCCAAAGGGTTTGGTATAATTCACAAGGAAAGCCATCAATTCTTGGGGCTTTGTCGCGAGCCATGCCAATCACAACATTATGCAACTCATCAATTGAGAGGGGCTAATCAAAAGCCATTCTTTGCTCTAGAATGAGATTGCAGGGCATCACATCAATGCACTTCCTCAGAGCAGAATCCACTTCGTCCATGGGAGCTTGAGCTTGAAAGACCTGCTTATAGTGCTAGACAAAGGCTTGCAGACTAAGATGGTTTCTAGCTTTCTTGATGGCTTTAATTTGCACAACAAAATGTTTGGCTCTTAGAAACTTTTTGGAACCCTATCTACAATATTAAGCCGGTGGATTCGAGCTTGGTTTTGAGCACCGCGAGCTTGATGAATCTTAGCTAGCTTATTTTTTGTCACAACTCAATAGTTTTGTTTTGCAAAGTCTCATCCAGAGTTGAAAGCTCTAATTCTTGAGAAACTCTATTAAACTCCCTTACGTGATCAGAGATGGCTTGTTTCTTGAACATGGCTAGTTGCTTATCAAACAACCTTAGAAAAGTGGTGGTGCACACGATGGTTGCTTCCCACCACTCAATCCAACCAGAAACACCTTTATAGCGAGGAACAAGATTCCAAACCCGTTTGATATTTGTGAGAGTTCTTTCATGTTGAAGGTGCAAAGTGTTGAGAGAAAACTATTTCTTGAATCAGAGGGGCTGACCTTTCAATTTAGAATTTGACGGGTTGGTGGTTTGACAGTTAAACATCCGCAAGCACATTAACTAGCCTATCAAAGCACTGAACAAAGGAAAAAAATGTTATGCTCAGAAAGAAGAGCTCTATAAAGTCTCTCAAGCATTCTATCGGTTCCTTGGCAAAAATGCACCAAATGAACCAAGGGATAGCAAGAGAGGATTTGCAATGATGATTAGGGTCAAAAAGTCCTAATTTATTATGCATATAAAACCAAGCCTTCCACTCTCTAGCGCACCATCTCATGGGCAGGGCCCTTTATCTTCTGTAGATTCCATCATGTTAAAATCCCCACAAACTCCCCAGTTTGCTTAGGGAAGTTGCTCCACTAGCCACCGCTAGAACGTCACTCTTTCAATAGCGTGGTTTGAGGCATAGAGATTGACTAACCCAAGGGAATCCCTGTCAAAATAAAAAATCATCCAAAATGCATGGTTAGATGGATCCACCCCTCAGGCCATTACAAATGAAACAAAAGTTGCACTATCAAAGTGATCACTCTGCCATGTCCCATTTCATGGCCGGACATGTGACAAGCAACGTGTTGACGCAGTGGATTGCACCCTGCGCAGGACGCCGAGTGAGTAACAGAAGATCCAATCTGCAGTTTCCCAAGAGGCTATCATGAGCGACAAAGAAGAAGAAATCATCATCGATGCTCCCTTTGAAGACATCATCGACGATGGAGAAGGTACAGGGCATGCATACATGCAGATGTCCCAGCAATACGAAGAGGAACATAAGCATGGTGAGCTCTCTCCTCCTTTGTTTGATGAACTTCCTTGTTGCTTTGATGAGGAGGACGACTACGCCGAGGGCCCTGAATTGGAGGAGGACCAGATGGATGCCTTTGAACATCTAGAAACTCTGGTCCCTGAGCAGGAAAAGGAGAGGTCTGTCTACCTTGGGGAAAGCCTTGAAGAAGAAAGCTTTGAACAAAGAGGTGATGTTCTGTGGGATGAGCAATCAGTTTGTGATTCCATTTCAGACATCACCACAGTCACCCTTCTTCAAGAAAGCCTTGAGGGAGCAGAGGATGAGTCTAACAGGGTCTTCAACGAGGCAGAAGGAAACAAGTCAGACCATGATGCATTGCAGAGGGACTATGCATATCAAGGGGCTTATGGTGATGAGCCAGCAGCCATTGATTTCTTGGTGAAATGCACCAGCATGAAAGACCAGCATTCAACAAGCTTCCAGGAACAAAAAGAATACAGGCATGTTCGAAGCATGTTTGAGTCTGATCCACTCGGATGCAGGCCAATCAAGGTGACAGGCAAGAAGAGCAGGTCACCAAGTCTCCATTCCATTCAGCCACTTGTCTGGGACCATAAGTTTCCTAGCCAGGAAGGGGACTTTAGAAATTTTCCCTTTGATCCAAGAGGGAAGCAGATATACCTGGTTAGCTGTATATAGTAGTTTGCTTTCAGTTTCTTTTCCTGCTTTCCCTAAGTGCAGTTTGCACAAGTAGTGTTTTTAGCCTTGTGTGTGTTTTCCTTTGTGTGTGGGGTAAAAGCTTCATGTTTGATTCTTGTATCTATCGGGGTTGTTGCTAACTCTTTCAAAGTTGCATCTGACTCCGTGCCCAGTGGACTAAAAGGCAACTGGTCTCTAAGCATAGCAGGCATGCTTCCCCTGGGAGTCGCCAATTTGTTGACCATTTTTTGCCCAACAGGCCAAAAATCGGTCCCCTTCTTTCCCTGTTGTTCTGAGCCAGTTCATTTTTTGATTTTGCACAAGTCCAAAAATTTCTACGGACTCTGCAGGTCCATTTCTACGGACTCTGCAGGCATGGATTTCTATTGACTCGGCAGGCGGAAAACTACGGACTCCGCAGGAAGAGGCAAGTTCCCACTTGGGCGCAAAATGGACCTTATCAAGTGCTTGCGGAGGGCAGTTCCGGATTCAAAAAACCCTTACGGAACGCAGGGAACACTTTCAAAAGAGGCCGCAGAGAAAAGCCGCAAAGGTAAGTTTCCTTCGGAAAGTTTGTTTGAGGCAAGGGAAATACCCTTCGGAAGGGTCGTTTTCAACTTTCCCAAAGGGCACTTTCAAAGGCAGTCAAAGAAGCAAAGGAATTTTGTCCGAAGGAATTCAGAAGAGCAACAAAGCCGAAGGAAAAAAGCAAGAAAAAAGACTAAGGCAAGAAACGAATTCTTTCGGACAAAAAGTCCGAAGAAATTCGGAGGAAGGCCGCGGGAGGAAAAGCCGACGAAAATTCCGAAGGACAAAGGCAAAGCGGACAAGGCAATTCTTGCGGACTTTTTGTCCGCGGGAAAATGTCCGCAGAAAAAGTCCACGAGGAAAAGTTCCGAAGAAAAGAAGCGAGCGAAACATTCTTGCGGACTTTTTGTCTGCAAGAAAATAGCCAAGGGGAAAAGGCCGCCGAAGGACCCCGAAGGGCAGGTGCCCTTGCGGGGGAACTCTCGGCTGCCAAAACAAAGGGACTTCCCCAAAGCCAAAGGGTCACCTTCCCTTCGAGAGGATGCAAAACAAGAAGTCCGAAGGAAAGGAAGCAACAAGAAGCCGAAAGAAAGAGAAAGGCCGAAGGAAGTCCAAGGGGTGACGGGCCCGAGGACATCAAAGTGAAGCACGGTGAACTAGCCGTTGGAAGTTCAAATGCAGTGACGGGTGCGCAAACGTCAATTTTACACCAGGAAAAAGCCAAAGCACGGAAAGCGCCAAGTGGCAACTGCGGAAGGCTTTGACATGTTTTCTCTAAAAGAAGCGGAACGCGCCACGTGTCCCCTGCAAAGCTCAGCGAAAGCCGACAAGTGTCAACATCTGCGGTCTCTCCCTTTTGTCTCGCAAAAACTGTGGTGGGCCCCAGACGAATTGCTAAAGGAAGCGGAAACTGCCAAATGTCATCATCTGTGATGAATCCGAATGAGTCCCAAATGCTTCTGTATTATTGCTAAAGAGAGCGGAAGCCGCCACATGTCCTCTTCTACAGGACCTTCAAAGGGTGCCTAAAGCTTCTATGAGTCAAGCGGAAGCTTCCACGTGCCCTACCCGTTTCACAGTGGAACGCGACACGTGTCACTTTTTCGAAATCGGCGGAAAGTGGCCAAGGCAAGCAAGAAGAGCCCAAGGAATGCATCGACCTGCCAAAAGATAGCCCTGAGGGCCGAAAAAGCCAAAAAGAGACAAAACGAGGAAGAGACAAAGTGCAGAAGCGGACAAACAGTCCAGGTGGCAAAGAGGAGGCGAGTTATTGCCAAGTGGTCATCAAACGACGCAAACAGTAAGCAACGCAGCCTGTTTTCTCCATTTTGCATTTATAAGGGGACAAACCGCGTGAATATCTGGAAAGAGCAGTCTGTTTGCAGGAAAAGAGACGCGATCCATGCTTCCTCATTAATGTTGGAACGCCAAAGTCAAAGCAGGGGCCGACAATCAAACGGCTTCCTCTTCCCAAGGCCCGGAACGCACATGGGCCACTTGAAAAAGAACGCCAAAGTCTTTCCCAGAAAGCGCCAAGTTCTCTTCTCTTTTCTATATATTGTAAACTTCTCATTTTGAGAAGGATCCATTCTCTTAGCCCGTAAGACAAAGCTCTACCCAAAAATCTCTCAGGGTTGTAAGGCAGAATTCTGCCAAATTTTACCTTGAATCAAGACTTAGCATTTTTACCTCCATTCGGATTTGCACTCACACATATGTCTATATTTTCTTTTTGTGTTAAGTCATTTTCTTTTATGTTTTTCACATATCGATTCCAGCATGTCTCGTGCATTGTGAAGTTTCTTCTTTTGCAGGTCTGCCAGAAGTGTCTACAACAGAAATATAGGCACATGTGAATAGGCCGCCAAAGTGTGTCTCAAAACACCTTTGATAGTTTCTTCCTCCCTATATCTCTACGAACCCCTGACTCACTGATACAGAAGAGTTGCTCACATCAAATGAAGTGTATGGGAGCTTCTTCTTGGTGAAAAGTGTATTTTCGGGCTGAGTGGGTCATCTTTTTTGGTGTATCACCTTTTTAGTTTAGGTTTAGGTTCTGTTTCAGCATCCTTCTCCCTTTTCATCCCCCCCCTTTTTCCATTTATTTGTTAGCAGTAGGAGAAACCAGGGCCTAAAGGATACATCAGAGGGAGCTAGCCCTATTTAGAGACTCTTCCCTCCAGCGTCGCCGGTCCCACAGGCGAGGGGAGTTTCCATTTTGACGTGTGGAAGGCAGGAGCTCGGCGTCCTGCCCAGGGTGCAATCCACTGCATCAACATAACGTTAGACTAGATCATTTTTGCTGCCATTTGTAGAGAAAAACCAACAATTTTCACTTCTTGCAAACATAAAATATGCAAACCTGGAAATTTTTGACAATTGGCCCTAACCATGTTTTTGTGGGTTGAGTCAATTAAATTGCATACATTCAATGAATAAACATTCATTGGAAACTATCAAGGTGCATGGTTTCACCAGCTTGGCCTTCAATTGCCACAATTTTTGCTCAGATTCCTTTACTGTTGACTCTTGGCGAGAAAGTCCACAAATTGGTTTGGCTGCCACTCACTTTGTAAGAAATCCTCCTTGTTTCTGCTGGGGGAGGGGCTCTGCAAATTTTGTGTTGCCTGTTGGCAAGGAGAAAGAGGGGTTCCCTAGGCTTTGGAACCAAGACAAGGACCATCGGATTCAAAGACATTTGAATTGAAAAAGGAGAAACTGGGAGCCAAAGACTTCGAGGTTTTGAAAATCATAGTCGCTGCTTGCAGAATACTCACCACCACTGGGCTAGGGTTTGCTTGAGGAGCCGGAGGGGCCTATGTAGCTTGGACTTGAGCAACTAGCAACGGATTTGCCACTACGGCAACCATGGTTGGCTAAGTGTTTGTGGCGAGGACCCTATTGTTGCAATAATTTTGATTATTCACTCGACCCATGAAGTACCAACCATCATTAGCCTCCATTTGGGATTTGCTTTGTTTGATCGTGGCCTTAGCCGGCGGATTGGTGGTGGTCGTGAGAGTGCAATTCTTAATCTTGTGGTTCAACAATTGGCAATGGCAACAAGTATTAGGTACGTTAATGTACATCACTCATTGGGTGAAATGTTGCCCCTCACTTTGAATATATGCGGTTTCCCAGAGGTCTTGTGCGAGGT
Source organism: Torreya grandis (assembly GCA_037957365.1). Classification (NCBI taxonomy): domain Eukaryota; kingdom Viridiplantae; phylum Streptophyta; class Pinopsida; order Cupressales; family Taxaceae; genus Torreya; species Torreya grandis. The sequence continues at coordinate 4,035,445 of JARHVA010000913.1, forward strand.
CAACTTCCACATAGATGCATCATTGGGGATCAGTAGCATAAAATCTGTCATTTTTGAAGCAAACAAAATGACCTATGGGTTTAACTAGTTGCTCCATAAATGGCCACAATGGCATAGGTAGACTATGGAATTTTACCCACATTGAGACTTTGAGCTTGGCTTTCTTTGAGATAATGAAGCATCGGGTCTAAGGGGAAAAGACAAGCAACAAGCTCCTAACATAACAGGGGCCATGCTTATGAATAGTGGCACAGTGTTCAAGGTTTTCAAACTCACAAAGAAACCCTTAGTCAGGGTTCGCACCCTTATGAGATTGATGCCATGAGGATGTCATTGCGTTTGAACCCAGTGTTTCAACATAGATTCAAAGGGTATACGCCACACAAAATAATCAATAAGGGTATGCCATTCAAGCCACTAGCATGTTTTTCCAAACTCATAAACATCTAACAAAACTTTAGGAATATACCCTGAGGAGGGGGGTACATTATCTCGTGAAATACTTTGGGCACAAACTTGCGAGCTTTCTTCGGTGCCATTGCTTCCACCTCTAGAGCGAGCTACATGTAAAAATGCAAGCCCCTAAGGGGAGCTCATTAAATAAAATAAAAACTGCCCAAATAATGGATTTCCATGCTAGAGGCAATTAAATGCTAATCAAAGTTAAGGAAAAATCCTGCATAGCTGAATAAAATGGCAAAATTGTGACAGCAGGGTCAAAAACCTAGGGCATGGCAAACTTGACGTACTTTAAAACCGCTCTAATTTTTTTTTCTTTTATCTAGATCATGCTTTTTTCATGTAGTTATTCAAGTAAGATCTTAACCTTAGTTGATCAACTTGATCATATGGTTAATTAAACTATTATTATTGGAGGCAATATATCCCAATTAGACTATTTGCATGCCTCTAGAATGAGATGTGATCTCGTCCTATTCTTCAGTGTAATATAATATTCTGCTCTATTGCTCAAATCTTATATTTTGGGTCATGGCTAGGCCAGAGATTTGGTTTATGAGACACTAATTGCTTTGGAGCTTTCACAAGGTGATTTCTGAGAGTGTTCAAAATATGTACCCCTATATGGTGATCTCATAATAGGCTCTCGACTAAACTGGACTTTGCCAATCCACCTATACCAAGTTTTCAGTAATACCCTATAATTAAAAGCCTTGAATTTGGAAATTCTCGAACAGAGAAGTTGCTTTTGTATGACCTTGTTTAGACTTTATTTGATCTAGAGAACAAAGGGAAAGAAGAGAAAGGTGGATCATGGAGCAAGTTGCAGCAACTCTTAAGATCAGGGCAAGGATATTTTAAAGCATTTTGGACGTATTTTACAGGTTGTCAAAAGGTGAACTTGTCAAGCTAGACGTTATAAAAGTTTGGCAAACAGTCAAAACTTTTTAAATATTCATATAATATTAGTTAACTCTTTTATATAAATAGAGTGATATAACTTAATTTACATAAGAATGTACTTGATTTTTTTATATATTTGTACAACTACCACACTGAATACCATTGGTCGCATTAAATGCTGCACCGTCATTAGATTTCCCATGAACGTGTGGGATAGGCCATCAAGTCTCATCAAGCTAGACGTTATAAAAGTTTGGCAAACAGTCAAAACTTTTTAAATATTCATATAATATTAGTTAACTCAGGGCAAGGATATTTTAAAGCATTTATTTTACAGGTTGTCAAAAGGTGAACTTGTCAAGCTAGACGTTATAAAAGTTTGGCAAACAGTCAAAACTTTTTAAATATTCATATAATATTAGTTAACTCTTTTATATAAATAGAGTGATATAACTTAATTTACATAAGAATGTACTTGATTTTTTTATATATTTGTACAACTACCACACTGAATACCATTGGTCGCATTAAATGCTGCACCGTCATTAGATTTCCCATGAACGTGTGGGATAGGCCATCAAATCTCATCCCAGGTTCCCATCGGGTAGGCCATCAAACCTCTTCCCTGATTCCCATCTACAACCTGGACCAGGTGGCAGCTGGAGAAACAGGCACTCATCCGCATATGGCTGCCCCAAATGGAGGACGGTAATATATCACCCCTCTATGATGATCAAAAGCACTAATGCATATTTGTATGGATATTTTTGATAATTTAGGAAGTTTGTTTGCTTCTTTGTATTGCAGACTGTTCAAAATAATGGAAGTTAGTTTATTTCAGTGCTTGTTTAGGGACCTTATAAGAAAAGTTCAAACTTATGCCTGGTCAGAGGTCTTATGCTGTTGTACTAACAAAAAAAAATCAGTGGGTGTAACTGAGATTATTCAGGAGCAAATCTGCATTGAAATGTTCCCATTTATTTTAAAAAGTTATAATATTAATACTTGCAGAGAAAATTTAGGAGGTTTGGATGATAAAAGAGAATTAAAATATATTTATAAAATAATTTTTAATTGGTTGTAAAGTGTTTTTTAGTGCTGAAATGTTCTCTGCTGGTGCTCCAAATCCTAGCCCCCAGTCTCTACCCATCTCTAAAAAATTTTGTCCTAAACAGCTACTACTAATTTTTTGTTATTCCTAGAAGTTTGCTGTTGCATGGGACCATCTATAACATGAAAATAGTTGCAGATGCCCCTTCCATGGGACCAGGCCTACAGGGAATTTTGAGTTTATCTTCATAGTAGCAATTCTAGATGTAGTATTCTGCGCTGTAAAACTACTCAAATCCTGGTGACTTGGATTCAAAGAAAGAAAGAAAGAAATATTATTAATGTCCACATATGACCAAAAGTAAGTCAATGGGACTGAGGATACAGCAGTTAACAATAGAAAGTTTAAGGAAAAGAAAATACAAGAAGCTAAAAAAAAAAAAGGAATACAAGTACAAAAGACAAAGTAGTGCAGTGTGCCACTAATGAAGGTGGTAATGGAACCTATAAAAATAGCAATGGAGGGCGAACAAGAGCCCCCACAGCATGTGCCGATGAGGACTAGAAAACCTCATTGAAAATCTCGTCTGTGCTTAAAGTGGAGGAGCCTTTGACACACCATCAATCACTGTGAGAAGATTTGATAGTGCTTGTCAGGGAGTATCCAATGTTGGAGGGGTCAGGTTGGAAGATTCTAGGGGGAAGCAAAGCACTTTCTCTAGATTCTCTCCTAACATCAAAGGCATCATATCAAAGAGAAAATATTATATGACAGAAAGACCTAAGTATTAAGATTGTAAACACAAAAAATCTGAAAATCTTAAATTCTTGAAAAAAAATTCTAAAAATTTGGTGGGAAATATATATGTAATTTTATAAATATATAAAATTGGCAAATACAATGAAAAAAATTAATAACTAAACATAAAGTGTTAATATATTTAATATTATATAATATATAAGGTGGTTGGGTGTTTCTTTTTCTTCTTTGGGGAACAGAAGACAAAAAATTAAATCCAAGAATAAAAAAGGTGGACCAAACTTGGTAACTATGCAGGAAACGACAGGAGGATACAATGGGATTTTGTGCAGATCCAACCAGATTTGATAACTATGCAAAAAAACACATTTGAAATGAATTTTCTTCATCCCGTTCCCACCTTACGAAGAGAAGAGATTGATGTACTTTCTTGCCTACCATTTGACTGATTGTTGTTTTGAAAAATATTAAAACTTATAAATGTATTTTTTCTTCTGCGGGGAACTTGTTATGAGGCAGAAGAACAAAGAGAAAGACAAGGATTGCAATAGTGAGGACAATTATAAAAATGGCAGTTTTTTCTTGATAAAAGGACATGGAAGACAAGAAAGACATCAATAACAACAGCAGCATGTCTAATAATACATTGAGTAACCAAATAAAAAATAAGTTTGATTGTACAGTTGAATGATACATTTGACAGATCCTACAGACTAATTCAGCCTAAAAGATGGTTAGAAAACAAAAAATTGGCTAGGCTGATGCCTCAGTGTTAGAAACTTACCATCCCCAGAAGGACCAATCTGGAAAAACAATGTCAAAGGTATCTTTGCTCCCACAGTAATGAAATAATGGTAGCGGTTGAGTATACATGTATTTACCCTTATGCGCAACAGGCTTGTCCTCACAATTAAACATCAAGTCTAAATCAGGCACCATTCCAGGATACATCCTCAGCAACTGAAGAATCCCCCAAACAGTGAACAAATCCCTCGTCTGATAACAATGATGATAACTCTCAACAAACAAACTTCCATTAATAACAATAACTCTGAAAGAAGCCTTGTTTTTAGCCTTTTCAACAACATCCAACGTTATTCCTGACTTTTCCCATGGCTTCAGGTCTTGGCGAATAAAGCTAAAATACAGGGGGCACATTTCGGGTTTAACAGGAAAATCATGATAATTTGGGTGGGTGAAATTGGGAGAAAATGAAGATATTTGGGGTGCGTTGCAGGAGCAGTCTATGGTTATATTTTGCCAGTGTGTGGTGGGTTCTTTGATTTTGTTGGGGCGTGAACGGAAGAGAGTTTTCAGTGCGAGTGATTGCTCCGTCCATAGATTGTCCAACTGCAAGAACCATGCAATTTCAATATATGAATCAGTTCCTTGTAATTTAGTTCTTTTGCAAGTGGATTTAGATTCCAGATTCCAGATTTATTTTAGAGTCACTTTTATGATTCAAACACGTCTTCTTTAATAAATGTTAGTCAACACTAAATCGGGGTGGTAAAGGAGATACTTATAAAAAAAATTATCTATAAATAATAATGATTCATACGTATTATTTAAAAGATTTATGAAATTTTAGGTGATCAAATGGATATCTCTGAGCCTCACTAGGTAGATTTAGAAAGAAGATATTTATCCTTCAATCAAAACAATTATATATATAGCTATTGTTATTCATCATAATAGCTCTAAAATTCTATATACAGCTTTGAACACTTATTTTTTTTATTAAGGTTCATGAATTACAGACTTTATTTGCAAGTTTCCTGCAATGAAGTATCTGCATAAAATTCCATTGATGTTTTTAATTACCAACATTTTAATCTAATTTGTTGAACTTCCATCAGCAACTAAAATACATAAAATTCAATGCCGTTTTATCAAAAAATAATCATACAGTGCAGAAATCTCAAATCTTCCATTTGTAACTTTTCAAAAATTCCATAAGAGATTAAATTCATACCCAATAATTGAAGAGAAAGACAAATGTCAATGCAAACACCAAAGCCAACAAACAGGTAATTCCTGATCCTCTAAATGTTTTCATTTTTTGTTTTCAAAGTTTCTTCCTTTTCTGAGGACACTGGCATAATTTTGTCCAGCTCCCATGCAAGACTTTCTATTAATTTTCTGCTCAAGAAGCGTAGGGAAATAAATGTTGGTATGATTTTTATAAAGAAAAAGCACACAAATCACAGGTTTAGATGTGAAACTATTCTGGATTTCTTTCTACCATACTTATGGCGTGGTCCTTGTTGCTCAGATTACTCTTGTTTTAGGGACCCATGCAACTGCTAAACAATTAAAACTGCTCAAATAAATACTTTTCCCTGAAAAGCAGCAGCCGGGACTGCTTTGGACGTACTTTCAGGACTGTGTAGAGGTGGAGGGTTATTGTTATAAACAGCTTTGGGTTATTGTTATAAACAGCTGTTTAGATTTTTTCCGAAGTTAGAAATCACTTTTAACCAATTTTGTTGAAATTAATTTTCTTAGAAACCTTTTAAATTTTCTGTGGTTAAAATTTTATAACATTTTTTAATTCATAGGACTGTTTTACTATGGATCTCCACCAAAATTATGTCTATAACACCTGTTGGATTTTATTAATTAAGCCATTGTAGGGGACCAAGTCTTAGCCCCATTTACGTGCTTCATATTGAGAAAGAGAGAAGATATTGTTGCAAAGGCTTTTGGCTGTACATGAATTTATATAAATTATTTCACTATCATTAAAAATTTTAGTCTTAAATTAGAAGTTTAATATTGAGAAAGATAGAAGATATTATTAAAAAAGCTTTTGACCATATTTATCTAATCTATTTTAGCATAACTAAAATTTTGATATGGAGAAAGAAAATATTATTGAAAAAGCTTTTAACTTAAAAGATATTATTGAAAAGGGCTTTGGACATACATATATTTATTTAAATTATCTCACCATTGCTAGAGATTTTGGTCTTGAATTAGAAGTGCTACAGATATTTATATACAGATGGTTGGCCTCCATTTTTATCATATGTAATTGGGTTATTGCATTTGAATCTTGTCATGTTTTCTTTTGCGTCCTCTTTACTACGTTTCATTTTATGTGATGTTTTTTTATTTTATTTAGTTGCATACTTTTGAGTTAAATTATATTTATTTATATTCTTCCATTTCTTATTAGTATAAATATTTTAAAATAAATTTATTTAAGTAAATATCAATTTAATTTTATCTTTTTTTATTTAAATATTTTATTTATTGAAAAAGTTTCAAACTCTATTCAATGCTTAAAATATTATAATTTGAAGAAAAAATGTTTTATGACAATTAAATGGATGTCAAATTTAAAATTGTCAGTTTATTGTTATGCATTCAAAGACATTACAATTTACCACCATATAAGGTATATTTTGTGATAGTCATTTTTTAACATTGACTTTCAAAAGTTAATGTAGCTGGTCTATAGAAGAGAGCATTAAAAGGCTAAATATATATTTACTATAAATTAAACATATATACATATAATTCCTCATAAATTTTGATGGTCCACAATTTTTCTGTCATTGGATATTCTCTCTGAAAAAGCTGTCAAACATAAACCTTTACTGACATTGTAAGAAGCCTTTCGACATAATAAATCTTTTATTTGGTACTCATTGCATCTTGATGAAGTTAATTAGGTGATACAATTTTCTGGGAGGTTATACATTCTAATACTATTCTAATTTAAGCATGCTTAATTACAAAACTTCTCTCACAATCAAACCCACTTAATTATGCTGGAGGTGTTTATATTGGGGCGCCACCCCTTTAGATTCATCTCACACTTGGGATATTCACTTTTTACCCAACTAAATGTTGCCACGTGTCTACCCTATTTTGCTAAAAAAAAAATCCCAATCAGGTAATGACATGTGTGGGTCGGATGATGTAGTTGCAAATGCCCTTGTAAATATGCATGCAAAATGTGGAAGCATACATAAGGCACGTGAACTGTTTGACATAATGCCTGAAAAAATGCAGATAGAGGTGTTAAGAACACATGGATGGGACCTCCTCCTCATATATATAACTTTGGTGCTGCAATCACAGTTAAAAATGAATTCCTCATTGGCATTATTAGCATTAGCATTGGGATTATGCTCTTTGTTCTATGTAAAATAAACGATTAACAGAGGAACCTTGTTAATTTTACAATATTAGTTTTAAGTTTATATATAGGTTTTTATTGTAGAGTGATAAAACATACCTTGGTATCCTTATAAAAATAAAGGTTGCTCTTGTAGCTCTCAGTAAGAACTGAATCATAATCCCTCTTTGGGTTCATGTAAACTGCGCCAATAGAAGAAGTAAACACCACATGGCATACCCCAGCGTGTGCAGAGGCATACAAAACATTTTTTGTCCCATTTACAACAGTTTCCCCTATTTAAATCTATTGTAAAACAAATTGATATTAGAACAAAACAAAATCATGCCATGATGAGGTTAAATAATTAACAAACTCATATATATATATATATATAGTTTTATAGGGGAATCAATTACAATCTTTCATTATTTCCACCTAGGTTTGGATTTCTACCACAGTGGGACATACCCACCTTCATGCTTCGTTCTGTTTGGCTCTTGCCACGTCCAGGCCTCTGATTCGGGTTCGCAGCGACTATAATCCCTGTCTGATCTTGCTTGGCTCTCATCACGTCTAGGCTTAATGATTTAGGGTCAGAGTGACTATAACCCCTGCCTCGCCTCGGTAAACATGGCCCGGAGTGAGGGAGACCACCAACAGCTCAGTTTGGAATTGTCGTCTTCACACTGAGGCACACTTAGCGAAATTGGGTCAGTTTACTACCGTTACCCCAACATGACTTATCTTCAACGTTTTGATCCTAGGTCTCCTCTTGGTAAGCACCAAAAACTTACCAATCCACCCAACCCCTAAGACATTAACAAACACCTACATATAATCCTTCTAGCAACTTTCTCCATAAATCTTGGCTTACGAGATCATACTAGAGAAGCGACATGGAATACTCCTTAGCAGTGATTGATTGCTTCTTCAAGAATGTTGTAGTCCAGGGATCTGCTATTCTCAGTATCAACGTTTCTTCTACTCCCTCCCGAGTTTTTAGATATGCATTCTTCTTGTCCTCCGCATTACAAAATTATGAATTCTGTATTTAGAGTCTCCCCTTTTAATGCAACTTGAGGGAAAGGTACAACTATGAGTTCGTTGGGCAATAAGAACGTTAACACTTGGCTATCCATTGTTTTGTTCCTAATAAATTCTGATAAAAAGATTAAACTTTTAAGTATAATTTTTAATAGTTTAATATATAATTATATATAATATAATAATATATTATAATAATTCTGACAAAGGCTTTCTGCTGTAACGCTGACATTTCTATGTATAATCTATATCCCTCTCAATCAAAACAATTATATGTATATAGCTATCGTTATTCATCATAATAGTTCTAAAATTCTATATACAGCTTTGAACACCTGGTCTTTTTTTTGATGTTCATGAATTACAGACTTTATTTGCAAGTTTCCTGCAATGAAGTATCTGCATAAAATTCCATTGATGTTTTCAATTACCAACATTTTAATCTAATTTCTTGAACTTTCATCAGCAACTGAAAAAACATAAAATTCAATGCAGTTTTATAAAAAAATAATCTTGCAGTGCACAAATCTCAAATCTTCCATCTGCAACTTTAAAAAATTCCATAAGAGATTAAATTCATACCCAATAATTGAAGAGAAAGACAAATGTCAATGCAGACACCAAAGCCAACAAACAGGTAATTCCTGATCCTCTAAATGCTTTCATTCTTTGTTTTCAAAGTTTCTCTGCTGCCCTTTCTGAGGACACTGGCATAATTTTGTCAAGCTTCCATGCAAGACTTTCTATTAATTTTCTGCTGAATCAATGCAGGGAAATAAATGTTGGTATGGTTTTTATGAAGAAAAAGCACAAAAATCACAGGTTTAGATGTGAAACTATTCTGGATTATTTTCTACCGTACTGATGGCCTGGTCCTTGTTGCTCAGATTACTCATGTATTAGGAACACATTGTAACCTTAAATTAAAAGTTTAATGTTGAGAAAGATATAAGATATCACTAAAAAGGCTTTTGGCTACACATTTATTTAAATTATCTCATCATTATTAAAAATTTAATATTAAGAAAGATAGAAGATATTGTTGAAAAGGATTTTGACCTTGAAGATATTTTTTTTTTGGCTGTAGAGGTATCTATATAAATTACGTCACCATCACTAAAGATTTTGGCTTTGAATTAGAAAGGTATTTGTATATATACGGTTGGTCTTCATTCTTATCATATGTAATTGGGTGATTGTATTTGAATTCTATCATGTTCTTTTTTGTGGTCTTTCATACTACGTTTTATATTTTTTTTGGTATTTAGTTGCATATTGGCCTTGAACTAGAAAGATATTTGTATATATATACGGTTAGTCTTCATTCGTATCATATGCAATTGAGTGATTGCATTTGAATTCTCTCACGTTCCCCTTTGTGGTCCCCCATACTACGTTTCATATTTTTTTGGGTATTTAATTACATAATTTTTGACTTAAATTATATTTATTTATATTCTTCTATTTCTTATTAGTATTAGTACAGATATGGTAAATAAATTTATTTAAATAGATATCAATTTAATTTTATCTTTTTTTTTGAATCTTTCATTTATTGAAGGATTTCAAACTCCATCCAATGTTTAAGATATTATAATTTAAAGAAAAAATATTTTATGACAATTAAATGGATGTCAAATTTAAAATTGTCCATTTATTATTACGCACGTAAAGAAATTACAGTTCACCATCACATACGGTGCTATTAGTTCTTAAATTAGACAGTCAATCCTACCCATCAAATATTTTTATATGATGGTCATTGTTTAACAGTGGCTTTCAAAAGTTAACATAGCCCATCTAAAGAAGAGAACATTAAAAGACTAAATATTTATTTACTGTAAATATATATTTACTATAAACTTAACACACACACACACACATATAATTCCTCATAAAGTTTGATGGTCTATTCAAAATTTCTTTATTATCGGATATTCTTTTTGAAAAAGTTAACGTTGGAAGATGCTTATGATATGATAAATGCTTTATTTGGTACTCATTGCATTTTGAAGAAGTTCATCAGGGAATATTATTTTCCAAGAAGTCATCCATTCTAATATTACTCTAATTTAAGTACATTTAATTCTAAAACTTTTCTCACAATTAAACCCAGTTAATTAAGTGTTTCACATACGAAGTAATATTTTGATTTTAAAACGTATTTTATATTATTAAATTTACAAGATTTTAATTTTAAAGCCCATTTTGTATTATAAAGGTTGCCTCTTGTCCACACGATGATGAGTTTGATGCACAAATGCAATTAGCCCATCCAATGACAAGTTGGACATCCTAAAATAGTAATTAAGTAATTCAAAAAAAAAATACAGTATTAAAACAAGCGTTGTGACAAGCTTTAGTTTTTATCGTTTTGAAAATGTTTTCAAAATTGTTTAGTTGTTTATTTATTGTTATGGAAGTGGATGTGAAATAAATTATTTATATAAAAGTCAAAAGTAATATATCATAGTGGCATAGTAGCATGATGTTACATATTTTAATTAATTTATTGGAAACTTGTGTTTTGATGTTAAAAGAATTTATGTATAAATAAAAATCAAGTAATTTGTTATTTTGATTATTAGAGAGATGTATAAACATACACACAACAACTTTTAGAAATAAGGAAGGTAGGTAAACAATTAAAAAATGAGAAGTTAAAAATAGGCTTGACTCATATAACAATAATTACATAAGGAGCAATAGTTTGTTGATAATTAAACAAACTATTTATAAAAATATGCATAATTATTCTAATACCCTCTCTTAATGATTGAATTGGAAACAATTTCAAACTTATCTTGAAATTTTACAAGATTGTTTTTACGCAAAGGTTTAGTCATTATATTAGCTGATTAATCAAAGGTAGGACAATAATAAAGACATGTCTTCATTATTAACCAGCTGTCAGATGCAGTTTTAATGAACCTCAATGTGCTTAGCCCTGACATAAATTATTAGATTCTTCATTAACTTTAGTTGACTATGGACGTCGCAAAAGATAGGTGTGTGTGTTGATGAATCAAGTTGAAGATCCTCCAATACAAATTGAATTTATGTCAATTCATGACCTACACTAACAACTAATTTATACCTTGCTTCAGTCGAAGACAATGCAACTATACTCTGAAGTTTACTCTACCATGAAAATGTCCCTGAATGAAGAGTGAAAACATAACCTGTTGTAATTTTCTAGAATCAACTCTTCTTTCCCAATCTAAATTAGTATAAATTATTAGCTCAAAATCAATAGATTGTTCATATAAAATGTCAAAGTCAAGAGTGCCTTTGACATATCTAAGAACTCATTTTGCAGCATGCCAATGTTCTTCATGTGGTTTAGCCATGAAGCGATAAAGATAACTCGTTGCAAAACACAAATCTGGGCTAGCAGTAGTAAGATAAATCAAACTACCTACTAACTACCGATACATTGTTTCATTGACCAGTGGTGAATCAATGTTAGTTGAGAGTTTTGTTCCAACTTTCATAGGTGTAGTTGGATTAAAATCATGCATTTTGAATTTTTCGAACAAGGATTTGGCATATTTTGTTTAAGATGCAAAAATTGTATAACTAAAATTGTGACACTGCGAAAACTCTACATGTAGACAATATTGAGGCAAACCAAGATTAGTCATTTTAAACACAATAGATGTTGGCTTTCACTTATTTAATAAAATCAGTGTTGCTTCCAATGATGGCAAAATCATCAACATATAAAACTAGAATCATTATGTCATCACTATCCAATTTAATATAGAGAGTAGATTCTATATCACATCTTTTAAAATCAGCCTCTAAGATATTTATCAATTTTGAAATATCAGGATCGAGGAGCTTGTTTAAGTCTATACAAGGACTTCACTAACCTACAAATCAAATGTCTTTTTCCAGGAATATGAAATACCTGTGGCTATACCATGTACACCTCTTCCTCTAAGTCTCTGTTCACGAAACACTCTTTACACCTATCTGATATACTTACCATCTAAACTTAGCAACAATAAAAATAACCATTGTAAATGTTACTATGTTTGATATAGGAGCAAATATTTCTTCATAATCTATTCCTTCTTGTTCATATCCCTTAGCAATACGCTGAGCTTTATACTTATCTAAAGAACTAATTTGATTTATATTTTATTTTATAAATCCATTTGCAACCAATGGATTTTTTACTTTGAGATAGATCAAACAAAATCCAAGTACCATTTTTTTTATTAATGCATCATACTCCACCTTCATGACAGATTCTCATTCAAGTTTTTCTTTAGCATTTGCATAAGTATTTGGTTTAAATATTTGTGAAACAATTGAATTGAGAGTAAAATTTACATGCTTAGAATTCTATACTACTTGTTTCCCAGATCTGGTGGATCTACCTTCTAATGATTTTGGAAGCTCATCTTATCGATCATCCTACAATGTGCTATAAAACCACTTTGGCCTCTTATGCTGACTAGTTGAATCACTGTGTTTCGCTAGATCTTTCCATGGAATTGGACTTCTTTGGTGTTGGCCTTTTTAAGTTACGTTCCACTTTAGTACTAGAACTTGATTCACATTCATCATTTAGAATCCAAAGATTACTAATATCAGTAGGTTTACTATCTTTTAAGAAATATATATTTTTAAATCTATTTTGACATCACTATTTACAATTACTTTCTTTGTAGAGATATCTAGTAACCTATATGCTTTGGAATTCTCATTGTACCCAACAAACATGTACTTCTTACTCTTTGCATCTAAACCACTCTTTTTCTTTTTAGGAATTAATGCAAAAGTAGTATGTTTTAACCTTTTAGGACTTAACAAGTGTAAATCCTATATTTGTTAAAGAGTTGAGTAAACTTAATCAGGGAAATAATATGCAATAAATACAATCACTAATTTGTTACATAATTGACTAGTTTTGACTTTTTTAATAATAGTAATAAATAATACAAGTAATGACTTAGATGGAAAATAATTGATACAAATGATTTGGGTGTTGAAAACTGAGATGGAAGCTGGTATGAGTGTCATAAATTAGATTTTGGTGTCAAAACCCCTCCTGGATAGTGGTACCACAATTAAACAGTAGCGCCATTATTGAAAAAGTGGTAGTAGTATCCTGATATTGGTGGCAGTGTCCTTTGTACAGGATTATCCTGAACTTCTAGGTGCACCTGTGTTTGGATCTTTGAGGTTTGTTCCTATGTGCACGAGTTTTGAAACCCTATATTTTATCTATAATAACTAATTTATTATGAAAACCTTAATCTTCCATGTAACTAAGATATCTTATTGATATGAGTTGAAAATTGTGTTTATTAGTAGGGTAGGTTGGACATCCTCAATGCCCTGCTATTAAGAGATTTGCCTACATACCAATACTTTGAGGAGGGATCAACCCTGATGTAGTTCTCCCCACCTAAGTGCTGGTGCAAGTGCAAGTGATGCTAGTATGATAGTGGCCTTGAGTGCCTTGAATGTGCTTAAGACTAGAAATCTAGATAATCTGAACTTAGGGTTGCTATAGATGGTAGTATGTAGAAGTAGGGTAGAATAAGAATTGACATCCTTAATTATGCACAAATTATTTAGAGTTTGAATGTGTATTTTACATCTGATTTCCATCTAGTGGTTAAAAGGCTAAAAGTCATGTATTTATATTATTTTGATGCTTGTGCGAGTGATAAAAGAGATCTAGGCCGACCCTAGGAAGTTTTAGTTTTGAAAAGATATCTATTTGAGAAAAGATAGGGTTTGGGGGCACCGACACCATTTTGGGGACACTAGTGTTCAACTGACAAAACACTAGGCATAAAGGGCCAGGATAGGAAAATGAGGGTTTGGGACTACTTTAGGGCTGACTAGGGATGCTTGTGGCCCTCAAGAACGCTAGATAAGCGTGATAATAGTCTTTGGAATAGGTCTAGGGCTAATCTAGGGATAGGTAGCCTTACGTAACACTCTTAGCACTCAAATACCATATTTAGGTGATTACATTTACGTTTCCAACCCCCCTTCGCCCGCCCCTCCCATCTGCCTTTTATTTTAGAAATGCATCAAAGTGAAATGACTAAGATAAAGGAAAAATAAGCATACTTGGACTTACCTAAGAGGTTAAGCCCATGAAGTTAGGTCTGAGTATGTGAAGCATGCTCTAATGCATGTCCTGCAAGTGAAATGTGCATAAATCAGTCCTTAAGAGATATCAAAAGCAAAAGACTAAATTGAGTAAAGTAAAACTTATTAAAACTGAGTAAAGAGATAGGAAAGAGGAAAGGAACAATACACCTCACTAGGTACATGAACCTGGTGACAACCTGTATGTGCATGTATATAGTGATCAATCGGTGAATAAATTGGACTAAAATGATGGTTTGCTCAATCCTCATGTGTGGGTGGCTCAATAAATTAATTCAATTTTGACTCCATCATTACCCCTTATTTGGTGGATCATGACTTGTGAATAGCTTAGATTGGACTGATAGTGCATCCAACCCTCTCATGTAGGTGGCTCAATAACTCAAGTAAGATATGACTCAATCATTACCCACCCATGTGTAGTAAATGCATCTGAAACTAACTGCACAAAGCAACTGTAAATGTCTAACTGGGTATTTCAACTCTACGGCCACTCGGGTATATTAGGTGGCTTTGAGCCACTTGAAAATGCCAACCATTACAGATGGAGTAAGGCATGAAACTAGTACGCAAGTTGGAATATGATGTCATATATATACAACGTAGATAATGACGCAAAGTTTGTCATTCCAACTAATCAACTAGTGTGTAAGTGAGCATACTAAAATAATGTGACACCCACATGCCCTCAAATATGATATCGAAGCATATGGATTATGGATTGAGTTGTAATAAATTATATCTAGGTATCTAAACTGAATATGAGAATGGCCATGCCATGCATGATGCCCTCAATCTGAGCAAACTGATATGAATCTGGGCAAAATTGAGCAATATTGATAAATTTATAACTGAATCTATGCAAACCTATACTATACCTAATGTACTATTCTGGCCAATATGGGTTGTTCTAAAACTGAGGCTACTGGCCAGTAGCACCATGTCTTGGATAGTAGTGTCATTTTTGGAAATGTGGCACTAGTGTCATAATTTGGGTGCTAGTGTCTTTTTGGTTTGATTTTTATGCAACTATATTGCTTTTTGGGTCACTATTTTCCCACTGTGTTTATCTGAGTCTAATTTTATGTAATTGAGTTTGCGTGTTGAAAAATGTATTGTGAGTGCAATATAGGACCCTGATCTCTGTGACAAACCCCTGTGAATACCTCCTCTTTTGAGGGGAGTTATTGAACCTGTGTAAGAACTATCCTCAAAAGAAAAAGCTATGCAAAATGTGTGTTAATCAGATTATATATGATAATTGCATAATAATCCAATATAATGTGCATACATAACATCAAAATGTAAGATAATATAAGTATATAATGTAAGATGTATTTCATGTCTAGCATTCACAAGAGTGTCAAGATAGATATAAAAATGTATGTAGCAACAAATATGAGTAAAACTGAGTAGCTACTTAGGGGGATGAGGCATGATGTCCATCACGACACCCAAGTAGGAAGAGGAGATGCATGAGGTCCCTTATGGCATCGAAAACTGATGTGTGTAACATATAATGGCAAGTGTCATGGCCATGATGCATACAAAAAATCATACATACAAAACACACAAGGCATGTAAAGTAGGCCAAAGGGCCACAATACAAGAGACATGGACACGTGTCACTAAATATGAGAAAATAAGACATACAAGGACATGTTTAAATGTCCACATACATAAGTAACAAGAAAGTGAGCTTAGATCCACATATAAAGACATGTTCAAATGCCTGCATACACAATTAGGGAGGCACACACAAAGGCATGGGCATATGTCCAAAGCATACATATGGTGAATAGAAGTTTCATAGAGCCAAAGAGCAATGGCATATTCAAATATCCTTGAATAGAAGAAGCATAGAGATATAATCAAGTCTAAACTAGGTAAGCTAGAAATGAAAGTATGCATGAATATGTAATACAAATTTGTGTAAGAGCTAGGATGCACATATGTTGAGTCTAAATTAGTAATAGCCAACAAAAAATATTAGTAAGAGTAGTATGATCAATATCAAGATATAACAATGCTAAAGCTGGGATGTAGAGTATACAAATATAGAACCTAGGAATCAAAACTATGTATAGGAAACCACCAAGTGGGTGAATGTGTCAAGTGAAGACCTATGTATCAGAGTGTATGCCCCTAATGGGTAGACAATATCAACTCTGGATCGGTGTAGTGGACCTGAGTCTTGTAGCAATCTGCAAGCACTTGACAAGAACAAGTGACGCATGTATGTATGATAAAATCAACTATACTAAGATAGTTAGAATATGTAGTGTTTGGAAAACATAATAAGTGTAAACATAAAAGTGCATACAATCTATAATTTTATGTTTTCTGAGTAATATTTGATTGTTTTAATGTTTTTTACATATTATATTATTTTTATGTTTTTGACATATTATATTATTTTTGTATTTTCTAGTTATAAGTTGTGTACAAGCAACATGAAAATGAAACTATATACAAAGAGAAAGAGAGAAGGAAAGTGTGTACAAGAAGGAATGAACAATACTAACCGATGAGTCTTATGGGAGATTCACTATCAATGTGGCATGTGTCAAAAATAGGAATGGTAATCTCTTGTGCAGTGTGATTTCTTCAATGTAGTTGAATGTTGTTACGGTAGGAATCTGAGTATCGTTCATCATTGGAATCATAATAACCTAAAATGCTAGAGGGAATTGCCTCATATTATGGATTTGACCTTTTTGAATTGTGCTTTGGAATATTGATTGTGATTATGCCCTTTAAAATTGTGCTTATTATAGACATATGGTGTTCTGGAGGCTCTTTTGCTAGAAAGCCTTTTTTGAGAATGCTTGTTGGCTTAACAAGATTTTGACTTTGTAACTTAAGTTCTTACTCTTTTTGTAATATTTTATGTGTATCTATATATTTTGCCTCGATAAACTGTATTTTGACTAATTTTCCTTATGATTTTTAATAAATCCTAAACCTTGTTGACCAATATTATTTACTGCTAGAATAAGAGTAGTGCCTTGATCCTGCTTGCCCGAACCCTGACCATGATAATCAAATTGTTGTAGATATTTTTGACCAAACCCATACTAAGTTGAGCCTCATTTTTTAGAGGTGGATTTGCATCTTTTTCTTGCTTTACTTATGCTTATTATATTGTTTCTTATTGTGATTGTGCTGTGTGATTTTTTTTTTTTGAGTTATGCTTTAGTAACCATTTTTGTATTGTCTATGAGTGTGACCCTTTTTGAATTTGTAGATGTGCCATTGTATGTTGTTTGGATGATGTATCATTGTTTGAGTCATTTGTATCCATTATCTATTGTATTGTCTTTTTCAATGATAAACATGAATCGGTGTGGTGCCCATGTATTTTATGATATGCACAATAATATCTGGATCGCCTCACTGGGTGTAGAGAGGATAGGTTGATCAACTTAGCTCTAATCATTTACCTTAGTGGCTCACTTAAACTCTTATTTGATCTTTGAATGCTTTTTGAATCACTAGTTGTATATGTACTTTATTGTGATTTATGATTTGGATATGAAAGAGTGCTAGGCACCACTTCGCTAGGTGTAGACACATATACATGGTTTACGTTAGCATATTATGAAGATTGTGTACATGTAATGTGATTTCCCAATAATGTGATCTATTTACTTAATAACCGATTTTAATTCTGTAACTATGATATTAGTTTGATCATATTAATAATTTGATCCCTTAGAGTCTCACAAGCATAAACCCTAGTTGTTTCTAATTGAACATGTAGGCACACACACTGTAGGGAGTAGGTGTGAATAGGTTGAGTATGGGGATTAATGACATTGGTATAGGTTGCTTCATCTTGTGGAGGAGTGATAACATGGCCCTAGTTAGAGAAAAATTTGTTATCACCCTCATGGAGATGAGGAGGAAAAAGAGATCCTTTCTCATGCATAAGATATGACATTGAAACTTGAAACATAGTTGTTAGCTTATGTGTTAAATCCTCTGTGTGTAAGGGTTTACCTGTTAATGAAATTCGACATAGGAGAAATATAACATGCTATGAAATATGGCATATATTTGAACCGATTTAAAGCATCATGTATACATGTGTTTATATTTTTTTTGAGTTCATTCCAAATTAAAGGGAACAATCATGTAAATGAAAGTATTAGACTTTACAAATAAAAGTGATAAACTTATTTTGTCATTATTATCATGATTATATCAAAGAAAAATCAGAGGATGTATGAATCTGAAACCTAAATGTTGAAAATGTAAACACTAGGGTTATCTAGGGTTAGGGTTTGTGCAATATTAAAATTAAGTCATGTTCACCAAATGTTTTGACCTTTTAGGACTTAGAAAGTGTAAATATTATGTTTGTTAAAGAGTTGAATAGACTAAATTAAGGAAATAATGTGTAATAAATACAACTACTAATTTGTTACATAATTGACAAGCTTTGACTTTTTTTAAAATAGTAATAAATAGTGCAAGTAATGACTTAACTAGAAAATAATTGATACATATGATCTAAGTGATATATATTGAGATGGAAGTTGGTCTGAGTGTCATAAGCTGGATCCTAGTGTTAAAACCCCTCCTTGACAATAGTGCCACAATTGGACAATAGTGCCATTATTGAAAAAATGGCAGCGGTGTCCTCTGTGCAGGACTATCATGAACTTATAGGTGCACATGTGTCTAGATTTATGAGGTATGTTCCTGTGTGCACGAATCCTAAAACACTATATTTTTTCTATAATAATTGATTTATTATGAAAACCTTAATCCTCCATGTAACTAGGGCATTCGATTGATATGACCTATAAAGTGTGTTTGTTAGTAGGGTAGGCTAGACATCCTCAACACCTCGTTGTGAAGAGAGTTGCTTGCATACCAATACTTCGAGGAGGGATCAAGCCCGATGTAGTTCTGTCCACCTAAGTATTGGTGCAAGTGCAAGTGATGCTAGTATGAAAATGGCCTTGAGTACCTTGAATGTGGTTGAGACTAATTTTTTTGATAATCTGAACTTAGGGCTAGTGTAGATGGTAGTATGCAAAATTAAGGCATAATAGGGATTGATAACCTTAATTGTGCACAAATTGTTCTGATTTTGAATGTGTATTTGGCATTTGATTTCCATCTAGTGGTTAGAGGCATAAAATTCATGCATTTATACTATTTTGATGCTTGTGTAGGTGATAAAAGAGGTCTAGGTTGAGCTTAGGAAGTTTTAGTTTTGAAAATATATCCATTTGGGAAAAAATAGGGCAAAGGAAGTTAGTGCCATTTTGGGGACACTAGTGCCATGTGGCATTAGTGTCTAGTTGAAAAACACTATGCATGAGGGGCTAGGATCAATAAATGAGGGTTTGGGACTAATTTAGGGCTGACTAGGGATGTTTTTAGCCATCATGAAGGATGAATAAGTGTGATAATAGGCTCTGGGATAGGTATAGGGCTAAGCCAAGGATAGGTAGTCTCAACACTCTTAGCACTTAAATACCACTTTAAGGCGATTACATAGTACAACCAAAACTACGAGAATCACTTATCTTAGGCTTTTTACCTAACCATGCTTCTTTTAGAGTAATGTTTTCCACAACGTTACATGGAATCTTGTTTAAGATGAACACTATAGTATTGACATCATCTGCCTACTATCGAAAATGTACATTTCTGCTTTGCACCATACAAAATGTCATCTCCATGATAATTCTATTTCTTTTTTCCAATACTCCATTTTGCTGCAGAGTGTAACAAGTTGTATATTGCTTGTGTATACCTTCATGTATGAAGTATACATTGAACTATTTAGAGACAAATTCTCCACCATTATCAGATCTAAAAGATTTGACCTTTTCCCCTATTTGATTATCAACCAGTGCTTTTCATGCAATAAAGTTAACAAAATATTTTGATTTTTTTCTTTATAAAATACACCCATATTTTTTGAGAACAATCGTCTACTACAAAAAAGAAATAAAGAGCACCAGATATACTGTTAATCTTCATAAAACCATGAAGATTTGCATGTATCAACTCTATCACATCCTCTACTCTCCATTCTTTATTAGTAGGCAAATGCTATGTTATCTATTTACCCAACTAACTTCCTGTAGAAACATCTTGATTTTCTTGAATGGATAGAAGTCCATTTACCATTTGATTTGTACTCAATATATTCAAATACTGTTAAATAAGATGATTATATCTTTCATGTCAAAAAATATGAGTGCATTTAACTATTGCTAAAGCATATTATTCTACTGTTTTAAGATCTACAAGTTTGTTTAGACCCCTTTCCCTTATACCAATAGCAACTATTTCATCATTGAGTGTAGCTACTTTACATTTGTTTCCTTCAAACTTTACTACCAGTTGTTTATTTTTGGTGATTTCACTTATAGATAAATTTTTTTTTTGTTCATATCAAGTACATATCTAACATTAAAAAATGTGTATTTGTACTCATTATTCAATATGATTTGCACATCCCCACATCCTTTAATGTTAGGTGTCCATCCATCACTTAAGGAAACAATTTCATTACTATTAGTGTCCTCAATGAAGTTTACATACCAATCTTGATGACACATGTAGTGTCATGATGCTTCTGAGTCGAAATACCAAGTGTGAGACTCACTGGATTGATCATGTGATGCTGCAAAGACCAATTTGATATTTTGTTCTAATATGTTTTCATAATTTTGATTCAATGGTTATATTTCTAATTTTTGATATCAAATAATCATCGACTAAAAGTTTTAACAACATCAAGGCTTCTTGATGACGTTTATCATAGTCATCAGGGTAAATATTTGGTCTAGTCTCTTTACCAAGTACAATTTGATCAATATTTCGATACTCACAATTTGTAAGTATTTTATGACTCCATAAACTAAAGTTTTTGTCTATCAATTTTTATGAATCTGACAATAATAGGTGTTGTTAACTAGTCATTTTGACCTAGTATTTCACTAAAATAATTAAATAACAAAACATTTAATGACTTCTATAAAAATTCCTTTTGCACACTGATTCTATCCTAAAACTAAACAATGATGTCAGTTTTTAGTAATAAAAATCTTATATTTTATGAGAAATTTAATTAACCAGTTTCTGTAAAATTATCTGAAAAACATGGAAACAATTAAATTTTAAGTTTTACACATCATTTTTCAATTTTTTTTCCATACGGACAAGAACTAAAAGATAAACAATGTGGAAAATTTTAAACTATTTTGGAGTTACGGTTTTCTAAAAACAAAATTAACCAGGGCTTTTTAGGTCTTTCTAGGCATTTTGTTTTTAATTTTCTAAAATTTAAATTTAATAAAAATTAAACTCATATTAAGTTTTCCCTAGAATCATATGAATATTTAAAACTTTGGTTTATATTTTTAATAAATTAACCACCAATCAAAATGAGCATGTGTATAACGCACTTCCGCACATGGTGTCTTCCTCCTCTACCAAGCGCCTTGTTCCTTCACTAAATATAGATTGAAATGTTGTTTGCTTTCCTCCCTTGATTATAAAATTACAAAATAAGGTTGTGGAACGCTTCACTCTTATGTAGAAGTCACAATTGCATCATTCCTTTGCACATAACACCTCACTTTAACACAGAACAATACAAAATGACAAACATAAGTACCACACCTTCTTTTGTAGACTATAAAGGGCACCACACCTCTTATTTGTTGATCCTCATCTCTTATTAGAGGTTGCTGAGTTCCAGAGGTGCCAGCATTGGCAGTGTAACCAACATCAGTCACAGACAGTGCAAAAGGCAACCAGTATCGGCAGGGAGTCAGCTGACATCGGTCAACACTAGTCAGACAGGGACCAACGTCGGTCGCCTGTGTGTTCCAGAACTATTCATTGCACGAACAGTTAGTTAAGTGAACTAAGTGTTTGCATGTTAAGGGGCTAATTATGGTCTCGAGCTGCATGTCTAATTATTGTAATTAGAGGTCTATTTTTGTATGCATGGGATTCTATTTAAAGACCCATGAGGCATGTATTGTAATCAAAAACACAAGAAGGCAAGTAAAGCATTGAAGCAAGCAAGCAAGGTCAAGGAGATCTATAGGTGTAAGGTCAAGGAGATCAGCTGAAGCATTCAAGGAGGGGATAACAACTCAGGTTGTTGAGTTGGTTTTGGTTGAGCAAGAGAGAGAGGGAAGAAGGTCTTGAGGTGTGGCAAGCCTTTGAGGTGGAGGAAGGAGTGGCATCTTCCTTATTGTATTTTCTTCAAGTAGTATTTAATACAAGAGTGTGTATTGTCTCTCAAATTCTTTGCTGTTTCAAGTTTCTAGTTACTTAATCATTCTAGTATAATTCCGTGTTTAATTGCTTATAAGATAAGTAATCAATTGTGCTTCCTTGGAGGGGTTCTTAATAGTTGGTATCAGAGCTACGGTTTTTAAGAAGCAGGTTATTATTTGATTACAGGTCATTCACAGGGTTTTTGATTGAGTGGGAGTTCAACAATGGCAGAAGAAAGTAAGCTACGAATGGAGAAGTTTAACAGCAAGAATTATCAACATTGGAGGATGCAGATAGAGGATTATCTATATCAGAAGGATCTATACTTACCGTTGGGTGGGGTTGCATGCAAGCCCACATATATGAAGGATGAAGAATGGAACGTTCTTGATCAAAAGGCTCTAGGTTCCATAAGGTTGAGCCTTGCATCGTCTGTGATTTCCAACTTGTC
This sequence comes from Torreya grandis, assembly GCA_037957365.1. Classification (NCBI taxonomy): domain Eukaryota; kingdom Viridiplantae; phylum Streptophyta; class Pinopsida; order Cupressales; family Taxaceae; genus Torreya; species Torreya grandis. The sequence goes on from JARHVA010000913.1 coordinate 4,058,647, forward strand.
ACAGTGTAAGACAATGGAAGAGTTGATAAAATCTTTGGCGAATTTATATGAAAAGCCCTCAGTGTCAAATAAGGTATTTCTTATGAAACAATTATTTACTTTGAAAATGCAGGAATGTGGATCAGTATATACTCATCTTAGTGATTTCCATGGTTTGGTAAACCAGTTAGCTTCAGTCAATATTGTTTTTGATGATAAAGTAAAGGCTATCTTGATATTATGCTCTTTACCTGAAAGTTGGGATAGTTTGGTTATGGTAGTAAGTAATTCTGCATCTGCTTCTAAAATCTTAAAAGTTGATGATGTTGTGAGTGTGATCTTGAATGAAGAAATACGCAGGAAAAACATAGGTGAATCATCAGGAAATGCTCTAAGTGCAAAAAGTAGGGAAAGGCAAAGAGAGAAAGTAGAGCAAGGGAAATCAAGGTCGGGAAGGAGATCCGAATCCAAAGGTATTACCTGCTGGTTTTGTGGAAAGAAAGGACACACAAAGAATGAGTGTTGGTTGAAAGATAAAGAGAATCAACCTGAAGGTAAAGAAGAAGCAAAAGATGCAAATATTCAGGTACAGGATGCTCTCATACTTTCTTTGGATAGTCAGGTAGGATCATGGATTTTAGATTCTGATTCATCTTTTTATGCATCCCCAAACAGAGATTTGTTCCATGAGTATGTTCAGGGAGACTTTGGAGTGCTTTATTTAGGGGATGGTACGCCTTGTCAAATAGTTGGCAAAGGGAAAATGCAACTGAAATTGTAGATAGACAACACATGGGTGTTGAAGGAGGTTATGCATGTCCCAGTTCTGAAGCAGAGTTTGGTTTCTGTAAGAAGGTTGGGTGATGAGGGATGCACAATAACCCTCACAGTGGATTCTTGGAAGGTTACCAAGGGTGCACTTGTTTTAGCAAGAGGTAAGAAAGTAGGCACTCTTTATCTATCTAATTGTATTACTGATTCTACTTCTGGTTTATCTACTTCAGCTGTAGATTCAAAGATGTGGCTTAATAGGCTTGGTCACATAGATAAGAAGGGAATGGACGTTCTTGATTCAAAAGGTATGTGTTCAGATTCAGAAGGCATAGATAGAGTTCATTGTAGGAAAATGAAATTTGATGTTTTTGACAAGAATAGGGAAGCCTTGGTGTTTACAGAGGAGATGAGGGACAGAGATCAGTCACAGGCGCTAAATAATTCTGAGCAGGGCAGTATGGATAGGGTTATGATCCAAGATGAGCTCACAGATAAAGAAATCATCACTTACAAGAAAACACAGGTACCAACGTCGGTGCTCCCATGGCACCGACATCGGCCAGACAGGAACCGACATCATTCATGTGCAGACCAACAGGGTCAGTAGAGTCGGCAGGAGAAGACCGACATCGGTTAGGCAGGAACCGACGTTGGCAGAGGGGACACTGGCGTCAGCTAGGGGTAATGACATCGGCAATCAGGGTCAGTGTAGGGAATCGACATCGGTCGGGAGCAGACTGGGAGATGGCCGAGATCGGTCACTAAAACGGATGTTGGGCGGACAACAAGCTATCAAGGAGTCTCAAATGCCCATATGGAGTTCAGAAAGGGTAAGTGAACCTCATATTCGTTGTTCACCTTCTTTATATTGCTTACTGATGGTCAAGAACTAGGAAGTGTGAAGAAGCAATGCAGGTAGAATCCAGAAACAGTGGGAGCTTGGCATGGATGAGGAGTATGAGTCCTTAGAGAAGAACCAAATAGGTATTTATTGTTAGAGTTATCAGTTGGAAGAAAGCACTAGATAAAGGGATGGATTCCCATTTTAGAGAAGAGAGTGGATGGACACGTGAGACAGAAGGCTATGGTATATGGTCTTGATTAGGCTGCAGGACAATGGAAGTTTGACCATTGTATTTTTATCTTTACCAGGTTGGATAATATTAGCTACATTATCCTGTTACTGTATTGTGTTACTTTTTGCAGGGTTACAAAAATAGAGAGTTTCTGAGCTAAAGGTAAAGTTAGTTCAGAGGTGTGTCATGAAGAATTTGGGAGTAGCAAAATTCTTTTGGCATAAGTGACAGATATAGCATCACAGGTTATGTGGTGGTTGGTCTTTAGGAGTGAGCGTGAAGAGGGATACAGAGCCAAGGGAACCAACTAGACAGAGTATAGGTACAAGTATAATTGTAGCTATTTATCTCCAAGTGGGAGATTGTTAGGGTGTGGAGCTAAAAGCTTCAACTGTTGCAGACATGGAGAGGTTGCTGAGTTCCAGAGGTGTTGGCATCGGCAGTGTAACCGACGTCGGTCACAGACAGTGCAGAAGGCAACTGGCATCGGCAGGGAGTCAGCCAATGTCGGTCAGCACCAGTCAGATAGGGACCGACGTCGGTCGCCTGTGTGTTCTAGAACTGTTCGTTGCACGAACAGTTAGTTAAGTGAACTGAGTGTTTGCATGTTAAGGGGCTAATTATAGTCTTGAGCTACGTGTCTAATAATTGTAATTAGAGGTCTATTTTTGTATGCATGGGATTCTATTTAAAGACCCATGAGGCATGTATTGCAATCAAAAACACAAGAAGGCAAGTAAAGCATTGAAGCAAGCAAGCAAGGTCAAGGAGATCTACAAGTGTAAGGTCAAGGAGATTAGCTGAAGCATTCAAGGAGGGGATAACAACTCAGGTTGTTGAGTTGGTTTTGGTTGAGTAAGAGAGAGAGGGAAGAAGGTCTTGAGGTGTGGCAAGCCTTTGAGGTGGAGGAAGAAGTGACATCTTCTTTATTGTATTTTCTTCTAGTAGTATTTAATACAAAAGTGTGTATTGTCTCTCAAATTCTTTGTTGTCTCATGTTTCTAGTTACTTAATCATTTTGGTATAATTCCGTGTTTAATTGCTTATAAGAAAAGTAATCAATTGTGCTTCCTTGGAGGGGTTCATAACATCAAATACCTAATAAATCATAATTATATAATTATTAACTCTATAAAATATTAAACATTCCTTATTAAATTGTAAATATCTATAATTTGTCAATGATTTAAACGATACTCTAATTCATCTCGTAAATGATCATGTAAAAAAGATCTCTCATAATATACTTATTATTGTAACAAAACCCAAAACCTTGCTAGGGTGGAAATCAAATGTATACTCTTTTTTTTCCTAAAATTTTATCAAAAATATATTAAGATCCTAAAGTTCAAATATTGTGAAAACATGAATGTTTTCAAACTAGAATCATAGTCAACTTTGGAGGGAGAAAAAATCTTTGATAAACTGGAGCCTCTAACTCATCTCGTAAATGATCATGTAAAAAAGATCTCTCATAATATACTTATAATTGTAACAAAACCCAAAACCTTGCTAGGATGGAAATCAAATGTATACTCTTTTTTTTCCCTAAAATTTTATCAAAAATATATTAAGATCCTAAAGTTCAATTATTGTGAAAGAATGAATGTTTTCAAACTAAAATCATACTCAACTTTGGAGGGAGAAAAAACTTTTGTTAAAAGTATAAATGAAAAAAAAATAATCAAAATTTTAATATTCAATTTATGTCAAAATTTTGTCGTTGACATTTATATCTTAAATTTGATGGTAATATATTAAATTTTATACTTTTTTTTAGTTTAATTGATATCAATTTTGACATGTTTTCATTTAATTGGATATACAAATTGGTGGCCCCTAATTTTTCATGAAGTATTGTTCCATTTTGGTGCGTGACATGAAAGGATCATTGTCCATTTTGATGTAAGTCTGTCACGACGTGGAAGGACCATGGTGCGAAAAGACCATGGCACGTAGTTGACAGGCACAGAAGTATCATGGTGTAGAACTTGCCGAGCGTAAAAGGATAATGGCACAAGAGACCCAATGCGAGAGGACCCATTCAAAAGAAAAAATGTCATGAATGACCCAAGAATAGAGGGATCAGAACAAAAGCGAAAGACTAGGGGAGCCCGTGGGAAGCAGAGCATGAGGGATGCGGGGGCAGTTACAAAGAACAAATCAAATGAGACACTTTGATCCCATTCATTAGAGGTTTTGTACTAGCCCGTGAGGAACGAAACACTTGGCCATTAGAATATAACATAGAGTGAGGGTCTAGGGGTGCATAGACCCGAATCTACAGGAATAACTCATTGTAAAATCCATGACTCTCAGTTTCTTGGGAGTCCATGTGCCATTTGTTCATGACAATTAGAATTATGACACTCGGTCAGGACAAAACAAATATAAAAACCCTTGTTGTAATCATTTGTGATGATGGACCTTTAGAGAATAGATATAGCATTATTGTCTTGTAATTCAGTAAGCAATTAATGAGAAATCAATGTTTATCATATTGTGTTACGAGTGATGAAATAATCTAAGTGTTGGATGATGGATATGGTTTATTCTAGGTCATGGGTTTTTTTTTCTTTGATCACTACTATTAAATAGTAATGGTGATCCTAGTTATAGTGATCGTTAAATCTAGGATAATAAGGATATTAGTAGTATATTTATGGTGTTGAATAACCTTTTAAGAACTATGTTATGAAAGATAAGCAAATATATAACATTTTGCTACAAAGCTTTTGAGAACTGGTCTTTCACTACGTGCTTCGAGTGAGTGCGCGAGACTTACCTCTCACGTGATAGGGCCAGCGTGCTAGCTTGTTGGGGAGAAGCTTCAGCACCGAAGTGGAACTAACTAAAAGAACCCAACATTGTGGTTTCATTGCTAGGACTCGAAGCAATTAGAGCACAATCATGGGAAAATGTTTGAGCGTATCACACTAGAGAATATTGAATAATGGGTTACCAGTGTCAAAAATAACTTTACAGTTCTGTATCTTGAACCAGGAATCTTTGCACGATAGTGGGTAGAGAAGAATATTTACAATTCTCTTTATGAAACTTTCTTTTTTGAGGTCCTAGTTCTCTTTTATGCTTGGATATTAGCATATGCTCAAGGACGATCCAAAAATCTTGAATGAAGACATCTTTAGACACTTGAACAATAGAGGAGTTTAGCACAACTTGGAGTTCGCTAGATGTGAACAGTTAACTTTTGGTGGAGAGGCGTTCAGAATAATTACATTTTGGAGTACATCGTGACCACCTATTCATGTCTTGAGGAAGCAAAATTTTAGTTTTTACAAGAGCCAAGGGGATGCTATATCTCATTATTTGCCTTCGAAATTAAGAAGTTAATTATTGACCTTGTATTAGAGACTCTACCCATGGAGGGTTAAAATCTCCTATGCATGAGCTACACATTTGGAAGGGAAGACTAGTGGTTGATTGAAGATTATGGGCTCAACATGGTAGCAAGACAACGAGAATTATGGAAATAGAAGTATGATAAATCTTGATAGAGGATCATGGGAGTTAGCATTACGAGAAGTGATTGGGAAACCTCAAGGAGTGCTGTGAAGAGTTGCAGGGAGGTAGATACGCATGAGGAACCCATCACTTTCAAGCCATGTTCTTTGCCACTTCTATCCTATGAAGGAGAACCAAGCTAGACTTTATGAATCGAGGAACCAAGTTTGAATCAACCAAGATCCCCCACCATAGTGCATATTCATGCCTTTGAGTCAGATAGAATACATATACACAATTGGGATACAGACAGTGCAAGGTCAGGAACTAAATTGGTATGAGAGATTGAAACTAGGCCATTAGGTGATCATTCAAAATCTACATTATCTTTCCCTTTTCAAGGGAATTCTATGACACAACTTGGGATGCCTGGTAGATCTGGCCCTCAAGGCCAGACTACAAGCCCAAACTTGGGAAACTAACCCTCTACCATGCCTCTCTCCATGGGCACTACTACTGGAGGCACTGAAGGAGGATTAGGGGGAGGCACAGGTGGAAGTGGATCCCCTCATGGAACTAAAGCTAGATCATCCCAGAAACCACCTGCTAAACAACCCACTACAATATACTATGAGATGACATTACATTCACCTAAATATTGAGGGGTAGAGAATGCAGTTGAGCATGTCCACAAGTGTGAATTGATTTGGAGAGCGTGCAAAATTACATCTTTTGAAAGAAAAGCTACATAGTTTGCAACCATGCTTTTAGAGTGCAGACACAAATGGTATCAAAATTTATATCCTTAACAAGTAGTGGTGGACTATGACCAAATCAAAGTAGCCTTCCTGTAGGAATTTGACATTCCTAAGTTTGAGCAACAAAGCATAGCGACGTTGAAGGATATAAAGAAAGGACTTACAGAGAGCGTGCATGAATATGATGCATGATTGAAAACCTTACTTTCTAAGTTTCGATTTGAAATAAATCCTATTCAGCATGCACAATGGTTTGTGGGAGGATTGTTATTACCTTTTCGATAGACTCTGTCACAAAGAACCTTCACTAGTGCGTGTGAGGCTTTGGAAGCTGCCCTCTACACTGAAGTGGTTGGAAGCATGGATACCAGGATTAGTCCATTTATGGAGGCATAGATAATGCCTATGACATCACAACTTGAAAATTTGATGACAGACAATGCACATGAGACACGCAGTGGTGTCTGGATACTAACTATTAAATTGAAGGGCATACAAGGAACAATTGCCCGCATAAGAACATTACCACAATACTAAAACAAACCTATGAGATCTATTATGAGGAATACAATGTCCATTCTTATCCACTTTTGAAATGGGCTATGAACACTAAGGTGTCTGAGTATTGTAATATTTTTTATGCCTATACCCATGACACCAATGACTGTTATTTGATTAGTGATATCCATGAAGCTCGAGAACGCGACACATGCCAAACCTTAGTCACAAATACCCAAGACAATGGTGGCTACCATGGGAAAGGGAGAGGATGAGGATGAGGTGGTTGTCAGTTTCCATCAAGGAGTTGCTACAAATGTGGGTCACCAGACCACTATCAAAGGGATTGCTCAGAGTACCCGACCTACGTATTTTGCAAAAAGGGCCATCGAGTGGAAGAGTGCCTTGATCTATATGCAGCCATCACTAAGGAACACAATGAAAAGGGTGATGAATTGATTTTAATAGATAAACCATAATGGCATGTATGACGAGCCATGCCAATAGTGCAACAAGTAAATATCACCACTCGTAGTGGGGGACAGACTCAATCCATAGCCAACCCGATTGAGAAGATACATAAGAGATATGGAAAACGAAGTATCCTGATGCTTAGCAACAAAAAGATGTCCTTCAAGATACAATGGCACTTGTGTGAGAACTTCAAGGTGAGATTCAATACCTCAAGGACAAAGATGTGACATAGTGCACTGCAATGCAAAGGGAAGTCGAACCTCAACCAGTGGTGCAGGATAATTTTTAGGAATTGTGCAAATGTATGCTGGATGAAGAAATTGTTCCCTAGCTCAGTGTTTGGCTTAAAGGTCAGGTGCATTTACCAAATGAAGTCCACACTCATCTCAAGCGATAAAGTGAAGATCACTATTTAAATCATGCCTGACATCAGGAAACACCTAATTCCTCTACACCAGAATATGGAGAGATATTGGTTAATGTTGCTATCAATGATTGGGTAATCTAGGATATTCTAGTAGATACTAGCATGAAATTTAATGTTCTCACTAAATATGCTTTGTAAAAATTGTCTAGTCCAGGCCTGCAGCCCTCTCCTCATGTCTTGTTTATGGAAAATAAGATGCGAGCACATCCTATTAGAGTCCTCAAGAATGCCATCATTGATATACTTGGGGTTCCCTTCAAAGCAAATTTTGAGGTCTTGGAGTTAGCAGAAGTTGATGACTATCTAGCCCTACTGGGAAGGCCTTGGTGCTACAAGAACCATATAGACTTGAGCTTTAAAAATTGATACATTAGTTTTGAGAATACCGATCACACGTAGTAATAATTTTGGACCAAGTACAAGGACCTCCCTACATTGAGCCCCTAAATGTTGACAAAGACATTAACCACTTGTCTAATGTTAATGCTCGAAGTGATGAACAACATGATCCAACACCATATGGTATTCTCCGGTGGATAGACAACCAGTCTATCTCAGATACTACAAGCAATGCTTACAACTATTGGGCCCATGGTGACTATGATCTCACCAAAAGGTTGTGCAGCACCATAAATAGAGGAGAAAGCATCCCACACTAGCTTCCTAAATGTCACAAGTTTGTGCACCTCATGGGTTTAGCAATGAGAGGACCACTAGTGGGACCACCGCTAGAAAGACTTGATGAAGCCCCATGGTTATAAGGAAAAATGGAGGTATGTGACTTTGTCTAACGTCTTAAAGAGTTCTATGATACTGAGAATGATCTAATGAGGTCATTAGATCACATTTTTTATGGTACGACCACCATATGGTGGCATACTCATAAAGATCACCTTTTTTACTAAGATCAAGTGTGAGCTTCTCTACACCATAGATTTTATCATGATAATAAGGTCAGAGGAACACTCAATTACAATGACGTGCAAGCACCTGAACCTCATATTGAGGCTTGTGAGACAAGATGGTGGACTGAGGACACATTCATACCAAAGTACCTCTAGGTGCATGTATTCTATGGGAGTTTAAAAACTTGGGTGTGGGCATGGTATATTCATGAAGAGAGGCACATGGGTACCAGGTTCTGGCAGTTACTAAAGGAGAACATGATGTCAATGCTATCTTACTCTTTACCAAGGATGGACTTGCACCTCACCCTTTAGGCAATGTGTGAAGCAATCATTAGAGACCCATGTCCCGTCAAAGACTGCCTATGGCGTATTCATCAAGAACATGAAGAACCCTTATATTTATTCACTGAGCCTCCCACCTAATCAATTCTTGCACCATCAATAGTTCCTAGTGAAGAACACAGTGAAGAAATCTACCTGAGAAAGCAAAAACTCATCGTCCAAGTAGACGAAGGTGAAGGATCTACTTCACTTGACTCCTTGAATAACCACCTAGATGTCCCTACAAGTATTGGTTCATGAACTATTCAGGACACAAGTTCTCCAACGGATAACCCCTATCATGGGCCCATTCAAACTATTCAATGTAACATTGGCACAGATCAAAAGCCAAAGATGGCTACAATTGGAAATTATTGGACTAACATAGAATTTTCAAAGATTTTTGAATCATTGAAAGAGTATCAAGATGTATTTCCAAGGAATTAGAGAAAAATAAAAAGAGTGCACCTTTCTCTAGGAAATATGCACATAAAGCTAATCTATGGTGCTCACCCCATGAAGAAACGACCATACAATATGAACCCTAACCTCCAGGCATAAGTGAAAGAGGAGATTGATAGCATGCTCCATGCCAGAGTAATTACTCCCATTGATAAATCTGAATGGGTTAGTCCCATGGTAACTAGTATCAAAAAGGATGGACGTATGCATATCTATGTGGATTATCATGTCTTAAATACATCTTGTGTGATAGATCCTTTTCCAACACCCTTCACAGTGGAAATCCTAGAAGGTGTTGCCGGTTGTGAAGTATACTCTTTTATAGACGGGTTCTTGGGGTACCATCAAGTCCAGATAGCTGAGGAAGACCAATCCAAGACTACTTTTGCTACTAAATGGGGATTTTTTTCCTATACTTTCATGCCTTTCGGGTTGAAAAATGCCTCAGTAGTGTTTTCACGAATAGTAGTTGAGGCTTTCAAAGATTTCATTCATAAATTCCTGCAAGTCTACTTGGATGATTAGATGGTATATGGGTTGGTCAAGGACCATTGTGCTAATCTGATACTCACGCTTGAGTGCTATTGGGTGCTACAAATTTCCTTTACTTTGAAGAAGTGCATGTTCATGACACCAATTGGTGTACTTCTTGGGCATATCATTTGTAAGGAAGGACTCCTGGTAGACCTAGCCAAGGTCTCTATGATTCTTTTATTACCAGCGCTCAAGACTTAGTGTGAGGTGCACACCTTCCTAGGGCACATGGGATATTACAAAGAGTTAATTTGGGGTTATGCCAAGATTGCAACACCCCTGGAAGAGCTTTTAAAGTACAATGAATAGCTTATATGGACTAATTCTTACAAAGCAGCTTTTGAAACACTCAAAGAAAGGTTAGTTACCACTCCTATCTTACAATTTTTTGATTGGATAATTCCTTTTCATGTCCATTTTGATGCATCTGGGATGGCAATCGGTGCGATACTTGCACAACCAAGTGAAGGACACTTGGATCACCCAATTTACTTTGCTAGTAGGAAGCTGACATCGGTTGAAAGGAACTATACCACCACTAAGTGTGAAGCTTTGTCTATGGTTTACGCTCTATACAAGTTTAAGCAGTACCTTTTGGCCACTCCATGTATCTTCTATACAGATCATGACGCCTTGAAATACCTTGTCAACAAGCTAGTACTACATGGGATAATTTGTCATTGGATTGTCCTATTCTAAGATTTCCAGTTTTTCATAGTAGTAAAGCCTGTGAAGACCAATTGTGGACCTGATCATTTATCTTGAATTGAAAATGGATAACCCACACATGCCATAGAAAATGATCTTCCTAAGGTACAACTCTTTCAAGTTGCTTTAGTATGAAAATCTGGAGGATATTGCATAATTTATCAACACTGGATATGTGCTTGACTCTTTCACTTCATAGGAGAAAAAACAACTTGCAGTCTGTACCGCACCTTATCAACTCATAGCAGAAGATATTTATAAAATAGATCATGATGAGTTTCTACGTCATTATGTAATGCAACATGAGCACCCTAAAGTGATACAAGAATTCCATGAAGGTATTGTCAAAGGACATTAAGTTGGAGAAGCTATTGCGTGTAAGGTGCTGCTTACTGGACTCTGGTGGCCAACTTTATTCAAAGATGCAAAGGCGTATGTTAGATAATGTGATGTTTGCCAATGCATATTAATACCTAACAGGAGAGATGCAATGCCATTACAACATATTCCTTCTTAAAAACTGTTAAAAAAAATGGGCTATTGATTTTGTGGGACCCATAACTCCAGCAGGACGATGAATGAGCTCTCAATACATCATTGCAACAACCGACTACCTCACATGTTACATTGAAGCATTGCCAACAAAATATTGTACTAAACAACTACCATGCGATTCATTTGGGAGAAAATTATAACACTATTCGAATGTCCCCTAAGTTTCACCAGTGATCATGGTACCCACTTCTTGAATGAGATTATTTGCATCTTATTGGTCGAGTTCATGATCATGCACCACAAGACACCATACCACATGCAAGCCAATGAAACTATGGAATCCTTAAATAAGATCCTCGATACCACTTTAACAAAAAAATTTAATGTTGGCTAGATTGATTAGGAGATAGAGTAGCTGCAGTACTTTAGACTTACCGAACTACATACAAGTGCCTCAATAAAAGTACACTGTTCAACCTAGTGTATGGAAAGGAAACAGTCATACTAGTGGAGTTCCTAGTCCCATCTCTATAGATAATACGTGTGGGAAACCTGGATGATGAAGCCTCTTTGAAATCGTAGCTTGATGATTTAATGAAACTAGATGAGACCCAGTTTGTCACCCACTGGAGTCTGGATGTTGAGAAATGTAAATAGAAAGTGTGGCATTATCACCATCTGAAGAACAAAGTCTTTTCTCTAGACATGAATTTTTTTTTATATGATTCCAAATTAGTGTGCCACCCTGGGAAGCTCTGCATCCATTGGGATGGTTTGTTCATTGTTCATAGCATTCAACCTATCAAGGCTTGTCAGTTAAAATGAATAGATGGTTAGTTCCTCCTAGGGCATTATAATGGCAGTCAACTTTAGCCATATTGTGATTCTATTTAAGTAAACATTTGTAATAAAAAAGGGTTAAGGCCATTATGATAGAATTTACTACTTTCAATAAAAATCACTGCCATTGAGACGTGTGACTCTTTAATGTAATTTTGAGTTTTTATACTTAGATTATTTTCATGGAGGACCACGAACCCTTTTAGTGTGGGGTAAGGCATCATGCATATGGGCACATAAGACATAAAACATGTGGGTGTGCAAGTACCAAAGGCATGAAATTCATCTAAGGTGCACAAGTGGTTCAAGGCATGTGAGTTATTTATAGCAATTTGAAAGCACTTTGAGAGATTCTCACCTTTTTGAGTAACAGTTGTTTTCCACTGCATCAGAAAGGTGGGACACAGTTGTCTCCCACTCCAAAGAAAGGTGTGAAGAAAGGATGGGTCATTAATGTAACAAGGTTAGTTATGACAAGAAGCATGTGAATGGAATGATGGGACAAATTCTTTAAAGCATTAAATGCTTAATATAAGATTCAAAGTATGAAGGTCATTAGAATATTTGCATTAATGACTCAAGGTGATGGGGAGAGGGAAGGAATTAATGGAGGTAAACCCCCCCTCGAAGGGCTTATAAATAAGCCTGCTAAAATCATTTTACACTTTACCTTGCTTTAATCTTCGAGTGCTAAGTGTGAATGATGAACCAGAGAACCAGAGACTGACAAAACTAAATTTCTTGCAGACTAGGGTGCTTACGAAGTTGGTGAATTCATCAAGGTTATTTCTTAGACGAGATGAGAGATTGCTAAGTTTAGATTGGTGTCTAGAAGTGGGGATCTTTGAAGTTGTAGGTTGCAGGTCTTATATTGTTGAAGTGTGAATCTTGAGAGATGAATTAAGTTGGGCTGACACCATATTTTATTCAGAAATATGGGACGATCATGAATTAACCTTTGAGTGCCACAAAGGGTAATGCGACTGAATAAAAAGGATAAAAGAATTGAAAATCTTTAACCCATACTAGAGGAGGAAGAGGTGAGTGGATGATATCGGTTCCCTATTAGGGATAAGGCAACAGGAAACGTAGAGCAAAGTCCTAAAAAAGTACAAAGGGAGAAAGGAGTGTTGAGAGAACACGTGGAAGGAGAAGTGAGAGAGCACCCCATAGAAAAAGGAAAGATGGTGAAGAAAGGGACCCAGGCACAGACCTCTTTAATGCAGAACACTCCAACATCTCCCCCTCTATCTTTACTCATAGAAGAGATGCAATACCTAGAGTCAGTATTGTGTGTGGAGAACTAGGTCTCCAAGGTGTCAACTACCATAATATTCAATTACAACCACTGTCAGCTCAGGAATAAAGTAGAGTTGTAGAATGACTACCAAGTCTAGACCACTAACACAAGAAATCAAGTGGTCTATAAAGAACTAGATGGACAAGGTGGGCCTCTTCCAACTTTTTGAGCTACCATACTTTGGCAAGCCTATTGAGGCAGTTCAGTTCCTCCTCTCACATATCCATGAGGACTACATCCAATTCATGGGGCACAACATGAAGATCACCCTAGAAAGGATTATTAAAGTCACATGACTACAGTGCTTGAGGATGAATGTCTTGGATGACTTAGCTGATACCGAGGAAATTCAAAAGACCACTATGATGCTTATGTATTATAAGAGAGGGCATGTAATGCACATAAGAAACTTGCAAGATCCCACCCTCAGATTCACAACATGTAACATTTCTACCAAGGTTGGAGGGACCAACTGATGGAAGGAGGTGGACATGGCCCACTTACACATTGCTCACCAAGTCTCTCAGGGAACAAAGTATAACTGGGAATTGTATTTTGCTTAGAAGATAACTGAGGATGCAGAGAAGGTGCATAAAATACTCAAGTACAAGTTTCCTTGGGGAGTAATCTGTTATTACTAGTTTTTGATGAGATATGGGTACTTAATTATAGTTTAGATTCATTGAAGTGGGTGTACCCCCCACTCATAGGTCCCCCCTACCAAGTGCTTCAAGGCATTTACATGTCCCCAATACATTACCTCACCTTACAAGATGAAGATGAGGTACTAGTTCAATGGGATGAAGGTGGATTTTGGAAATTAATCATGCATCCCAAAGGATTTGCCCCCATTGGCTACAGACCAAGCAAAATTTGTTGTAAAGCAACATTACTCTCTGGTGCGCATTCACATGAATCTTTCGAGAGAGCTTTTAATATGGCTTAAATTTCCATATGCCTTCTCTATGTGATACTTCATTGATTTCATCAATCAAATAAATGATATTTACCTAATCATTCTTCAGGTGGATAAGATAGACGCAGAGTGCCACACCCTCTGAAAAATGTATGTATATCCAGGCAAGAAGACCTTTGTGGAGAGGGGGGAAATTGACTTAACCAATATCAAATTTAAGGATATCCTGATCGAGGAGAAATTCCATAAATTATTCTATATGTTACACCCCTACCAGTACCCTTAAGATGGAGACCCCAAAGAGAGGCTCTCAAAGGCACCACAACCATGAAGGAAGCATCCAGAGTCAAGTGCCAATTCTAGTGGGCAACAAGCCCAACAAAAATGGTAAATGACAACAGAGGCATATCCCTCCAAACCCACTGATTCTCGCCCATCCGTGCCACATCCACCTCCACCTTGCCCTTCACCATCTCCACCTAATCCATCTTCATCCCCTCCTCACACTTCTTCACCTTATGCTTCACCTTCCCCTACTCATTCGACTCCTTCCCACTCATCTACCCCAAACCCTTCATTTCCTTAGTCGACTTCCCCACCTTCTTGACATCCATGACCACCTTCACCTCCACCTTCTGTTGATGCAATGGATTTCACCTTTTGAAAGGAAACTTAGCTCCTTTCTTCCATGTGGCACAATGGAGAGACTCCTCTTGCTGTGGGTAGCAAGTTTGAGGAATGAATCTCTAGATTAAGGGCTAGATCCCCTTGATGCACCTTGAGGCCCTTGATTTCTACTGCTAACAATGGGGGGGGGGGGGTGAAAAGAGAGAGGGATACTACAAAATCAGAACCTAACTAAAGTGGCGATGCATTATAATTGATTGGTCTACTCAATTTTTTACCTACACTTTGCACCAAAGGAGCGGATAGGCACTTCATTTGAATAAGAAACTAAACTGCATCAATGCTTCAACAAGGGGCTTTATGGAGGTATAATGAGGAAGAACCTACCAAAGGTTCTCCAAAGGCACATTATTGGATGGTTGCTCACCTGCGCTTATACTTCAACGTAGATGCTTCTTGTTGACCTACAAAAGAGGATCTAGAATACACTAGATATACTGGCATCAACCTATGAAAGCATTTTAAATAAATTATTGAACATAAGACAATATGCAAGCATATGCAAAAGTGCAAAAAATTGAATTGAGGTAAAACACTTCTTTTGATTAAAGGTAAATTTTTTTAGGGCTTCACCCTACAAAACTGAGAGATGCCCCTTGAAGACTGAGAGGTTACAATATATAGAGAAAAATAGAGAAAGATCCTTCACTAGTCAAGAGCAAGAGGCCCATACTGCATTGAACACTTTTGTAGCAAAGAATTTGCCCATGTTGTTGTTGCTTCTCATTAAATGTGCATGTGAAAGCCATGTTGTAGGTGTCTCACATATTGACTTTCTTTCCTGGGCACATTAAACACTCCTAAAATTGTATGGGTTGTTTCTCTCAGCAACCGACAAAGCCATCTCTCTTCATATCCTGGGCCATGCTCTCCCTTGAATGCTCATGCAGTTGTTAGGTTGTAGAGCTAAAAGCTTCATTGATGCAAACATGGAGGAGGTTGTTGAGAGGTTGTTGAGTTGTAGAGCAACTGACATCAGTATGATCAACCGACGTCGGTCATATCTAGTGAGCAGAGCAACTGACATCGGTCAGGTATCAGCTGACATCGGTCATCTCCAGCCAGACAGGGACAGACGTCGGTCGCCTGTGCGGTTCCAAAATTGCTAGTTGACGAACAATTAGTTTAACGAACCGGTTGTTTGCATGTAAAAGGCTAATTTTAGTCTTGAGCTACGGATCTAATTATTGTAATTGGATGTCTAATTATTGTTTGCATGAGACTATATAATAGACTCATGGGCTGTATTGTAAAGTGTGCTAGATAGAGAGAGCAAGGTTAGCTCCTTCAGAGTGAAGAGAGCAAGGTGTGTTCCTCTTAGTTCCATAGGGGTGCTGAGTGTGTATGATCAGGTAGATCTACGAGATAGTAAGATCTGGTAGAAGATCCACCGGGGTACTGGTTTGGAAAATCATAAGGACTTGGTGAGGTAAAGACAAGGGTTCTTCAGGGTGTAGAGAGATCTACATGTGTAAGTAAGATTGGTTTAATTTGCAGGTTGTTGCAAGTTCATGGGAGATCTACTTGGAGTGTGTTGTGTACTCGGACTTGAGTATGTGTGTATACTCGGTGTACTAGCAGTAGTGATACTGACTGGTTGGAGGTGAACAACAACTCTGTGTTTGAGTTGTTTGTTGTGACCGTGATTGAGAGAGAGCTTTGAGGGAAGATTACTGGTATGCCCTAGATGTGTGGGAGCTCTAGAGGTGTGGGAAGAAGAGTGTGGCACTTATTTATTGTAATTTCCTTCTGTAAGAGTATTAATACAATTGGGTATTGTCTCTCATATTTTGTGTTATTTTTGAATTCTAGTTACTTGTGATTCTGGTTAAATTCTGCGTTTAGTTGCTTGTACATGGTAATCAATTGTGCTTCCTAGATCCTATCAAGTGGTATCAGAGCTTTATGTTCTAGATCCTATCAAGTGGTATCAAGGCTAAGGTTGTAGGGAGCAGGTTTGTGTTTGATTACAGGTCACTCTCAGGGGTTTCTGATTGAGTGGGAGTATAGCAATGGCAGAAGAAAGTAACCTAATAATGGAGGAATTGAAAAGCAAGAATGGTCAATTACAGTGTTATGGAAAGAAAGAGCAGGAAAAGGAAAATTGTTGGTTGATGGCGGATCAGCATAAAGGGAATGAAGAAGCATGTGTTGTAGGTATTGTTGCATGGATTGCTCTTGTATGTTTCTTGGATAAAGTAGAATCTTGGTTTATAGATTCTGTTACCTCTTTTCATGTAGCCCCAAATAGATAAATTTTATATGTTAAGGTCCATGGAGACTTTGAAAAGATTTATTTAGGGGTTGGTGAGCCTTGTCAAAGTATTGGCAAAGGGGAAGTGCGGCTGAAATTGCAGACGGCCAACACATGGGTGTTGAAGGAGGTCATGTAGGTCCCAGTCCTAGAGATGCGGCTAATTTCTACAGAAAAGTTGGGTGATGAGAGATGCACAGTAACTCTCACAGCGGACTCTTGAAATGTTTTCAAGAGTGCACTTGAATTAGCATGTGGTAAAAAAGTAAGTACTCTTTATCTATCTACTTGTATTACTGATTCCACTTTTGTTGCAAAGATGTGGCTTTGTAGGCTTGGTCACATGAGTGAGAAGGGAATGGATGTTCTTAAGTCAAATGGTAAGAGTTCAGCTTCAGAGAGCATAAACCAAGATTTCTATGAGCAGTGGGATGCTACAAGAAAGGATTGGATTTATTGCAAGAAAAGGAAGTCTGATGTATTTGACAAACTTAAGAATTGGAAAGCCTTGGTGTTCATGGAGGAGATGATAGACAGAGATCAGCGGATGGGGCTGGATACTTCTGAGCAGGGCAATTTGGATAGGGTTTTGATCTAAAGAGAGCTCGTGGGTAAAAAGTCATCACTCATAGGAAAACACAGGTACCGACGTCGGTCAAGGGTAACCAACGTCGAACAGGTAGGCACCGATGTCGATCATGTGCAGACAGACATAGTCAGTGGTGTCAGGCAGGTGGCGATTGACATCGGTCAGGGAACCAGTGTCGGTAGTCAGGTCAGTCGCACAAAATTGACGTCGATCAGATGCAGACTAGGTGGTGATTGACATCGATCACTGGAATAGATTTTGGGTAGACAACAAGCTGTCAAGGAGTCTCAAACGCCCATGTGGGGGACTGAAAGTGTAAGTAAGACTTAAATTCGTTATTCTCCTTCTTTACACTACTTGTTGCTCACTGATGGCAAAGAACCAGAGAGTTTTAAAGAAGTAGAGCAGGTAGGATCCAGAAAATAGTGGGAACGTGGCATGAATTCTTTGGAAGAGAACCAAACAGTAGATTTGGTAGAGTTTCCAGCTGGGTTAAAGAAGAGAGAGGATGGACACGTGAGACGGAAGGCCAGGGTATATGGTCTTGATCAAGCTACAGGACAGTGGTATAGGTTTGACAGGTGGATGACAAAACATGGCTTTAGTCAATGTCATTGTAACCATTGTGGTTTCTTTACTAGGTTGGATAATGGTCGCTACATTATCATGTTACTGTATGTGGATGATGTGTTTGTTGCAGGTGCATACATACAAAGATTTGTTGAGCTAAGGGTAAAGTTAGTTCAGTGGTATGTCATGAAGAATTTGGGAGCAGCGAAATTCTTTGGCATGAGTTTTCCTAGAGACAGGGAAGATCATAGGTTGATGTTGTCTCAGGATGATTGTGTGAAGGTAGTGCAAGATGCAAAAACAACAAGCACACCTATGGATGGACATTTCACAGAACAGGGTCCCCAATCACATGATGAGGTTGAATACATGTGTACTCCCTGATATTGCCCCAGTAGTGGGAGTTGTCAGTAGGTTTGTGGCCAATCCGAGAAGGAAGCACTGTAAAGCAGTTCAGTGGATTCTCAGGTATCTGAGAGAGACCAGCAGCAGGGATTCATGCTATGCAAGGTCAAGGACTTCTCTACATGGGTTTGTAGATGCGAATGTGGCAGGTTACTTGGATGACATGCGGTGCACCACAGAATGTGTGGTGGTTGGTCTTCAAGATTAAGCTTGAAGAGGAATACAAGTCAAGAAATAAATTAGATGATGTACAGGTACATGTACAGTGCAACTATTTATCTCCAAGTGGGAGATTGTTAGGTTGTGGAGCTAAAAGCTTCACTGATGCAAACATGGAGGAGGTTACTGAGAGGTTGTTGAGTTGCAGAGCAATCGATGTCAGTCTAATCAACCGACGTCGGTCATATCCAGTGAGCAGAGCAATCGACATCGGTCACATATCGGTCGATGTCGATCATCTCCAGCCAGACAAGGACCGACGTCAGTCCCCTGTGCGGTTCTAGAGTTGCTAGTTGATGAACAATTAGTTTAACAAACTGGTTGTTTGCATGTAAAAGGCTAATTTTAGTCTTGAATTGTGAATCTAATTATTATAATTGGATGTCTAATTATTGTTTGCATGAGATATATATATAATAGACTCATGGGTTGTATTGTAAAGTGTGCTAGATAGAGAGAGCAAGGTTAGCTCCTTCAGAGTGAAGAGAGTAAAGTGTGTTCCTCCTAGTTCTACAGGGGTGCCAAGTGTGTATGATCAGGTAGATCTATGGGATAGCAAGATCTGGTAGAAGATCCATCGGGGTACTGGTTTGGAGAATCATAAGGACTTGGTGAGGCAAGGACAAGGGTTCTTCAAGGTGTAGAGAGATCTACATGTGTAAGTAAGATCGGTTTGATTTACAGGTTGTTGCAAGTTCATGGGAGATCTACTTGGAGTGCATTATGTACTCAGACTTGAGTATGTATGTATACTCGGTGTACTGGCAGTAGTGATACTGACTGGTTGGAGGTGAACAACAACTCTGTGTTTGAGTTGTTTGTTGTGACAATGATTGAGAGAGAGCTTTGAGGGAAGATTACTGGTATGCCCTAGATGTGTGGGAGCTCTAGAGGTGTGGGAAGAAGAGTGTGGCACTTCTTTATTGTAATTTCCTTCTGTAAGAGTATTAATACAATTGGGTATTGTCTCTCATATTTTGTGTTATTTTTGAATTCTAGTTACTTGTGATTCCGGTTAAATTCCACATTTAGTTGCTTGTACATGGTAATCAATTGTGCTTCCTAGATCCTATCAAGTGGTATCAGAGCTTTATGTTCTAGATCCTGACAGTAGTTGGCTACTTATTAATGTCAAAATAAGGAAAAATGGGCCACTCCCTTGAATGTTGGCACAACTCTCTTAATGGCTATTCGGTGGAAACTATTCCACCTGCAAACATTTACTTTTTCCATCGACACCTCCTGTGCCACCTAGCATGGTCTAGTTCATCCTTGCACTTGATTTGTTATGCCACCTGGAGCATTTTGAGCATTTGTCTTATATGTTTGTGGCTATGTTTTAGATTTCTCATTATGCTTTTCTCTTTTCTACTATTTCTTGTCTTTTTCCTGACCATTCGAGGCTCTCAAGGCTATCTCCTTCTTTTCTTGGGCTCTTGTTGTTGGATCACTAAGTCTCCCTTCGAGCTTCCTCCTTCACGCGTCTTTAAATTTCTTTGGGCAAAATGCCTGAAGGAATTCCTTCGTGCTTGCCACTTGTGAGTTATTTTAGACAAAATGTCTGAAAGAATTCTTTTAAACATTTTATTTGAAAGAATTGTACTTTGGCCTCTCTCCAATGGTTAACCCATCACCTTGAAATTGATGTCCACGGGCCTGTCATCTCATTTGAAAACCAATGGCTATTTTGCTACCCTAAATTTGACATTCATGGGCATGTCAGCATACATTTAAACTCCAACAGCTAGCTTATTACCTTAAAATTGACATCTGCGGTCCTATCACCCCCTTTTGACAACTCCTTCAATCTTTTTGCAAATGGACTCTTCCAAAGGGAAAGTGACCCTTTGGAAAAATGGAAAGGTCCTCTTCTCACGACCAAGTGTCCTTCGAAAGGGCACCTACCCTTGGGACTCTTGTATTTTGAATTCCTTCAGGTTTTCTTCACTCATCAAATTTCTTCAGATAAAATGTTCAAAGGAATTCCTTCAGACATTTTGTCTGAAGAAATTTGTGCATTGAGCATTCCTTGAATTTCCTTTGGACATTTTGTTCGAAGGAATCCCTTCTTTGGCTTGTCATGTTCCCCAAAGGAATCCTTCCTTTAGGGGCTTTCTGCCTTGGCTTTTTGCAAACAGATCTTATGCCCTCCGTAAGGACACCTTGAGCCCAAGTCTGCCCTTCGAGCATTTTGCAAAGGTCCATTTCGTCACTTTCCTGCCCTCCACAAGGACACTTTGGCCTCTGAGTCACCTTTTAGAATAATTTGCAAAGGCCCTGTTTGGCATTTGAGTTCCCTCCGTAAGTGCACTGTCAGGATCTAGGAAGCACAATTGATTACCATATACAAACAACTAAACATGTGGAATTTAACCAGAATCACAAGTAACTAAAATTCAAAAATAACACAGAATATGAGAGACAATACCCAATTGTATTAATACTCTTCCAGAAGGAAATACAACAAAGAAGATGCCACGGTCTTCTTCCTTACACTCCTCTAGGGCTCCCACACCTCTAGGGCATAAACAGTAAATCTCTTCAAGAGCTCACTCTCTCAATTACGGTCCCAACAATCAACTCAAACATAGAGTTGTTGTTCACCTCCACCAGCCAGTAACAATATTGCCAGTCCACCAATTAGTAACAATACTGCCAGTACAAACAAGTACGCAACATACTCCAAGTAGATCTCACCTGATCTTTCTCTTTGATGTGTTGCTGTCACCTTTGATCTTGCTACCCCATAGATCTCCTTTGACCTCGCACACACACACACCTACAGATCAACCGACCTTACTTACCACATGTAGATCTCCTTCCTGATCTTGCACACCTACATACCAACCTGATCTTACATACCATGAAGAACACTTGTCCTCTAAACCAGCACCCCTGTGGATCTTCTACCAGACCTTGCTCTCCCGCAGATCTACCTGATCATACACACTTGGCACTATGAGGAGCCAAGCTTGCTCTCTCTATCTAGCACCCGAGGAATCCCTGCTTTGATCCCTCACACTTTACAATACAGCCCATGAGTCTATTATATAGATCTCATGCAAATAATAATTAGACATTCAATTACAATAATTAGATCTGCAGCTCCAACACTAAAATTAGCCTTTAACATGTAAACAACCGGTTCGTTAACAAACTATTCGTGAACTAACAGTTCTAGAACTGCACAGGTGTTAGGTTGTGGAGCTAAAAGCTTCACCAGGATGCAAACAAGAGAAGTTATGGAGGTTGCAGAAGAGTTGCGGAGTGTCACAGACACCGACGTCGGTTAGGCCAACCGACGACGGCAGGTAGGAGACAGGGAGCAACCGACGTCGGTCATGGATCAGCCAGCGTCGGCACCCTCAGGCAGACAGGGACCGACGTCGATCGCCTGTGTGGTTCGAGCTGCGAGTATATTACGAGCAGTTGGTTGACGAACCAAGTGTTTGCATGTTTAGAGCTAATTTTAGACTGAGAGCTGTGGATTTAATTATTGTATTATTGTCTAATTATTGTTTGGATGAGATCTATATACGGACTCATGATTGTATTGTAAAAAGTGTGCTAGAAAGCCATAGAGCTTTTAGAGAGAGCTAGTGTAGCTCCTCCTAGTTCCAAAGGGGTGCTGAGTGTGTATGATTAGGGAGAGTTGCAAGGTCTGCAAGGTCAAGGAGCTGATCCACCGGGGTACTGGTTGAAGAATCATAAGGACTTGGTGAGGCAAGGACAAGGGTTCTTCAAGGCTGTAGAGATATCTACATGGTGAGTAAGGTCTAGTGATTTGCAGGTAGCAGCAGAGAGCAGGGGATCTACTTGGAGTACGGTTGTGTACTTGGTGAACTGGCAGCATGTTACTGACTGGTTGGAGAGGTGAACATCAATTCTATATTGGAGTTGATTGTTGGGACCGAGAGAGAGAGGGAAGAAGGTCTTGAGGCGTGGCGAACCTTTGAGGTGGAGGAAGAAGTGGCATCTTCCTTATTGTATATTCTTCTGAGTGATTATTAATACAATTGTGTATTGTCTCTCATATTCCTGTGTTGTTTCATATTTCTAGTTACTTATTGATTCTGGTTAAATTCCGTGTTTAGTTGCTAATACAAGAAGTAATCATATGTGCTCTAATTGGTAGAGCAAGATCCTGACTTAGGAGGGATCGGAGCATGTTTATTGTTCTAGGTTTCCCTGACAACAGGCGATCGATGTCGATCCTTGTCTGGCTGGAGATGATCGACGTCGACCGATCCTAACCGATGTCAGTTGCTCTTCTCACTGTATATGACCAACGTCAGTTGATCAGACCGACGTCAGTTGCTCTGCAACTCATCAACTTCCTCCATGTTTGCATCAGTGAAGCTTTTAGCTCCACAACCTAACATGCACCTACCCTTCAAATTTTTTGTAAAAGACCCCTACCTCTTTGAACTTGGTCTATTTTTCCAATAAAAGGCCCACCCGAAGTAACATGTTTGCCTTGCTAAACATCTAGGATCAAAATGAGTTCCAAATCAACCCAATTGCTTGCCAGACTCAAAATGCTTAGCAATCAGAAGGAGGGAACACTTGGTTTTTCATGGAAAGAGGCCTATCATAGAGAAAACCCATAAAACTACTATGGGGTGAACTTGTTAGAAACTGGCTAACAGAATTTGCAAGAAAAAGGAGAGGGAGTGTTCAATTTTGACTTGCAGGACCAAAATTGGTCAACACATTTGGTGATTCACAGGGGAAGCATGCCTGCTATGCTTAAGAAGGCTAGTGGCTTAAAGGTCCATTGGGCATGGAGTTAGGCTGCAGCTTGAAATGCTGGTAATAACCTTGAAAAACCTAATAACCAATAAATATTTTACCCCAAATGGTAAAGAGAACACACACAAGGCTAAGAAACTAGACATGCATAAAAACACTTAGGGAAAACAAGGAAAAGTAGAGAAACTATGTACATAACAAGAGAAGGTTAGTGATAATGTTTAAGATATATCCCATTGACTGGGATATGTAGTTCTTCATCATCCAATTTGAAGAGTTGGAATGCATTATGTTGCTTGCATTGGGTGATGACATATGGGCCACTCCACAAGGCATCAAACTTCATGTGCCTTCCAAGTTTGGCTCGGTCCTCATCCCATTTCAAGACAATGTTACCTTCTGATAAGTCTTTTGATGAATACTTCTTTTCAAAATTCTTCTTTTTTTGTTGATGGCAGCTAGTCATGGCATCCATGGCTTGGTCTCTTGCCTCTTGAAGCTCCATTAGTTCACAAAATTGGATCTCCATGTTGTCGCTATCCTCCAAATGTAGTTGATGGGTAAGATCTAAGGCTAGTAACTCGAGTGAAATAGGAATTCTAGCTCCCTTCCATACACAAATGTGTATGGTGAATTGCCAACTACCCTTTTTGGAGTGATCATGTCTGCCCATAGGGCTGTCTTTAGCTTGGCATGCCAAGTCCTTTGGTTTTCCTCCATTATCTTTTTAATGATCCCGATTAGGTTCTTGTTGGTGGACTTAGCCATCCCATCCCTTATGGGTATTAGTTGGAGGAAGTGTTGAAATAGATGCCATATCTTAATGCCTACTCGCTTGTCTTTGTTCTCAAGAAAGCCAATGCATTGTCTAAAGTGATTATGGTTGAGACCCCAAATCTCATCACCAGTTCTTCATAGAAGTCCAGGACCGCACTCTCATTGGCTTCCTTCAAAGCAATGGCTTCTATCCATCTCATAAAATAATTTGTAGCAGTCAAGACCCACTTGTGGCTAGCACTAGGAGGGTTAATCATCCCTATGAAGTCCAAACCCCATTGCATGAACGACTATTCCACTTGAATAGGTTATAGAGGCATTGCATTCAGCCACTATTTTCCATCAAAGAGAGCACATTTTTGGCATCTCCTCACCCAAGCATGAGTGTCTCTGAACAAGGTGGGCCAAAAGTATCCAGCCCTCATAATCCTTGTAGTTGTAGGCCTGAGATAAAAGTCACTGCCAACTGGTCCATTATGAAATTTAGATAATACTCTGTCGACTTACATCTGAATCGATGCATCTTAGGAGTACCCTAGAAAAGTCCTTTCTAAATATCACTCCATCAACTACGACATAAGGAAGATATTGGAGCCTGAAATATCTCCTCTTAGTTCTATCAAGACCTTGCAGATACTCACCAAGTCGAAGGAAATGAACCATATCTTGCATCCAGCTCCATGATTGAAGGTATTTCTACTGCAACTTCATCTTTGAGTACCAAAACACCCTCATTCAGTTCTTTGAAGTCTATAGTTAGGTGCTCGCACAACTGTCTTCCCCTCACCAGCTCGGTGGTCTTAATCTCCATGTCGTACTCCATCACCTTGGTGATCCACCCTGCCCTTTTTTCATTCAAGTCACAGCTTAGCAAGAAGTTCTTGACACTAGGATATGGCACCATGATGTGAATCTTGCCATTTGACAACATATGTCTAAATTTATTTAGGCTTCATATGACTGCAAGTGCTTGCTTCTCAACATAAGTGTACCTAATCTCATATCCCTCTAAGCCCTGGCTAAACAATGTGAGAGGTTATTTGAGATCTTCATCATTCGCTTGATTGAGCATAACAAAGATTTCCTCTTCATTTCCAAAGGTGTAGAGGTTGAAGTCCTTGGAGAATTCCAGACTAGCTAGGGTGGGAGCATGGGCGATAGCTTGTTTGATGCCTTCAAAACTATCTCTTCTATATGTTGTCCATGTGAACATCTCATTCTTCCTCAGCATGGAAGTTAGTGGCTTGACCAGTTCAATAAAATTAGGGATAAATCTCCTAATAAAGTTTATTTTTCCAAATAAATTTTGCAGGCCCTTTTTGTGTTTAGGCAAGGACAATGCTAAGATGGCGTGCACTCTTTTTGGATCAATGGTCAAGCCCCTTTTTGAAATGACATGACCCAGGAGTTTGCCTTCATGGAAAACACACATTTCTTAGGGTTGAGAGTGATGTTGAACTCTCTACACGTCTCGAATATTTGCCTTAGGTGTTTCAGATGTTGTCTTGCCTCCTTGGAGAAGACTGTCACATCATCAAGATAAACCAATACAATGTCATTTATCAAACCTTGGAAGGCCATATCCATAGCTCATTGGAAAGTAGCTCCAACATTTGACAGTTCAAATGGCATCTTCCTATAAGTGAAATTTCCCCACTTGGTGGTGAAGCTTGTCTTGTATTGGTCACAGTCTTGCACCAAAATTTGATTATACCCAGAGTACCCATCCAGGAGGGAGAATCATTCACTGCTTGTCACCATATGGAGAATCTCTTCCATGCTTGGGAGGGGATAGTGAGACTCTATTCATGTCTCTGAAATCAACACACAATTTGATCTCCCCATTCTTCTTCCTAACGGGGACCAAAAAGGCTAGCCAAGAAGAGTGTTTGATAGGAAAAATCATCTTGGACTCAATCAACTTGGTGAGTTCCTTCCTCATGAGAGGCTCAATCCTTGGATTGATTGGTCTTTGTTTTTGCTTGATGGGTTTGACACCTTCTTCTAACTCAATGGTGTGTTGGGCCAAGCTTGGGTCAAACCCCTTAAAATCGCCATACTCCCAAGCAAAGACATCAACAAACTCTTGGCATAACAAGATGAAATAATGCCTTTTCTCATTTGTACATACCTTCCCAAGTGTAAGCAGCTTATCCTTTAATATCTCTACCCTTTCATAATTATTTTTCTTGGTTTTCATGCTCGCTTTGTCACCCTTGAGTTGGTCATCCTCATTTAAGATGCTCTCCAGAGTGACCAAACCTTTAGGAAGTTTGTTGTTCTTTAGCTAAACAATTTGCCCCTCATACTATTGCTACAGCTTGGATTGATTCCTAGAAGCAAACTCAGCTTCCTCTTGTAAGAAAAGTGTTATCTATTGGTCATTATCAAACACTTTCCAATTGATGACATTGTCTGGTATGGAAGGCCTCATTGTCACCTTTAAATGGTGTTGATCATTGTCCTGTCTCACTCCCTTGGGAATATCAAACTGAGCACTGACTACTGCTAGTCTATTTGCATGCTTGTTTTCCTCTCTTGGGATGGAAGTGATGTTGAAAGTAGTGAAGCTCTCCATTAGGTCCCACACCTTGTGCTTTTAAGACTTGAGCAAGGAGTTATTGGTCAAGTTTTGACCCCTCACCTGGTTTACAATTAACTCATTGTCTCCAAACACTTGCAATTCCTTGATTCTTATTTTGCTTACCCACTCTAAACCATAAACAAGAGATTCATATTCCACTACGTTGCAAGTGCAGGAGAACTGGAACCTGAAAGTTGAGAAGTAGTTTTCCTTTGAAGGTGAAACCAACATTGCTCCACCACTAGCTCCCAACTTGCTTCTAGATCCATCAAAGAAAAATTGCCACAAACCACAACTCTCTTGGTTTGCCTTCATTACATTTGGCATCAAAGTATCCTTTTCATGCATGAAGTAAACTAAAATACCTTCCTCCTTGATGAACTTGTAAGGATCATGTTCAAAATTGTCATTTCCCCATTCATCTAGGAGCAGGTCAACAACTCCTTCAAGGGAAGATGGTGGGGATTGGTCTACCTGGAGTTCTTCATCACCAATGATGGCGTAGCTGACATTCATTACCCTGGGTGAGTATGGCTCTAGGTGGTCTTTTTGGATAGGCTTCAACTCAATCTTCACTTTGGTTTCATACTTCATCTTAAAGACCATGTAAGACCAATTTGTTGCCAAGTACCCACCTATCTTGGACGTAAAATCCCTGGATAAGTAAAGAGTGAAGTAAGGGGGAACATCTACCACTACCACATCATGGGGAATGGAGAAGGTTAGATAGGAATGGATATTTAGATTCAAGACTCTTACCACTCCCAATGTCTTGGCTGGTGATCCATCCAACTGTAGAACTCCCTTGGTCATTTGCTCATATTTGAGTCCTAGCTTGTCAGCTAGCTTGTCAGCTATGCATTTGGGCATCATTGAGGTGCTTGCTCCACTATCATTGATGAGATTGTGGACCAAAAAATCACCAATAATCAAGGATAGGTAAAAGGGAGGGACCTTTTCATCTTTCTTTGCTTGACCTCCCATGGGAGGGGCCCCATTCACTATCAACAAATTATCACCCTTTGTTGGGATAACTTGCTCACTCAGCACGTGCAATTCCTTTTAGAGTATATCCTTTTATCCTAGAATTTCTAAGGAATCCCACAATGAGATGTTCATGTCCATCTTCTTCATTTGGTCCACCACATTGATTGAAGGATTGCCCCCTTTTGAGTTCTCCTTGGGGACATTTGTAACTTGTGGTGCAACCCGAGAGGTTGAAGCTGTAACTAGCAGTCTATAATTGGAGAACTTCTGATTTACTTATGATAAAAGAGATGTTATAGATTCTTGAGTAGCTACTTGAGCTTCCTCTATAGCTCTCTTCTTAGACTTGGTGTTGGCTGCAACACAATCATCTTGATTATTTTTGCTCCCCACATAATTGACTATGTAAAACTCCCCTTCCAAGTGGTTCATAAGAGTGGAATCAGATTGAGCCTACCTGTTGTCCATTCTAGGTTGTGTTAACACCTCAAAATTTGAGAATTGAGATACTTGATCAATTTGTGTGGTCATACATTGATCTGGTAGCTCATTGGTATAAGCAACCTGTTCTTGACCATGTCCCAAGGGTGGATAATTAGGTTGTTCTTGTACCAAATTATTTTGAGTGGGGATAAGAGCCTTAGATTATGAAGGGGCATTTGGATTATAACTCTGGTAAGGCCTGACTTGCGTAATCTTACCCTTCCCTTGATTATAATTTTGGAAAGGAGGTCTCTTTGCTTGCTTGAACTACTAGTATCCTTGATTCGGCTGAGAGTTCTGAGCCTGCTACCTCTTGAGGGAAACTAATTCATTGGTAACACTCTGCAATAGACTCTTAACCTCATGGAGATCATTTGTAGGGGTACAACTAACTTTTATACAGTAGGTAGAGGAGCTAAAGTAAACACAATAAGCTGAACTAAGGGCTAAAAATCAAGGAAGAGCAACATATGAGGTCTGGGAGCTATCTTTCTCGCTTG
The DNA here is from genome assembly GCA_037957365.1 of Torreya grandis. Lineage (NCBI taxonomy): Eukaryota > Viridiplantae > Streptophyta > Pinopsida > Cupressales > Taxaceae > Torreya > Torreya grandis. The sequence goes on from JARHVA010000913.1 coordinate 4,087,389, forward strand.
CACTAAACAATTTTCAACAGCTATGGCTATTTCATAAGCAGCGAGTAGGACTTGCCCACCCATGGACTGTATCATGATAGTAATGTCACTATTCAAGGCCTTTAAGTAGTAAAGGAAGGCATAGCTTGGGTTTGACCTCACTAGAATTGGGATTCTATCCCAATTCTTTTGGATTCTAGTGTTAAAATCCTGCATAAATTCACGTGGAGCTCTCTTCATAGTGGTCAATTACTCAGCTAGAGACAAATGATCACTTTTCTCTCCAAACCTATTTGTGAGGAGGGTGCCTAATTCATTCCATAAGCCAACTAAATTCATAGGCAAGGTCCCATACCAGTCAAAAACTTTCCCTTTAAAGGACAAGGCCAGTAACCTGATGGCTATATTTTCTTCAGTAACATTATGGATATTGCAGAGGTTGGCTATGTTTCTGATATGCTCAATAGCAGTGATTGGCCCCTCTCCACTAAAGGGAGGAACACAATTGAGAGATATCCCTGGAATTGGGTCATACTGCAAAAGGTTCAAAGGACTCTGAGCATTGAAGGCCACAAAAGGTAAAGCCATGGTTGTGACAGGGTTCAACTTGTGTCTCCTTGAGTAGGTGTATCTTATGGCAGGTCTGGGAAATTGGTTTGTTGTATAAAGATGAATCATTGAAAACATTAGCCTCTTTACTGAGTTCAAAGGTAGCTCAACAAATTTGAAAGGAACACCCTTAGAAGAAGATCTTGTGGTGACCTTAGGCATGGGGTGATAGGCTGATCAGTAACCAGATGCTGAGTTCTTAAAAAGGAGTCACTAGATGCTGAATTATAGCTCTTTCTTTTAGATTTTATACAATAATAGAACCAACACCAATTTTGAAACTCATAGGACGTAAATTGTGTCCCACTGGGCATGCCAAAAATTGTTGATGCAGTGGATTGCACCCTTTGAAAGGAAACTTAGCTCCTTTCTTCCACGTGGCACAATGGAGACATTCCTCTTGCTATGGGTAGCAAGTTTGAAGAATGAATCTCTAGATTAAGGGCTAGATCCCCTTGAATCTAGATTTCTACTGCTAACAATGGTGGGGGGTGAAAAGAGAGAGGGATACTACAAAAGCAGAACCTAACTAAAGTGGTGAAGCACCAGAATTGATTGGTCTACTCAATTTTTTACCTACACTTTGCACCAAAGGAGCAGACAAGCACTTCATTTGAATAAGAAACTAAACTGTGTCAATGCTTTAACAAGGGGTTTTATGGAGGTATAATGAGGAAGAACCTACCAAAGGTGCTCCAAAGGCACACTATTGGATGGTTACTCACCTGCACCTATACTTCAACTTGGATGCTTCTTGTTGACCTACATAAGAGGATCTAGAATACACTAGATATAATGGCATCAACCTATGAAAGCATTTAAAATAAATGACTGAACATAAGACAATACACAATCATATACAAAAGTGAAAAAAATCAAATGGAGGTAAAACACTTCTTTTGATTAAAGGTAAATTTATTCAGGGCTTCACCCTACAAAACTGAGAGATGCCCCTTGAAGACTGAGAGGTTACAATATATAGATTAAAATGGAGAAATATCTTTCACTAGTCAAGAGCAAGAGGCACATACTACATTGACCACTTCTACAGCAAAGAATTTTCCCATGATGTTGTCACTTCTCATTAAACGTGCCTATGAAATCCATGTTGTAGGTGTCTCACATATTGACTTTGTTGCTTGGGTGCATTAAACACTCTTACAAGTGTATGGGTCACTTCTCTCAGCAACTGACAAAGCCATCTCTCTTCATGTCTTGGGCCAGGCTCTCCCTTGAATGCTCATGTAGATGGAATGTAAAAACAAGGAAAAATGGGTTGCTCCCTTGAATGATGGTGCAAATCTCTTAATGGATATTAGGTGGAAACTATTCCACCTACAAGCATTTACTTTTTCCGTCGATACCTCCTGTGCCACCTGGCCTGGTCTAGTTCATCCATGCGCTTGATTTGCTATGCCACCTAGAGCGTTCTGAGCATTTGTCTTATATTTTCATGGATATGTTCTAGATTGCCCATTTTGCTTTTCTCTTTTCTGCTATTTCTTGTCTTTTTCCTGACCATTCAGGGCTCTCAGGGCTATCTCCTTCTTTTCTCAGGTTCTTGTTGGTGGATCGCTAAGTCTCCCTTCGGGCTTCCTCCTTGACACGTCTTTAAATTTCTTCAGGTAAAATGCCCAAAGGAATTCCTTCATGCTTGCCACTTGTGAGTTATTTTGAACAAAATGTTCGAAAGAATTATTTCAAACATTTTGTCTAAAATAATTGTTCTTTGGCCTCTCTCCAACAGTTAACCCATCACCTTAAAATTGACGTCCACGGGCCTGTCATATCATTTGAAAACCAACAGCTATTTTGATACCCTTAATTTGATGTTCATGGGCTTGCCACTAGACATTTAAACTCCAACGACTAGCCTATTACCTTAAAATTGACATCTATGGGCCCGTCACCCCCTTTTGGCAATTCCTTCGGTCTTTTTAAAAATGGACTCTTTCAAAGGGAAAGTGACCCTTCAAAAAAATGGAAAGGTCCTCTTCTCATGACCAAGTGTCCTCCGAAAGGGCACCTACCCTTCAGACTCTTGTATTCTGAATTCCTTGGGGTTTTCTTCACTTTCTGAATTTCTTCAGACAAAATGTTCGAAGGAATTCCTTCAGACATTTTGTCAGAAAAAATTCAGCGAGTGAAGAAAACTTAAAGGAATTTAGAATACAAGAGCCTGAAGGGTAGGTTCCCTTTTAGAGAAACTTGGTCATGAGAAGAGGACCTTTTCATTTTTTTGAAGGGTCACTTTCCCTTCGAAAGAGTCCATTTTCAAAAAGACCGAAGAAATTGCCAAAGGGGGTGATAGGCCCACAAATGTCAATTTTAAGGTAATAAGCTAGGCGTTGGAGTTTCATGCCTTGAGCATTCCTCCTTGGATTTCCTTCAGACATTTTATCTGAAGGAATCCCTTCTTTGGCTTGTCATGTTCCCCGAAGCAATCCTTCCTTTACGGGTTTTCTGCCTTAGCTTTTTGCAAATGGACCTTCTGCCCTCCGTAAGGACACCTTGAGCCTAATGCTACCCTTCAGGGTTTTTACAAAGGTCTATTTCGTCACTTTCCTACCCTCTGCAAGGACACTTTGGACTCTGAGTCACCTTTCAAAAGAATTTACAAAGGCCCTGTTTGGCATCTAAGTGCCCTCCGCAAGGGAACCTACCCTTCAGACTTTTTGTAAAAGACCCCTGCCTCTTTGAACCTGGTCCATTTTGTCGATAAAAGGCAGACCTGAAGTAACCTGTTTTCCCTGCTAAACATCTAGGATGAAAATGAGTTCCAAATCAACCCAAGTGCTTGCCAGACTCAAAATGCTTGGCGATCAGAAGGAGGGAACACTTGGTTTTTCATGGAAAGAGGCATGTCATAGAGAAAACCCATCAAACTATTATGGGGTGAACTTGTCAGAAATTGGCTAATAGACTCTGTATGGAAAGGGCAAGGGAGTGTTCAATTTTGACCTATAGGACCAAAACTGGTCAACACCTTCTCCAAGGACTATCATAGGGTCAGCCCTACAACAACCTCCAAGGTGAGCACCCCAATGGGACCCCTCTTAGATACAGATTCATAGTTCAAGATCGAACTCCAAGAAGAATCCATCCCCAATATAAGAGGCCCCATCTAGTGATCAACTTGATATTGATGAAGTGGGAGAAAGTTAGATGGTCTTAAGAAGCCATCAAGAGGATGAGCTTGAACAAGACTCAAAAAAGGGGAAGGGGCTAGCTAAAGAAGAATAATAATAAAGAGAACTGTCCACTGCACACAAATATTAACAGTTTATCATAGAAGACAAGGACCTCTATCTATGGTCACACTTACACCTCAAGAATGCGAGCCTAGAAACAAGGAAGTTGGTGTCCTTCCTTCTGGATATGTACAATGAGGAGCCCCAATTTGATATTCCTTTAGATTGTATTTTTTTTGGCCTGGATGCTCCAAGACTGCCAGACCTCATGAAAATTGATCCGTAGAGGCTCACTCCAATAATGGCAAGTGCCATATTTTTGAAACTTGGCATGGAAATAACATGCCAAAACATTTTGTCATATTTTGATGGGTGCACTACAGAGAGAAAGCATGCCAGGGTCATAGAGATGTACAATAAAGTGATTGCAGAAAAGGAAGCACTCACCGAGGAAGTGGCCTCCTTGAAGCAATAAGTCCAAGGGGTCACTGAGGATAAGGTAAGGGTTTTAAACCTTTGAAAAATAATTTTGAAGGAGGAATCAACACTTACAGATGGCATACCACTAGATGGGGATGCCATCAGGAAATTAGAGACCTTGGTGGAACTTTTGCTCAAGAAACACAAGGAGTACCCCGAGCTAAGAGATGAGGGGAAAGAGATGATGGAATAGTTCACCATAGCAGTAGACATTTTCAAGAGTGCATTAGATAGAGTCAGGGAGGTTATCCTCATTTTAGATGGCATTTTTGCATGCTTGGCGCATCTGAATAAAATATTGGAGGCCTGACTCCACAATGAGGAGGTCTTGAGGCAACAAGTGGCTGATGTTTTCCTTTTAATAAAAGACTGTGCCGAACATGCAAAAGCATTCAAGGTGTTGAAATGATGGAAGATACCATTGATAACCATCGTCAACAAATAAATGTAAGTTTTGTCATACTCCAAGGATAGGTTGATAAGGAGGTCTCTGAATTAGAAGACATCCAAAAAGCATCCAATGCAACACTGGATGAATAAATGAAAAAGATCGAGACTCCAACTTAGCTCAAGGAGATAAAAGAATCAAAAGAGGCCATTGAGAGAATAACTACCAAAATCCTCAACGCATTGTCCCATTGGGACGGGTTGAAGAAGGAACTTGAGCAGAAGGGACTATAATTTTTGGAGGACACTAACGCAACTTAGTCCAAGACAGACTAAGAGCTTAGTGTGGGGTGATGTTGGCCCCTAACTTTTGACTAAGTATTATTCCATTTTGGCACGTGACATGAAAGGATCATTATCCATTTTGATGCAAGTCTATCATGATGCGGAAGGACCATGGCATGAAAAGACCATGGTGCATAGCTGACAGGCATAGAAGTATCATGACACGAAAGTTGTTGGGTGCAAAAGGATAATAGCTTAGGAGACCCAGCATGAGAGGACCCAGTCAAGAGAAAACATGTCATGAGGGAATTGAGAACAGAGGGCTCATAACAAAAATGAAAGACTAGGGGAATGCATGAGAAGCAAAGTGTGAGTGATGTCGATGTAGTTAGGAAGAACAAATCAAATGGGACACTTTGACCCCATTCATCAGAGGTTTTGTACCAGCCTGTGAGGAACGAAACACTTAACTACTAGAATATAACATAGAGTGAGGATCTAAAGGTGCAAAGACTTGAGTCTACAAGAATAACTCATTGTAAGAGCCATGACTCTCAATTTGTTGGGAGTTTGTGTGCCATCTGTTCATGATAGTTAGAATTATGACACTTGGTCAGGGCAAAACAAGTATAAAAACCCCTGTTGTAATCATTTGCAATGATGGACCTTTGGAGAATAGATATAGTGTTATTATCTTGTAATTCAATAAGCAATTAATGGGAAATCAATGTTTGCCATATTGTGTTACAAGTGATGAAATAATCTAAGTGTTGGATGATGGATATGGTTTATTTCTAGGTCATGGGTATCTTTTTATTTTATCACTACTATTAAATAGTAACGGTGATCCTAGTTATAGTGATGGTTAAATCTGGGACAAGAAGGATAATAGTAGCATATTTATGGTATTGAATAACTTTTTAAGAACTATGTTACGAAAGATGAGCAAACATATAACATTGTGCTACAAAGCCTTCGGGAACTAGTCTTTTGTTGCGTGCTTCAGGTGAGCGGGCGAGACTTACCTCTCATGTGATAGAGCTAATGCACTAGCTTGTTGGGGAGAAGCTTCAACACCAAAGTGGAACTAACTAAAAGAATCCAACACAAATGAAGTCAAAAATTTGATGTCAATTATAATTTTTTGACATATTGCTTTTTTCTTTGACATCAAATGTAATACTAACATATAGATGTCGTGATTTCAACATAAAAAACATATTTAAAAAATAGTATTAAGAGCTCAACGAAGAAGATCATGCTACATAAAATATATATATCCATCAAATCATGATCAAAAGCATACATTTAATATATGTTGCAACTGCAAATTCTTTAATATACATATATAAAATATGACCATTTTTATCAAACAATTGATAAATTTCTTCAAATTCATAACCAATATAATAACATAAAAGCAATAAATTTTTTAATTAAATAATTTTTAATAAGTAAAAATATTAACATTATATTATTAAAATTCTTACGTATTTTGTTGAAAAGATGGAACATATCCAAAGGAAATTTTTATGGACGGGAGTGGAAGACAAACAAAGAATGTCTTTAGTCAGATGGGAAAAAGTGTGTCTCCCAAAATCTCATGGTGGACTTAATATAAGATCCATCAGGAAAATGAATAAAGCCCTCCTCTCAAAAGTTTGTTGGAATTTGATTCACAACAACAGTGAGTGGGGGGAAATAATGTATGCCAAATACATGCATAGCATTGATGATTCCAACTTTCTTCAACAGGCGGGATTACCCCAGGGGTTTGTGATATGGAATAAAATGCTAAAAAGTAGAAGTCTTCTCAAACAGGGAATTAGGTGGAAGCTTGGAAATGGCCGGCAGATTAAATTCTGGGATGATAATTGGTTAAGGGACAAGAATCTCATCTCCCATGGAAACTATGGAGAAATTATAGGCCTGACTACTCAGTTCTTTGGTGATAGGGTTAGTGATTATATGGAAAATAACAATGGGATAAAGAGCTGGAAAAACCTTTTGGATTGCTGTGTGCACAGGCCTGAGCTTATCCCAAGAATTTGGGAGATCCAGCAATGTGTTCAGGAGATCAGAATCCCGCTCTTCCCTCGGGAGGATGAACAATACTGGTGGCCGGATAAGAATGGATCATTCTCTGTCAAATCTGCCTATCATCTGCTTACACCTGAAGCTCAGAATAAGGAGTTATGGAAAAAGGTTTGGAATCATAAACTCATTCCAAAGATTAACTTGTTTTGGTGGGCTGTTACCCATAACAAAATCCTTACTCAGGACAACCTTCAAAAGAGGGGGTTTACTTTGGTCAACATATGTTTTCTGTGTGGTTCTAGAGAGGAATCAGTTTCACACCTATTCATACACTGTGAGTTTACCCGAGATTTATGGGGCAAAATACTTAACAACTTTGGCATTGAATGGGTTTGCAATTCGGACCTTAAAGAAGTAATTCTCAACTGGAACTCAACCTTCTAACATCCCTAGATTAAGGAACTATGGAAGCAAGCTCTACCATGCTTGAGCTGGACTTTATGGAAAGAGCGAAATCACATAATTTTTAGGGACACTGCTAGAAATGCTGCTCAGGTGTTTAACTCCTTTGCTAGGACCATCTTGGAAAGTGTTACAATAGCTCATATTAGTGTTGCGGAGAAACCCCTATCTGAATTTGAAAGTCAAATTGCTGCCAAATGGAAGGTTTAAAACCTTATCCCTGGGCATGATAATTCCAAAATTCTTCAGAGACTTCATACTAAATGGATACCACCTAAACCCAATTGGATGAAACTCAATTTTGATGGGGCATCCAAGTTGAGTGGTAAAGCAAGTGGAGGAGGAATAATAAGAAATGAAAAAGGAGGGATGTCTGCTGTCTACGCTAGTGGCATGGGTTGCCAGAGCAATAACTATGCTGAAGCAATGGCCTTAGTTTGGGGATTAAAGTTAGCTATATCCCTAGGAATCAGAAATTTGAATATTCAGGGAGATTCTAAGTTGATCATAGATACTGTTAATAAAGCATCTAACGTTGGTATCCATCTAAAAGACATCATTACGGACATCTAGTTTCTTTTACAAAAGTTTTCTGAAGTTGAGATTACCCACACCTACAGAGAAGGTAACATAGTCATTGATGCTTGTACCAACCTTGGTTAGCAATTCTCAGGATGGAGGGTATGGCGACAAGGGGCTCATATACCCCAAAACATTAGAGAGATCATTCAGAAGGAGATGACGGAGCATGAATGATGCACATTGATGATGAAGATAGCTTTCGAAGGCGGTCCACGTGGAGAAGGCCATTGCGGATCATGGAAGCGGTGGGTAATCCAGGGAATGCTAACAATGCGGACAATGAGAATCTTAAGGACCCTGTTAATTCTATAGTTATGTAGTTTTGTCCTTTCTAACTCTGGTCTTTCCAGTGTTTTGTTTTGCTTCTGACTTTGTTTCTCCGCTGTGCCGTTGGTTCGGTGCTGGCATCTTTTATTTGCCAGCCTTCCTGTCTTTTTTGACTGTATAGGGTTCAACCCCTGGTTTGCCGCCTTAATTAATCAAAAACATTATATTATTATATGTTAATAACTTTTTTGAAAAAAAAAACCAAACAAACTAACTTATGTTAATAACTTGAATCTCTCAATACAATGAGATATAAATATTCTAATTTTTCAAACGAGTCAAAATATACACACAATGACTTTTATAAAGATATTTTCACTCTTGTAATTAATAAATTTATCCATATGAAACATACCCTAATGAACCATAATGAAAAATAGAGTTTTACATAAATTTTCATAGACATGGATACGGACCATGGACCTCATGGAATAAGGTTACAATGTTAACTAGAATATTGAGGGTTTTCATAATCTTTAAAAAATAAATAAATAATGAACGTGGTACACATTCCATAATATCATACTCATCTTTTAATGGCAAGGAAAACTATAACTCCTCTCAATGATTAATAACTATTATATGCAACAATTATTCAATTAATATAAGAATAAATGTTCACAATGTCAAGTCTTTGCAGAGAAGTGAATTAGTATTGGTAGTAGGATTACGAGAATGACAACAAAATAGAGTAAAAAATTGTACAAATAAAACTAAACCAAGAATGAGTTCATATATAATAAATAATAAAGTTATTATAAAACACCTCGAAACATATTTTGCAACCATTTATTGAAACAACTACTAAATACTATTAGACTTGTGCATACATCTCTAAAAAGGAAAGCACTCTTTCTACCGCCACAACCTATTGTAAAATATTTTATATTGTGAGAGTAACTATGTTGTTAAATAGTAATTATAGATATAAAAAAATGTATTGTTTTAAACTAGACACATATGCCAATGAAGTTTAATAGGGAGTACCCTTTCAAGGAGATGAAATCCAACATTTAAGGGAAAAACAATATTGAATATCTAACAAAGTTCATATAGAAATTCATGAAAAGATACCACTAAAGAAAAGTTATGATCTATCATCTTAAGTTATGGTAATAAATATTCCATTTTGGTTTTCATTAGTGCTTCTCTCAGTTTTTATAAAATGTGCTTCTCTTAGGTTCTATAAAATGTACTTCTTTCAGTGTCTATAATATATTAGTGAGGTAGTTAAATAATTTTATTACTGTAGTTAGATAACTTTGAATTGAGATGCTCAGATGTTATAATCTCATAGGTGTTATAGAAGGCATTTCTCTCACTTTTCTCAAGAATTAGAAACAAATATATTGTCCTCGACACTAAACAACACTTATAACCATACAAAAAGACCCTAAAATGTGAGGATCTAATGCAAAGAACCATGATTTATGATTATTGACTAGACACTATAATTATCTAATTACAACTTATAATTGCATAGCACTTAGAACTAAACCATGTCCCAACACAATCCATGACACTAAAGAATTATGCAAAGCAATAACATCAAAACAACAACTAACCATTATGAGAAAATGAAACTCGGTAGAAAAGTGATAAGACATACAAGCGAGTGAAGAGAATATGCATTCTTATAGAACATGAAAGTAGTGAAATATTTCAAAGTGAGCTGGATGATGATGGTGGGAAGCAATGACAAGTTAGTAGTCATGAGCTTCAAGTGAAGTTTAATTATCGATTTACAGTCATTCATTTTACGAGACACCTAATACCAATTTAGAAACTATATATATATATATATATATATATATATATATATATATATATATATATATATATATATATATATATATAATGTTAGTTATTATATATTACTAACATTATATAAATATTATATAATATATATGACTTTATATATATTATATAATATATATTGTAATATAGATTTAAATTTTCAAACATCATGTTGGGTGAATATTTTGTCACCAGCTCATTGATGGGCAAAATAGGTTGTTTCAACCACAACATAAGGAGATTGATCGGCCAAATGTGCAGGTTTACCACATCAAAAGGGGAAAAATCTCTCCTCTCATCAAGGGGAGGTTCCCTATAACTATGAGGTACTATACATACATATATATATATATATATATATATATATATATATATATATATATATATATATATATATATATATATATATATATATATATATATATATATATATAAGCTGAAAATAACACTGAGGGGTAGGACAATGCCATCCATCTCTCTTTTTTCAGAGATGATGTTCACAGACAAAGGAGAAATCCTAGTGAAATGACCGAAGGCACTTCTCTTCTTTCAGAAGTGGTCTGTAGCAAACAACATGAATTCTTTCTGGTAGTGATAAGTAAATGTAACAAGGCGGAATAACCAGCAGAATGAAGTGTAGCACAAAGTCTCCACCTCAACTGCCAAAGAGTGAAATATGAAGGACAATGGGGGCACAAAGTCATCCCAAGGTCCTTTACACAGAAACAAACTGAAAACACACACACTAAAGACAATTATGGCAGCTCAAAGTCTTCCCACAGTTGGCTTTAGGACACCTTCCAGGTTATTTCCACTAGTTCTGCATATTTACTTAAATGGACAAGAACACATTCAGGAAACAGACATAAGAATAATTTCCTCAACAACACAAACTATTCCAGCACAAAGTCTGAAAAGTCACTTGCTTTCTCATTCAAATAATGAAATATGATTAACAATCTGAGCTCAAAGTCTCAGTAATGCCTTTCAATTTGGGCAGAGTTTTGCTTTTGATAATAAAAAGATCTCCTTTCCATAAAATAAGAGATTACAATTTATAGCAGCCAAGAAAGACTTGACGCTTTGTTTCATGGAATGGCCCATGCTGCATTCAATGCCTTGAATGCATTTTTAGTTCTGTCAAGGGGCCATGCTGGAACAGGGCATCGACCTTAACTGTGGCGTGTCAATTCATCTCAAATGTCTCCTCCAAAGTATAGGCTGCCTAGTCCTCTTCCTGATATTTGCACAACTGTCCACTTCGCCTTTACTCGATAGAGAAAAATAGGCCGTGTCCTTGAGTGCTCATGCTCTCTGATGTCCACCTGGTGTACTATTTCACCAACTAGAAATAACTCTTGCACAAATATTTCTGGTCTTTCCCCATCGTTCCCTCTTTCCTTAACGCATTTTGTCTCTTCCTTGTGATCTAAGCTCTCAGACTATCTTCTTGCTTTCAGCTGGCTCTTTTAGGTTCTTCTTCAGCTGGTCGCTGAGTTTGTTCTTCAAGTTTTACACCATTTTTGAAAATAAACGAGCATTTTATTACCTTGAATTTGACATCCACGGGGACGTCATTGGTCACTTGGTCGCTTGAACCACGTTGAACCTCGAACTTTTGAACCATGAGAGTGCATCAGCTCCTTGGTTCAATCGGCTCCTTGGTTCAATCGGCTCTTGGTTCAATCGCTTCTTTGGTTCAATCGCTTCTTTCCTCTTTGGTTCAACCATCTCTTCGAACTTGTCTCTGAAATCTTCTGCTTCCTTCCTTCACTCGAAGCTTCCCTTCAAACTTTGAAATTCCTTCCTTTGAACCTTTAAACTTTAAACCATTTTGGTTCAAAGTTCAATGGTTCACTCTCTTTCTCAGAATCCTTTGGTCCTTCAAAGTTTCTAGATCCTTTTCTTTTCTATTGAACTCGTTGAACCTTTGAACCTTTGAACTCTTTTGGTTCAAGGTTCAATGGTTCAATGTGTTGGTTGAATATTTTGTCTATCAGTGTACTGGTAAACAAAATAGGTCTTATCAGCCAAAGCAAGAAGATTAGTCGTCCTAATGTGTAAGTTTATCACATCAAAAGGAGACTTCTCTCTCCTCTCATCAAGGGGAGGTTCCCTGTGGATATGCTATGTATATGTATAAATGAAAAATAATACTCAAGGGTAGGACCAGACATCCATCTCTCTTTATTCAGAGATGATGCATACAAAATAAAGGAAAAACTCAAGAGAATGATAGACAACACTCCTCTTCTTTCAGAAGAACTATTCAACCAGCCACAAGAATACTCCTAGAAATAAAAGCAGAATATGACTAAAGTATGGTAACTAGCAAATCAAGACACAGCACAAAGTCTGCACATGAAATACTCAAGAGTGATATACGAAGAACAATGAAAGCTCAAAGTCTTTTCAAAGTTCTTTACGCAGCAATGAAAAAACAAACACACTGAAGGCAGCTAGGGGGGCACAAAGTCTCTCCATAGTTGATTCTTCAGGACACCTTCTTGACACATTTACTAATCCTGCTTATTAGATCAATGAAACAAACAAGATATCACAGCACAAAGTCTGAAAAAGTCCCTTGTTTTCATTAACAAAATATGATAAATAGACTGAGCACAAAGTCTCAATGATGCCTCTCAATTTCGATAGAGTTTCATTCAGATTATCAAAAAGAAGATGATTTTACAATGATAGGAAGTCCCTTATATAGCCACTTTCAATGAAGGACTCGGGAACAGTAATACATCATGATGCATTGGGAAATGTTAGGAAGACAAGCTAGAACTTTGGGGCCTTTTACCCATTTGATCTTCTCAATGTAGATAGATAAGTCATGCAATTGAAAGTTTTACAACTTTCAATGTCTGCATGGCGGTATGATCTTATCTTCATCATTCCTCCCTTTCTGATTAATTGAATCGAGTCCTAGATTCAGCTTGTTGTTCTGTTCCTTCCCCGCTTTCTACTAGTCTTGGCCTTGAAAATTGTGAATGTATTCTGTTCTGTATGTTCAAAGGATCAACAGTTATTTTGTTGTCTTCAATTTGACATTCGCGCGCCCGTCACTGTGTTTCCAACAGCTAGTTGACTGTGTTAAATTTGACGTGTTCAGGCATGTCACCCCTTGCTCTTCTTTTGGCTTTCCGCTTGGTGCTTTTCCAGATTGGACTTTGCCCTTTTGAGCCTTGAGAAGTGATCCTTCGGCTTCGGGAAGTATCCTCAAATTAATGGTCGAGAGTTCCCCGCAAGGGCACCTGCCCTTTGGGGTCCTTCGTTGGCCCTTCGCAAATTTCCCCCAGGTTTTTCCTCGGGCCATTCCCTTTGAATGTTTCCTGCGAACATTTTCCCCAGGGAAAATTCCCGTGAACAAAAAGTCTGGGGAAAATTCCCCCAGGCTTTGAACAAGTCTTTGAACAAGCCGAAGGGTGCTTTGGTCAATGAAGTGTCCTCTGCAAGGGCACTTCTCCTTCGGAAAAGTTCTTTAGCATTGAACCGTCCCTTTGAACTTAGTCGATGAACCATTTGTTGAACCGGTTCAAAGGTTCAATGAAGCGCACCAAGCCTTTGAAGCAAACAGTCGACGAACCATTGAATGCACTTTTTGCCATTGAACCAATACATTGAACTAATCGATTGAACCAAGGCTTTGAACCAAAATGGTTCAAGCCAATGGTTCAAGCCGATGGTTCAACAAATAAAACAGGCCTATAAACTAAGCATTGAACCAAATATTTGTACTTGCCTTTGAACCAAGAGTTGAACCATTTGATTGAACCTGTCTGTTGAACTGGTTTAATGGTTCAACAAAGCACGCTAAGCTCCTTTTGAACCAAAAAGCGATAAACCTGCTGTTGAACCTTTCCGTTGAACCAAAAATTTGGTTCAACGGTTCAACAAAAGCCTTGAACCGGCTGACAAACCAAATGATTGAACCAAAAGACGTTGAAACAAAGGAAATGAACCATCTGAGTGAAATAAAGCATTGAACTGCTTGGTTGAACCGAGCGATTGAACAATTCCTTTGGTTGAATCGACTGTTAAACCTTTGAACCCATTGAACCTTTGAACCCAATTGGTTCAATGGTTCAATGGTTCAAGTCATTTTGATTTGACCAAATGTTTGGAAGCCGATGAACCTGTTGAAGTGATTGAACTTTGAACCTTTATGAAGCGCTTAACTTTCGCCAATGACATTGAACTTGTTGAACTTTGAACCTATTGAACCTTTGAACCAAATTGGTTCAATGGTTCAACGGTTCAATGATTCAAGTCTCCTTTTGTATTCAGATGCTTGCCGATGAAGATTTTCAATTGAACCAAAACTTTGAACCAATCCTGGAAAATGAACAAATGTTGAAAATCAATTCTTTTGACTGAAAACCGCCTGCAGAAGTTTGTAGATTTTCCTTTTCCTGCACAGTCCATAGATTTTTCTTCCTGCTGAGTCCGTAGATTCAAGCCTGCAGAGTCCGTAGATTTAACCCTGCAAAGTCCATAGATTTTCTGAGAAGCTCTGAAAATGAGAAATCTAAATATCTAAGACAAATTTTGAAAATGGAAGATATTAGTTTGGTTTGTAGAACCAAAATAATTCAAATGTTGTTCCAAAAATGACTGTTATTTTTGGGAGACAACAGCTAGCTCCAGTTGGGAAACTTCTATCAATTGCAAATTGAATTGGAAGGAGTAGAATTCAGAAACTCTAGTGTCTTCAAGTGTACCATTGGGCTTCAGAGTCATGCTTTCCAGAAATGAAAGGCAATAAGAACGAAAACAAACAAAACAAAATAGAAATTAAAACTGTACAAGTATACATATATACAGAGGCAATGATCTCACACTTCAAGAATTGAAGTGTTTCAGATGCTACCCATTATGGGGCAGAGAAAAGAGCGTGCCATCTTGGTATTTTAACAAAAATCTATTTTCACCCATGTGCTGATGAATTGTGAATGGGCCTCTCCAAAGGGAGTCAAACTTTCCATGCATCCCTTTTGGCTCTCTTCTTTTGTCCCACAATAGGACTTTATCCCCAATTTAAAAATCACGATTTTTGACTTTCTGATCAAAAAGTTTCTTTATCAGATTTTGATGAACAACAATTATGTCCACCACCATGGTTCTTTGTTCTTCCAGCTGAGTCAGGTACATGATTCTTTTGTCAAGAGAACTCTCATATGTCTGATCTTCAATATCCTTCACCAATTTCAAGGTTGGTAACTCTAAAGTGATTGGTATCTCAACATTAATACCGTAGAGAAGTTGAAAAGGAGACATACCAATTGTCCTTTTTGGCATGATCCTGTCAGCCCACAGAGCGTCTGCCAATGCTTTGTGCCACGTCCTTTGATTATCATCTGCAAGTTTCTTGATAATAGTTACCAAATTTTTATTGCTGGACTCAACTTGTCCATTCCCTTGTAGAAAATAATCAGAAGAATGAGAGAGTGTAATTCCATAATAAAAACAGAATTGCGTGATTTCTTGAGAGGTGAAACAAGCTGCATTATCAGTAACAATTTTGAGTGGAACTCCAAATCTAGAAATGATGTTCTCTTTCAAGAAGCTGCATACAACTTCTGAGGTAGCATGCTTTGTCAGGATTGCTTCTACCCACTTAGTGAAATAATCAGTCACTGTAAGGACATAATCATGTCCAGTGCTTGATGATGGATTTATTGTCGCAACAAAATCGAGTCCCCACTGCTGGAAAGGTTCCTCTATGATTACTGGCTTAAGAGGTAGAGTAGCCAACTTGGGTCTTCCAACAAATTGCTGGCAAAGTTCACATTTCCTTACCCATTTATGTGCATCTTGGAAAAGAGTCGACCAATAGTACCTGGCTCTCAGAATTTTGTGAGCAGTCACAAGAGCAAAAAAATGTCCTCCACAAGCTAGATTATGGAAAGATTTCAAGAGCTAGGTCTGATGTTCTTTGTCTACACAACGAAGAAAAAATCCATCTATGTTTCTTTTGTACAGGCCGTTGTCCCAAAGGACAAAATTGGCAGCTTTCAATCTGATGGTTCTCATCTCTTTGTAAGACAAATGAGCAGGACATTCTCCATAAGTCAGAAAATAGGCAATATCTGAATACCATTCATTGGTAGTAGAAACAAAAGGACTATTGGCATATTGTCTACTTCAACTTCTTCAAGTTGTGTATATTCTGGGTTATTATCAGCCATTAATTGACAAAGACTTTTACCTCTGACCAGCTTTGTTGGCTTGATATCCAGATCAAATTCTTGGATCTTTGCAATCCAATTACCTCTTTTTGTGCCAAACTCCTGCTGAGTTAAAATAGACTTGACTGTACTGTCAGGAACTAAGGCAGTAGTATGTGAATTCAGAATATAGAAGCGAAAGTGTTTGACTACTTTTACCAAGGCATAGGCTTGCTTCTCTATATTCAATTACTTTAATTCATGAGTTTTTAGAGGGCAACTCATGAAAGAGATGGGAGATTCCATACCTTCTTTGTCTTGTTGGACAAGAATAGCTAAAAGAGTATGCTGAAATGCATAGTTGTATATAGTGAAATCTTTGTGGTAATCTGGGTAGACCAAGGTAGGGGCGTGAGCAATAGCGACTTTGATATCTTGAAATGTTTCTTTGCCTTCTTTGGTCCAGCTGAAGGTAGTCTTTCCTTTCATTATATTTACAATGTGTCTTGTCTTCTCATCAAATTTGGGGATGAATCTCCGTAAGAAATTCACTTTTTCGAAGAAAGAGTGAACAACATTCTTACTTGCAGGCAAATTCAGCTCTTGAATAGACTTGACTTTGTCTGAGTCAATCTTTATGCCTTCTTTGGACACAATGTGTCCAAGGAGTTTTCCTTTTATCACTCCAAAAATAGACTTTTTAGGATTCAAAGAAATACCATTTTTCTGGTAGTGCTCTAGCACTTGTAAGTGGCGCATATAATCAGATCGGCGCTTTGAAAAGACAGTTAAATTATCAAGATATACAACTATGAATTTGCCAATTTCATCTTTAAAAGCCATATCCATATCTCTCTGAAAGGTACCGCCAGCATTTATTAATCCAAAAGGCATTCTTTTGTATGCAAAAGTACCCCAAGGCGTGATGAATGCAGTCTTGTGTTGATCAGGTTCAGCAACTTCAACTTGGTTATAGCCTGAGAAGCCATCCAACATTGATAACATTTCTGATCCTGTTACTGTTTGGAGCACTTGGTCCATGATTGGAAAAGGGTAATTGTCTTTCAGAGAAGACTGATTTAGATTCTGAAAATCAACACAAATGCAGATTTTGCCATTTTTCTTCCTTACAGGAACTATATTTTCAATCCATGTAGAATGATGGATTGGAAAAATAATTCTAACATTTAACATTTTATGAATCTCAGACATAATTGTACCTGAAATCTTTAGATTGTATTGTCTGGATTTTTGCTTGTAAGACATTGAATCAGCCTTGAGAGGAATATGATGACGTATTTTATCAGGACTGAGAGACTTCAAATCTTTGTATGAATATGCCAAGACATCAATGTATTGACGAAGTAATGAAGTAAATTTGAATTTTTCTTTAGGTGTACAACACTTACCAATGTTGACCATTTTTGGATTTTCTTCGTTGGTCAGATTCACTTGGTCAAATCCCTGAGAGAAATTCGAATATGTCTGTTGTTGCTTGACGAATCTATCATGCTTGTCAAACAACTTTTTGAGAAAAACCAGGTCTTTAGGAATTTTATTTCCTTTCAGCTGTATAAACTCTTCATTTACATTTGAACTAGATTCAAAAATTAATTCAGACTTCTGAGATTCACTGCCTTTAAAATATAACTGTTCAAAATTGTCTTTTCTTTCCAAAAAGGCAATGATCTGATTATCATCATTAAAAATTTGCCAATGATCAGCATTATCAGGAACACTCGGCCTATAGATCAGCTCAATGGTATATTTGGCTTCTTTAAAATCAGAATGTGGAACTAAAAGAGTTCTTAAAACAGTAAGTGCATTAGCTCTATCATTGGATTCTATTGGAATGGAAAAAATGTTGAAAGCATCAAAGCTTTCAATTTGATCCCAAACAAGATTAAGGTAATGGTGCAGCCTTTCATTCTTGGTTTGATATGAATTTCTCACTTGGCAGACCACTAATTCGGCGTCCCTTTTAGCATGAAGACACTTGATGCCTCTTTCTTGAGCAGCCTTCATGCCCAACAATAGTGATTCATATTCAGCTGTATTATTTGTGTTGCTGAACTGTAACTTATATGATGAAGGGAACATATCTCCTTGAGGAGATATCAAAACAATTATGGCTCCAGAACTAGAAGAGGAACAACTACCGTCAAATTCTAGAGTCCAAATCTCATCAGACACTGGCTTTACTTTAGACTTTCCTTCATCAGAGATGGAGGGTCTTTCTTCATGATCTGTATATAAAAAGTAATTACCCATACCTACAAATTCAAAAAGGATTTGAGCTTCAGGAGCTGACGTCTTGGTGACTACATACTTTGCTTCCTTTTTAGGAAGTAATCTCTTCATCACGCCTTGTATAGGGATCCTTGCCTCAGATAGATCCATGTTCAGCTCTCCTCCCATGTCCTTACAGA
The DNA here is from genome assembly GCA_037957365.1 of Torreya grandis. NCBI lineage: Eukaryota > Viridiplantae > Streptophyta > Pinopsida > Cupressales > Taxaceae > Torreya > Torreya grandis. The sequence goes on from JARHVA010000913.1 coordinate 4,106,127, forward strand.
AATTCCATCCAAGTAAAATACCATTAGACGCTGGGAATTTAGCCACTAATATAGTCATTTTAATCCTCTTGTCCGAAAAGGCTGCAAATGCAAATTGGGCATCTTTGATCTGCCCCAGCAATGGCACTTGTTTATTCTCCATGGAGAAACATCTGCCAAATGTCTTGGTTAATGTGAGACCAAGAGACTCAGTGACTTTGGCAGGCATAACATTGTCAGATGCGCCTGAGTCTATTATACAATTACTCAGCTTGTGGCCATTGATTAACAGGGAAACATAGAAGGGTTCTATTTTTCTAGAAATAGCTAGAGGAGTAATAATCAGATTATTTGGACTAGGCATATTTATTGGGAAATCAAAAGTCATTTTTTTGGCTTTTTGTACTATAGGGATGATTTGATTTTTAACATATTGGACCAGCTTATTCAGTTGATCTAGATTGGACTGCAAGTACTCAAATTCAGACATTTGTATTTTTGTCTTTTTGACATGATCAATTATGTCAAATAACTGAATCGAACTAGGTACAAAGAAAAATACTTCAGCTTTCTAAGTTTTAGAAGGGATGGGAGGTATACTGGTTTGCGAATTAGAAGTAGAAGGGGAAGGCACAACAGATGTATTTACCTTTTGAGTGATTATCGGATCTTTTGGTTGAAAGGGCAGAACTGCCCCATGCTTGGCAATTGTGATTGCTGGATGTGATTGCTCTTCTGTCTTTCCTTTATCAGCCTGTTGGATTGATTGGTTCTTGGACCTGGTAAACACTGCATATGATCCATCTGAAGCTTCTCCTTTGCTTACGAGTTCATCCTGATAATTTAGAAAACCAATGTGGGAGTCACCAGCTGATTCTTCTTGACTGTCTTCAATGATATCAACATCATTTTCTTGATTTAATTCACGCTGATAAGAAAAATTTGATTCTGTCTCAAGATATCCCATTGCTAAATTAGTTGGAAGAGCTTCTAAGACAAGTTTTCTTTGTGGAGGAGGAAGGAGATTTTGTTGTCCTTGGTTTCTGGCAACATTGCCTTGGATATGACTAATTTGGGAACGTTTTTCTGTATGTAGGAGTAGAAGACATTCCTTGAGCCATTTGTTTTTTGAGTGCAAGGAGCTCATTCGCTAATTTTTGCACCATTAGATTTCTGGTGCTTGTAGATGAAAATTTAGATGATGATGAAGCTCTATTTCTATTGGGATCTCTTCTTATTTTCTCTTCTAAGATGAGATTGTCTTCTACTTCAGTGGCCAAAATTTGAGCTACAGCTAGATCTATTTGGCCGGCACGTCTCAAGAGGACACTGACTTCAGGTAGTTGAGAATTAATGAAAAAGTATTTAAGATTTTCAGCTGTAGGTCTGGCAATCATAGGAATTTTGTTTCTCAACTTGTCAAATTTAGCTATGAAGTCTCTCATAGGCTCATGTGGTTCTTTTTTCATTTGTGTAAGTTGAGCCAGAAGTGTATGTGCATCTTCTGCAGGTTTGAATCTGGCTTCAAACTTAGCTTTCAAAGTATTCCAATCAGTCACAGATCGAGCCTGTAAATGGTAAAACCAATCTGCAGCAGGACCTTGTAGTGTTTCAATAAAAAGCCTGACTTCTACATCTTCAAACTCTACCCCAATTACTCCACAAGCTATACTGAATGCTGCAATATGTTCATCAGGATGAACTTTCCCATCACCGTAGAATTTTGGGAAATTCTTCCTAGAACTGCGTGGAAGTTCATGTAGAGGAGGAGTAAGATTGAGAGGGCCAAAAGTATTACCCCAGGGGCCTTGAACTACCATTATAGGGTACTGAAAAGGAGGGATAACAAATCTCAAAGGGGTAATTATAGGCACAACTTTATCAACAGCAGAAGTTGATATTTCACCTGGTAATGGAGATCTGGCTTTAGTAGGAGGGAAGCTCTTGGTTCGTTGGAGATGAGATGGTGAAGGAAGCAGATCAAAATCACTTTGATGTACCAGCTCTAACACAGGATCAACGACACCTTTAGCCTTTGTATCTTGAATCTGCCAAATTTGTAAAACAAAATTTGAAAATAATTGGCTTTGCTTCAGTTAAAGCTTGAGGCTTTGAAATGTGCGTTCTTTTCCTGTTGGTGTAGAGGTGAATGGAATGGATAGACTATAAATGGATAATGGGTATATTCCTAGCGGAGTCATCAAAAATTGTTGGTTGAATATTTTGTCTATCAGCATACTGGTAAATAAAATAGGTCTTATCAGCCAAAGCAAGAATATTAGTCGTCCTAATGTGTAAGTTTATCACATCAGAAAGAGACTTCTCTCTTCTCTCATCAAGGGGAGGTTCCCTGTGGATATGCTATGTATATGTATAAATGGAAAATAATACTCAAGGGTAGGACCAGACATCCATCTCTCTTTCTTCAAAGATGATGCATATAAAACAAAGGAAAAACTCAAGAGAATGACATACAACACTCCTCTTCTTTCAAAAGAACTGTTCAACCAGCTGCAAGAATACTCTTGGAAATAAAAGCAGAATATGACTAAAGTATGGTAACCAACAAATCAAGACACATCACAAAGTCTGCACATGAAATACTCAAGAGTGATATACGAAGAACAATGAAATCTCAAATTCTTTTCAAAGTTATTTACACAGTAATGAAAAAACAAACGCACTGAAGGTAGCTATGGGGGCACAAAGTCTCTCCACAGTTGATTCTTCAGGACACCTTGACAAATTTACCAATCCTGCTTATTAGATCAATGAAACAAACAAGATATCACAGCATAAAGTCTGAAAAAGTCCCTTTTTTCATTAACAAAATATGATAAACAGACTGAGCACAAAGTCTCAATGATGCCTCTCAATTTTGATAGAGTTTCGTTCAGATTATCAAAAAGAAGATGATTTTACAATGATAGGAAGTCCCTTATATAGCCACTTTCAAGAAGGACTCGGGAACAATAATACATCATGATGCGTTGGGAAATGTTAGGAAGACAAGCTGGAACTTTGGGGCCTTTTACCCATTTGATCTTCTCAATGTAGATAGATAAGTCGTGCAATTGAAAGTTTTACAATTTTCAATGTCTACTTGGCGGTCTGATCTTATCTTCATCATTCCTCCCTTTCTAATTAATTGAATCGGGTCCTAGATTCAGCTTGTTGTTCTGTTCCTTCCCCGCTTTCTGCTGGTCTTGGCCTTGAAAATTGTGAATGTATTCTATTCTGTATGTTCAAAGGATCAACAATTATTTTGTTGTCTTCAATTTGATGTTCACGTGCCTGTCATTGTGTTTCCAACGACTAGTTGACTGTGTTGAATTTGACGTGTTCGGGTGCGTCACCCCTTGGTCTTCTTTTGGCTTTTCGCTTGGCACTTTTCTAGATTGGACTTTGCCCTTTTGGGCCTTGAGAAATGATCCTTCGACTTCAGGAAGTATCCTCAAATTAATGGTCGAGAGTTCCCCGCAAGGGCACCTGCCCTTCGGGGTCCTTCGTAAATTTCCCCCAGGTTTTTCCTCGGGCCATTCCCTTTGAACGTTTCCAGCGGACATTTTCCCCGGGGAAAATTCCTGTAGACAAAAAGTCCAGGGAAAATTCCCCCGGGCTTTGAACAAGTCGAAGGGTGCTTTGGTCGATGAAGTGTCCTCCGCAAGGGCACTTGTCCTTTGAAAAAATTCTTTAGCATTGAACCGTCCCTTTGAACTTAGTCGATGAACCATTTGTTGAACCGGTTCAAAGGTTCAATGAAGTGTGCCAAGCCTTTGAAGCAAACAGTCGACGAACCATTGAATGCACTTTTTGCCATTCAACCAATACATTGAACTAATCGGTTAAACCAAGGCTTTGAACCAAAATGGTTCAAGCCAATGGTTTAAGCCGATGGTTCAACGAACAAAATAGGCCTAAAAACTAAGCATTGAACCAAATATTTGTACTTGCCTTTGAACCAAGATTTGAACCATTTGATTGAACTTGTCCGTTGAACTGGTTCAACGGTTCAATGAAGCACACCAAGCGCATTTTGAACCAAAAAGTGATAAACCTGCTATTGAACCTTTCCGTTGAACCAAGATGTTGAACCAAAAATTTGGTTCAATGGTTCAACGAAAGCCTTAAACCAACTGACAAACCAAATGATTGAACCAAAAGACACTGAAACAAAGGAAATGAACCATCTGAGTGAAATAAAGCATTGAATTACTTGGTTGAACCGAGCGATTGAACTGTTCCTTTGGTTGAACCGACTGTTGAACCTTTGAACCTGTTGAACCTTTGAACCCAATTGGTTCAATGGTTCAACAGTTCAAGTCATTTTGATTTGACCAAATGTTTGGAAGCCGATGAACCTGTCAAAGCGACTGAACTTTGAACCTTTATGAAGCGCTTAACTTTCGCCAATGACATTTGTTAGGAATCTAGAACATAAATGCTCTGATACCACTTTGTTGTGGATCAACCAACAAACTTGATTACTATTATGAAAGCAACTAAACACGAAATTAAACCAGAATGATAAGTAACTAGAATCAGAAATAGAAAAGAATAAGAGATACAAGAAACCACCTTGAAAACTTGTATTAAACTCTTTCAGAAGGAAATACAATTGAAGAAAATCACACTTTCTTCTCACACCTCTCAGATGTACAGATCTCTTTCCCTCAAGAGTTCTCTCTCTCAATTACAATCACATTTCAATCCTTAAATCGTCTATCTTACATACACTTGTTCAATAAGCTATGAATATCTATCCCTATTATAAAGAATTAGGGATCATGAGCTATGCATTCTCCACCGTCAGATATACCTCCTAATCTAAGGTTTAAATCAGTCCTGCCAAAAATAAAAATGTGAACTTACAACTAAAAACTAAACTAATCATGCAAACAATATGTTCCATCCACGAAAATAGACTTTCTAAACGCACAGGTGACCAACATCGGTCCCTGCCTGTCTACACATGACCGACGTTGGCCGATCCATAACCGACATCGGTAGCTACTGGTTGACTCCTTGCCGACATCGATCACTCCTGACCGATGCTGGCGACTATGTAACTCTAGTAACCTGCAATTTACTCATTTGGTGAAGCTTTTAGCTCCACAACTCAACAATCTCCCACTTGGAGATAAACAGCTGCACCATTACCTGTACATCAACATCTTCTAGCTTTTCCATCTTCAAACTCAATCATGAAGACCAACAAAAGTTGAATGAAGATTCAACTTCTCCTTTGTTACCGACTTGGTTAACATATCAGCAAGGTTCTTATCTGTATGGATCTTCTCCATCTTCAACTCACCATCCTCTAATACTTGTCTTATGAAGTGGTACCTAAGCTGTATATATTTGGTTCTTGAATGAAAGGCAAAATTCTTAGCCAAATGAATTGCACTTTGACTATCACTATATAATCTTCAACTCTCTTGCTCCTTTCATAGCTCTTCCATGAACCGTGTCATCCATATCATCTCTTTGCTAGCCTCTGTGACTGCAATATATTCTGCCTCTATAGTAGACAAGACAACAACCTTCTGCAACTTTGAAATCCAGCTAACCACCGTTCCACCAACAGTGAACACATATCCTGTGGTGCTTCTCCTACCATCCAAGTCACCTGCCATATCCGAATCTACATAACCATATAGAGAAGTGTTTGACCCACCATAGCACAAATGCCTACTATTGGTCCCTCTCAGATATCTGAGAATCTACTGGACTACTTTTCAGTGTTCCTTCCCTTGATTGGCCATATACTTATTGACAACTCTCATTGCTTGGGCAATATCCGGTCTAGTACATACCATTGCATACATTAAGCTCCCAACTGCGGAAGCATATGGAACTTTTCTCATGTACTCTACCTCATCATGTGAATTAGGACACTGTTCTTTACTCAACTTGAAGTGTCCAGCCATAGGTGTGCTTACCGATTTTGCATCCTGCATATTGAACCGTTTCAACACCTTGTTCACATAATCCTCTTTAGACAAAATCAACATGTGATTTTTTCTGTCTCTCTGAATACTCATGCCAAGGATTTTCTTTGCTACTCCCAAATCCTTCATGGCAAATGTGTGAGCTAATTTCACCTTAAGCTCAGAGATATCCTGCATATGTGAACCTGCAACCAGCATATCATCTACATACAACAACAGAATAATATATCTACCATTATCCAATCTCTTAAAATACACACAATGGTCAGATTGACATCTACTGTAGCCATGCTCAGTCATAAACCTATCAAATTTCAAATACCATTGTCTCGGAGCTTGCTTGAGACCATACAAGCTTTTCTTCAATCTGCACACAAATTTCTCCTTACCTTTGACCTCAAATCCTTCCGGCTGATCCATATATATTTTTTCATCCAAATCTCTATGAAGAAACGTTGTCTTAACATCAAGTTGCTCAAGATGCAAATTCTCAATAGCAACTAAAGACAATACAGTCTGTATAGAAGTCATTTTAACTACAGGAGAAAAAATCTCACCAAAATCAATACTTGGTTTCTGTGCAAATCCTTTCACTACCAACCTGGCCTTATATCTCATATGTCCATTCTCTCCTTCCTTCAATCTGTAGATCCATCTATTTTTTAGTGTTCTCTTTCCCGCTGAAAACTCAACTAAATCCCATGTTTGGTTCTTTTTCAAGGAATCAATTTCCTCATTCATGCCTAGCTCCCACTGATTCCTAGAATCTACTTGTATTGCTTCATCAAAACTCTCTAGTTCTCCACCATCAATAAGCAATAAATAGAATAATGAAGGGGAATATCAAATTGGAGGTTTACTTACCCTTTCTGACCTCATGATGGGCGTTTAAGACCCATTCACAACACGTTGTCTGCCCAAATTCTCTGACAGTGACCGTCCTCCGTCACCTCCAGGCCTGTAACTGACCGACGTCAGTTCCTGCCTGACCAACGTCGGTCACTGTCTGACTGACATCAGTTCCTATATTCCCGACGTCGGTTCCTCCCTGACCGACGTCGGTCTCTATATTTTCCTGTCTGTGTTTCCCGCGAGCTCATTTTGGATTGTCACCTCGTCCAATTCAACATTGCTCTGCTTAGATTGATTCAGCTACTTGAGCTGATCACTTTTTCATTGAAAACAATATCACGGCTCCTAATTATTTTGTTAGTTCCTAGATTCCAAAACCAGAATCCGAAATCATCAGAGCCATAACCAATAAATGTGCACCTCATAGACTTAGCATCCAGCTTCTTTCTATTTTCCTTATCAACGTACACAAAAGCTTCAGAACCAAAAACTCTGAGAAATGAGAGATCTACCTTTTTACCTGTCCAAGCCTCTTCTGGAATTCCACCATTCAGAGTTGTAGAGGGTCCTTTGTTAATCAGGTAAACTGCAGTATCTACAACTTCTGCCCAAAACTGTAAGGGCAAATCAACATGCAACCTCATACATCGTGCATGCTCCATTATTGTTCTGTTCATCCTTTCAGCAACTCTATTTTGTTGAGGTGTCCTTGGAACCATCCTTTGCCTGCATATCCCATTCATATAACAATACCAGTTAAACTTGTAGCTACAAAACTCACCACCATTGTCAGATCTAAGGCACTTCAATCTCCTACCTGTTTCATTCTCAACTAAAGCTTTTCAAATCTTAAAAGTGTCAAAAACATTAGATTTCTTCTTTATACAATAGACCCATACCTTTCTTGTAGCATCATCTATGAAAGAAATATAATACTATGATCCTCCAATAGAAGCAACCTGAGCTGGTCTCCACACGTCTGTGTGAACAAGCTCCAACTTGTGCTTCTTCTTTGTTGACACAGTCTTGAGAAAACTCACTCTCTTCTGTTTCTCAAAAATACAGTGCTCACAAAAATCTAGATCTATGATTTTCAAATCTGAAAGCTTACCTTTTGACTTAAGAATAGTCATTCCCTTCTCACTCATGTGGCCAAGCCTCTGGTGCCACAACTTTGCATCTACATCTGAAATAGATAATACAGAAGGAGAATTATTAATAATATAATTACATAAATAGAGAGTACCTACTCTCTTACCTCTGGCCAGTACAAGTGCACCCTTGGTCACCTTTCAAGATTCAGCTGTGAGAGTTACTGTGCAACCCTCATCCCCCAACTTTTCTGCAAAAATCAGATTCCTCTTCAGAATGGGAACATGCATGACATCTCTCAACACCCATGTGTTGCCATTCTGCATTTTCAGCTGCACTTTTCCTTTGACAATAATTTTACAAGGCTCATCATCCCTTAAATAAACTATTCTAAAATCTCCATAGACGTAGTCACTGAAATATTCTCTATTTGGGGTTGCATGGAAAGAGGCACCAGAATCTAAAACCCAAGATTCTATATTATTATGCAAAGAGAATATAAGAGCATCTTGTGCAACAATACCTATAACTTTTGCTTCTTCTTTACCTTCATGCTGATTGTCTTCTTTAGGTTTTGACCAGCAATATTTGCTTATATGCCCTATCTTTCCACAATTCCAGCAGGCTATCTTCCTGCTATTTTTGGATTTGGATCTACCTCTCATCTTTGACTTAGACCTTGATCTCCGATGCTTGCCTTTCTCTTTTTGCCTTCCCCTGCTTTCAAAACTTAAAGCGTTCCTTGATGTTTTCTCTGTGTTTTTCCTGCGAATTTATTTATTTAAGATTACACTAACAACATCATCTACTTTTAAAATATTTGAAGCAGATGCAGTATTACTAACTACCATTACCAAGCTATGCCAGCTTTCAGGTAAAGAGCATAAGATTAATAGAGCTTTAATTTCATCATCAAAAACTATTTTGACTGAATTTAATTGATTTACAATTCCATGGAAATCATTTAGATGATTAGATACAGATCCACCTTCTTGCATTTGCAAATTAAATAACTGCTTCATAAGATATACCTTATTTGAAGCTGAGGGTTTTTCATATAAATTTTCTAAAGTAGTCATTAACTCTACCGTTGACTTTGCCTGTGATAAATTAGATATCACAGTAGATGCCAGACTCAATCTTATAGATCTAAGAGCCTTTATATCAAGAACTTTCCATTCTTCATCTTCCATGTCTGTGGGCTTCTTTGAAACTCCACCTAATGGTAAGTATAGATTTTTCTGATACAGATAATCCTCTATCTACATTCTCCATAATTGATAATTCTTGCCATTAAGCTTCTCCATTCTCAATTTACTTTATTCTGTCATTGCTTTCTCTCACTCAAACAGAAACCCTTGTGAGTGACCTGTAATCAACAAACACTAACTAGATTTGAAACACCTATTAGTCAATTCTGAGCTCTGATACCACTTGTTAAGAATCTAGAACATAAATGCTTTGATACCACTTTGTTGGGGATCAACCAACAAACTTGATTACTATTATGAAAGTAACTAAACACGGAATTAAACTAGAATGATAAGTACTAAAATCAAAAATAGCAAAGAATAAGAGATATAAGAAACCACCCTGAAAACTCGTATTAAACTCTTCCAAAAAGAAATACAATTGAAGAAAATCACACTTTCTTCTCACACCTCTCAGATGTATAGATCTCTTTTTCTCAAGAGTTCTCTCTCAATTACAATCACAATTCAATCCTTGAAATGTCTATCTTACATACACTTGTCCAATAAGCTATGAAGATCTATCCTTATTATAAAGAATTAGGGATCATGAGCTATGCATTCTCCACCGTCAGATATACCTCCTAATATAATGTTCAAATCAGTCCTGCTAAAAATAAAAATGCGGACTTACAACTAACAGCTAAACTAATCATGCAAACAATCTGTTCCATCCATGAAAATAGACTTTCTGGACGCACAGGTGACCGACGTCGGTCCCTGCCTGTCTACACATGACTGATGTCGGCCGATCCATAACCGACGTCGGCATCTACTAGTTGACTCCTTGTCGATGTCGATCACTCCTGACCAATGCCAGTGACTGTGTAACTCCAACAACCTGCAATTTACTCATTTGGTGAAGCTTTTAGCTCCACAAAACAACATTGAACTTGTTGAACTTTGAACTCGTTGAACCTTTGAACCAAATTGGTTCAATGGTTCAACGGTTCAATGATTCAAGTCTCTTTTTGTATTTAGATGTTTGCCGATGAAGGTTTTTAATTGAACCAAAACTTTGAACCAATCTTGGAAAATGAACAAATGTTGAAAATCAATTCTTTTGACTGAAAACTGCCTGCAGAAGTCTGTAGATTTTTCTTTTCCTGCACAGTCCATAGATTTTTCTTCCTGTTGAGTCCATAGATTCAAGCCTGCAGAGTCCATAAATTTAACCGTGTCGAGTCCGTATATTTTCTGAGAAGCTTTGAAAATGAGAAATCTAAATATCTAAGACAAATTTTGAAAATGAAAGATATTATTTTGGTTTGTAGAACCAAAATAATTCAAATGTTGTTCCAAAAATAACTGTTATTTTTGGGAGACAACACAACGGTTCATTCTTTGCTCTTCGAATCTTTTGTTCTTCTAAGTCTCTCAAACTTTATTGAACTCATTGAACTTTTGAACTTTGAACTCTTTTGGTTCAAGGTTCAATGGTTCAATCTTTTTCCTTCGAAGTCTTCTTTTGTTTAAGTCTTTTGATCTTATTGAACTCGTTGAACCTTTGAACTCATTGAACCATTTTGGTTCAAGGTTCAAGATTCAACGGCTCAACCTTCAATCTTCGAAGCCTTCTTTTTTTAAGTCTACCGAGCTTATTGAACTTTTGAACCTTGCCGAAGCGCTTAACTCTTTAAGTTTGCCAATGTCGTTGAACCTTTGAACCTTTGGAGGCGAGGTTCAATGGTTCATTCCATTTGTTTGAAGTCCACTAAAAAGTCTTTTGATTGAACTTCAACGTTGAACCAGCCTTGAAATGCCTGTGTTGGGAACTTGCTCCTTTGTGAGAGCTCGCCTGTTGAAGTTGTTGAACCTGTTGAACCTGCGAGTCCCTTAGCTGAAAAAACTTGAATAATTGAAGAATTGGAGCGCTCAGAACATTTTTTGAGAAGGGAAGAGAGAATTTAGGCTTGCAGGACCAAAATAGTTGATATGTTGTCCCCAAAAATGAGAGAAATTTTGGGAACAACAGCTAGATCCAGTTGGGGAACTTCCATCGATTGTAAAAACAATCAAAGTGAGTAGAAACTAGAATCTCTAGTGCTTTCAAGTATGCCATTGGGCTATGGAGTCATGCTACCCAAAAAGAAAGGCTCCAAAAAGAAATAAAAATGAACAACACAAAATAGAACTAAGACTATACAAATATACATATGTACAACTGATGTCACCTGATACTTCAAAGATTGAAGTGCTTCAGATGCTGCCCACTGTGAGGCAGTGAAAAGGGCATGCCATCTTGATACTTCAACAAGAAACTATTTTCACCATTGAGATGATGAATAGAAAATGGGCCTCTCCATAGGAAATCGAATTTTCCATGCATTCCCTTTGGTTCTCTTCTCTTGTCCTATAACAGAACTTGATCACCAATCTAAAAATCATGAGTTTTTACTTTTTGATCGAAAAGCTTCTTCACTAGACTTTGATGTGCAGTGATTCGGTCTACCACCATAGTTCACTACTCATCCAGCTCAGTCAAGCACATGATCCCTTTGTCGATGGAGTTTTCATATGTCTGATCTTCGATCGCCCTTACCAATTTTAGTGCTGGCAATTCTAGGGTGATTGGTATCTCTGCATTGAGACCATATAAAAGTTGGAATGGTGACATACCTATCACCTTTTTAGGTGTAATTTTGTCTGCTCATAAAGCATCAACCAATGCTTTATGCCATGTTCATTGGTTGTCATCCACCAGCTTCCTGATGATGGTCACCAGGTTCTTATTGCTCGATTCTACTTGGCCATTTTCTTATGAAAAATAATCAGATAAGTGGGAGAGGGTAATCCCATAATAAAAATAGAACTGAGTAATCTCATGGGAAGAGAAATAGGTTGCATTGTCTATCACAATCTTGGTTGGGACCCCAAACCTAGAAATGATATTTTTCTTGAGAAAATTGCATAATACTTCTGAAGTAGCATGCTTGGCTGGAATAGCTTCCACCCATTTGGTGAAGTAATATGTGGTTGTGAAGACATAATCATGTCCTGTGCTTGAAGATGGTTTTGCATCACCAATGAAATCTATTTCTCATTGCTAAAATGGCTCTTCTATTACCACTGGCTTGAGAGGTAATGCAACCAATTTGAGTCTTTCAACGAATTGTTGGCACAGTTCACATCTTCGTACCCATTTGTATGCATTTTGAAACAGAGTAGACTAGTAATACCTGGCTCGCAGAATCTTATGGGCAGTTATAGGTGCAAAAAAATGTCATCCACATGCCAGATTATGGAAAGACTTCAAAAGTTAGTTCAGTTGCTCTTTATCCACACAGCAAAGGAACACCCCATCAAAGTTCTTCTTATACAGACCGTTGTCCCATAGGACAAAATTGGCAGCTTTTAACTTAACAATCCTTTTTTCTTTATGAGATAGGTGAGCAGGGCACTCACCATAGATAAGGAAATGAGCAATATTTGAATACCACTCATTCATAGTGGTGATAAAGAGGACTGTTGGTGGGTCTTCAACCTCTGTTCCTTCATGTCTTATTTCTTATAGTCTGTTATCAGCAATCAATTGGCAGAGACCCTTTCCTCGCACAAGCTTCATTGATTTGATAACGAGATCAAACTCTTAGATTTTAGCAATCTAATTGCCCCTTTTGGTTCCAAACTCTTGCTGAGTTAATATAGATTTGACTGTGGTATCAGGAACCAGGGTAATAATGTGTGAATTCAAGATGTAAAAATGGAAGTGCTTTACTGTCTTTACCACTGCATAAGCATGCTTCTCCAGATTTAAATATTTCAGTTCATGAGCTTTGAGAGGATAGCTCATGAAGGATATAGGAGATTCCACACCTTCTTTGTTCTGTTGAACCAGAATTGCTGAAAGTATGTGTGTGGAAGCATAACTATAGATTGTAAAATTTTTGGTATAATCTAGACAAACCAGAATTAGGGCATGGGCAATAGCTGTCTTGATGGATTGAAATGTTGATTTGCCTTCTTCAGTCCAGCTGAAAGTGGCCTTTCCCTTCATCATGTTCACAATGTGGCAAGTCTTCTCAATGAACTCAGGAATGAACCTTTGTAAAAAATTCACTTTTCTGAAGAAAGAGTGAAATATAGTCTTACTTGTGGGCAGAGTAAGCACCTGAATGGATTTGACTCTTTCTGAGTCAATCTTTATGCCTTCTCAAGATACAATGTGTCTGAGAAGTTTCTATTATGTTACCCCAAAAATAGACTTCTTGGGATTTAGAAAAATACCATTTTGGCGACATCGATCTAACACTTGTTGCAAATGGCGCACATGATCAAGACGATGCTTGGAAAAGACTGTTAAATCATCAAGGTACACCACAATGAACTTAGCCATTTTGTCTTTGAAATCAAGGTCCATTGCTCTCTGAAAAGTGGTGTCAGCATTTATTAGGCTAAATGGCATTCTTTGATACGCAAAGGTGCCCCAAGGTGTGGTGAAGGCAGTCTTATGTTGGTCTACTTTGCCAACTTCCACTTGATTATACCCCAAGAAGCCATCCAACATTGATAACATCTCTGAACCAGTCACCGTTTGAAGGACTTGATCCATGATGGGCAGAGGGTAATTATCCTTTAGGAAGGATTGATTCAAATTCTTAAAATCCACACAGAAAAATTTCACCATTTTTTTCTCACAGAAACTATGTTTGCAATCCATGTGGAATGATGGATTGGGAAAATTATTCTAGCATTTAGGTATTTTTTGTATTTTAGATAGAATAGTACCTGATATTTTTGGATTACACTGCCAAGATTTCTGCTTGTAAGGCACCAAATCAATCTTGAGAGGAATTTCATGGTGAATTTTTTTAGGTCTGAGTGACTTTAGATCATCATATGAGTACGCTAAAACATCCATATACTGGCAAAGCAGGGCAGTAAATTTGAGCTTCTCCTCAAGAGTGAAACATTTTTCAACGTTCACCATCTTGAGATTTTCCTTGGTACCCAAATCTATTTGATCAAATTCCTGGGAGGACCTTGAATCTATTTATTATTGTTTGATGAACCTGTCGTGCTTATCAAATAGTTTCTCAATGGAAATCAAACCTTTTGGGATTTTATTCCCTTTGAGTTGCAGGAATTCTTCACCTGCGTCTGAACTTGTTTCAGGGGTTGATTCAAGTTTCTGAGGCTCACTGCCTTCGAAGTGAAGCTGTTTAAAGCTGTCTTTTTGTTTCAAAAAAGCAATAATTTGGTTATTGCCATTGAACACTTACCAATGATTGGCATTTTTAGGCACACTTGGTCAAAAGACTAGTTTGATAGTGAATCCGTCTCCTTTAAAATCTGGGTGACGAACCAAAAGAGTTATAGAAACAGCCAATGCATCAGTTCGGTCATTGAATTCTCTAGGTACTGTAGAGATACTGAAAGCATCAAAGCTTTCAATTTGATCCCAAACTAGATTGTGATAATGGTGCAATCTCTCATTTTTGGTTTGGTGCAGGTTCCTAACCTAACAAACCACCAGTTCAACATCTCCTTTGGTGTGAAGGAGTTTGACACCCCTATCTTGAGCGACCTTTAATTCGAGCAATAGTGATTCATATTCAACAGTATTGTTGGTGTTGCTGAACTGTAATTTATAAGAAAAAGGGAAAATATCTCTTTAAGGAGATATCAACACAATCCTGACTCCTGAATCGGTAGAAGAATAGCTGCCATCAAATTCCAAAATTCAGACATCATCAGAAACTAATTTTTCCTTAGATTTTTCTTTAATTGGAGGGGAGGATTCTTCTTCATCTGTATTGTACCTTATCAATTATTTTGATGTCTTATTTGAATCAATTTTTAGATCACCACCTACAAGACTTTCATCAGTTAGGATAGGAATATCCTCTATAGTCAGGAAGTAATTACCCACACCTGAATACTCAAACATAATTTGAGCTTCAGGCGTTGATGTTTGAGTGACAACATATTTAGTTTCCTTCTCAGGGAGCAATCTTTGCATGACGCCTTTGATCGAGATCCTCACTTCAGACAGGTCCATGCTCAACTCACCACCAACATCCTTGCAAAAATTTCACTCAAGAAGAATGTCGTAGGAGGCTGGGACGTTGGCCACCAAGACAGTCATCTTAATTCTCTTATCTAGAAATGCCGCAAATGCAAATTGGGCATCATTGATTTGTCTCAGTAGTGGCACTTATTTGTTCTCTATGGAGAAGCATCTCCCAAATGTCTTGGTCAGTGTGAGACCAAGAGATTCTACCACTTTGGCAGGCATGACATTATCAGATGCACCTGAGTCTATAATGCAATTGTTCAGCTGATATCCATTTATCAACAGGAAGACATAAAATGGTTTTATCTTCTCGAGAGCAGTAAGAAAAGTAATGACAAGGTTATTTTGGGTGGATGTGTTCTTGGGGGGACCAGGGGTTACTTTTGGAATTACTTGTCTTGCAGGAACGACTTTATCCTTCACACATTCCACTAATCTATCCAACTGTTCAGGGTTAGATTGCAGGAATTCAAATTTAGACATTTGAATTTTGGTTTTCTTGACATGGTCGATTATATCAAATGTCTGAAATGAATTAGGAACAAGGGAAGGCAGTTCATCCTTTTGATTTTTAGGGGGGGTACTGGTTTGCAAAATTGAAGTTGAAGGTGAAGGCGTACTTGAGGTACTTGATTTTTAGCGATCATCGGGTCCTTTGATTGAAAAAGTAGAGTGGTTCCCCGCTTAGCAATTGAAATTATTGGTTGAGGTCACTCCTCTATTTTTTTCTTATCAGCTTATTGGGCTGACTGGTTTTGGGACCGGGTGAATACATCATATGACCCATCAAACGCTTCACTTTTACTTCTGGGTTCATCCTGGTAATTCAAGAAATTGATGTTGGAGTCACCAGCTAATTCTTCTTCTCCCTTTGTGAAGAGATTAGTGTCATCTTCTAGGTTTAACTCAGATTGGAAGGAGAAATCATATTCTATTTTGAGATATCCAACTGCTGAGTTGGCTGGTGCTGCTTCAATGGCAAGCTTCTCCTGTGGGGCAGGAAGATGATTTGGTTACCCTTGATTTTGGCAGCGTTGTCTTGATATGACTGATTGAGAAATGTCTTCCTTGGTATATCTTGGTATGAAGGAGTAGAAGACATCCCTTGCGCCATTTGCTTTTTGAGAGCTAGCAACTCATTTGCCAGCTTTTGCACCATTGAATCAGTGGTGCCTGTAGATGAATATTCAGAAGATGAAGAAGATTTGCCTCTATTAGAATCTCTCTTTATCTTCCCTGCCAAGATGAGATCATATTCCACCTCAGTGGCCAAATCTTGAGCTGCAACAAGGTCTATGTGGCCAACACATCTCAATAAGAAACTCACTTCAAGAAGCTGAGAGTTGATGAAGAAACATTTGAGATTCTCAGCTGTTGGCTGAGCAATGATAGGAATCCTGTTCCTCAGCTTGTCAAACTTGGCTATGAAGTCCCTCATAGGTTCATGAAGTCCTTTCTTCATTTGTGTGAGCTAGGCCAGCAGGGCATGCACATCTTCTGTAGGCTTGAACTTGGCTTCAAATTTGGCTTTGAGGGTGTTCTAGTCAGTTATATTCTGGGCCTGCAGATGATAAAACTAATCTTCAACAGCACCTTGTAATGTTTCTATAAATAGCCTGATTGCTATGTCCTCATACTCCACACCTATCACGCCACAGGGTATGCTAAAGGCTACAATATGTTCATCAGGATGAACTCTCCCATCGCCATAGAACTTGGGAAAATTTTTCCTAGAACTGCGAGACAGTTCATGTAGAGGTGGAGTTAGATTGAGTGGACAAAAAGAGTTACCCCAAGGGCCTTGAACTGCTATGATTTGACTACTGAAGGGAGGGATAAAAAATTTCTGAGGGGTATGTATTGACAAAGCTCTGCTAACATCAGAAATGGATGCTTTGCCTGGTAATTGAGACCTGATTTTTGTAGGAGGAAAACTCTTGGTTCGCTGAAAGTGAGATGAAGAAGGAAACAGGTTAAAATCACTTTGTTGTACCAACTCAAATACAGGGTCAACAATACCTTTAGATCTCTGGCTTCGAGTATACCATGGATCTGCCAGAGTGTAAAACTGAAATGGATAAGGATAGGAACTGCTTCAATTTGAAGCTTGAGGCTTCAAACTGCACAACAGATCCCCATCGGAGTCTCCAAAAATTGTTGGGTGAATATTTTGTCACCAACTAACTGATGGGAAAAATAGGTTGTTTCAACCACAACACAAAGAGATTGATCAGCCAAATGTGCAGGTTTACCACATCAAAAGGGGACAAATCTCTCCTCTCATCAAGGGGAGGTTCCCTATAACTATGAGGTACTATATATATATATATATATATATATATATATATATATATATATATATATATATATATATAAGTTGAAAATAACACTCAAGAGTAGGACAATGCCATCCATCTCTCTTTTTCAGAGATGATGTTCACAGACAAGAAAAAAATCCTGATGAAATGACCAAAGGCACTTCTCTTCTTTCAAAAGTGGTCTACAGCAAACAACATGAATTCTTTCTAATAGTGATAAGTAAATGTAACAAGGTTCAATAACCAACAGAATGAGGTGTAGCACATAGTCTCTACCTCAACTACCAAAGAGTGAAATACGAAGGACAATGGGGGCATAAAGTCATCCCAAGGTCCTTTACACAGAAACAAACTGAAAACACACACACTAAAGACAATCGTGGCAGCTCAAAGTCTTCCCATAGTTGACTTCAGGACACCTTCCAGGTTACTTCCACTAGTTCTGCTTATTTAATTAAATGGACAAGAATGCATTCAAGAAATAGACATAAGAATAATTTTCTCAACAACACAAACTATTCTAGCACAAAGTTTGAAAAGTCACTTGCTTTCTCATTCAAATAACAAAATATGATTAACAATCTGAGCTCAAAGTCTCAGTAATGCCTTTCAATTTGGGCAGAGTTTTGCTTCTGATAACAAAAAGATCTCCTTTGCATAAAATAAGAGATTACAATATATAACAACCAAGAAAGACTTGGCGCTTTGTTTCATAGAATGGCCCATGCTGCATTCAATGCCTTGAATGCATTTTCAATTCTGTCAAGAGACCATGCTGGAACAAGGCATCAGCCTTAACTATGGCATGTCAATTCATCTCAAATGTCTCCTCCAAAGTATAGGCTGCTTGGTCCTCTTCCTGATATTTACGCAGCTATCCACTTCACCTTTACTCGATGGAGAAAAACAAGCCGCATCCTTGAGTGTGTGCACTTTTTGATGTCCACCTAGTGGACTGTTTCACCAACTAGAAATAACTCCTGCACAGATATTTTTGGTCTTTCCCCATCATTCCCTCTTTTCATAACGCATTTTGTCTCTTCCTTGTGATCTGAGCTCTCGGGCTATCTTCTTGCTTTCAGATGGCTCTTTTGGCTTCTTCTTCAGCTGGTCGCTGAGTTTGTTCTTCAAGTTCCGTGCCATATTTGAAAATAAATAGGCATTTTATTACCTTGAATTTGACGTCTGTGGGGATGTCATTGGTCACTTGGTCACTTGAACCACATTGAACCTCAAACTTTTGAACCATGAGAGTGCATCAGCTCCTTGGTTCAATCGCTTCTTGGTTTAATCACTTCTTTGGTTCAATTACTTCTTTCCTCTTTGGTTCAACCATCTCTTCGAACTTGTCTCTGGAATCTTCCACTTCCTTCCTTCACTCGAAGCTTCCCTTCAAACTTTGAAATTCCTTGAACCTTTGAACCTTTGAACTTTGAACCATTTTGGTTCAAAGTTCAATGGTTCATTCTCTTTCTTAGAATCCTTTGGTCCTTCGAAGTTTCTGGATCATTTTCTTTTCTGTTGAACTTGTTGAACCTTTGAACTCTTTTGTTTCAAGGTTCAATGGTTCAATGGTTCATTATTTGCTCTTCGAATTCTTTGTTCTTCTAAGTCTCTCGAACTTTATTGAACTCATTGAACCTTTGAACTTTGAACTCTTTTGGTTCGAGGTTCAATGGTTCAATCTTTCTCCTTCGAAGTCTTCTTTTGTTTAAGTCTTTTGATCTTATTGAACTCATTGAACCTTTGAACTCATTGAACCATTTTGGTTCAAGTTTCAATGGTTCAACCTTCAATCTTAGAAGCCTTCTTTTTTTTAAGTCCGCCGAACTCATTGAACTTTTGAACCTTGCCGAAGTGCTTAACTCTTTAAGTCTGTCGATGTCATTGAACCTTTGAACCCATTGAACCTTTGAACCTTTGGAGGTGGGGCTCAATGGTTCAATGGTTCATTCCATTTGTTTGAAGCCCGTTGACAAGTCTTTTGATTGAACTTCGGCGTTGAATCAGCGTTGAAATGCCTAAGTGTTGGGAACTTGTTCCTTTGTGAGAGCTCGCTTGTTGAAGTTGTTGAACCTGTTGAACCTGCGAGTCCCTTAGCTGAAAAAGCTTGAATAATTGAAGAATTGGAGCGCTCAAAACATTTTTTGAGAAGGCAAGAGAGAATTTTGGCCTACAGGACCAAAATAGTTAATATGTTGTCCTAAAAAATGAGTGACAGATTTTGGGAACAACACATCAAAATTGTGAAAAAAAAACTAATTGGCGAAGATAGTTAATTAGAAAAAAGGAAGTTGACCATACGTCTTTGTAACGAGAATCATAATGGCCTTGTAGAAATAGGTTAATGCTCAAATGCCACACCATAAACATCTGTTGAGTTGCTCACACAACACTTGTTGAGTTGTCTATCCTGACACGTATATTAGTATAAGGAAAGGAAAGCGATGAACAAACAAAATGGACAACATATAAATTTTACTAATTAGAAACCTGTCTCACAACACAAGGTTCAATTTTCACACCGAATGTTGTATTTCTCATTTTTTTAATGTTGTAGCTAACCCTTCATGAAGTTGTGGCTTTAACTATTTTTTGTGTTTTAGTTTGGTTTGTTGTTGAATATTAGAAGTACAATACAACATTTAATGTGGTGGTAATTATGGAAAATCCATTATATATAACATATCTTATAAGGATGTGTTTTGAGCTTTGTTGTAGAGATTTCTAAAATTTTACAATTTTGTTTGTGCTGATTATTAAGTCTAATAGCTATTTGTAAATAATCTGTTTAGTCTAATATCTAATTGTGATAAATCCATGCATTATGTCATTTAACTCCTAAACATGTTAGTTAATGATAAGGATGTGATGTTTTTCACATCAGAATGCGAAAAAAGGTTAGTCAAACGTAGCTCATATGCAGTTTAATGCAATAATAAATTACCCAAAACAAAATTATTTTATCATTAGGATTTTGGTTTTATGTTCATCATATCTTTCCACCTTCAATTTCAATCAAATTTTTAGTCCAGTTCATGTAGTGTGCAAACGGCACCACATCGCCAATATTTCCCAGATTTACTTCGCCATTTAGGTGAACTGATTTGCACTAGTATAGTTTGCATGCCAATTATTCAAACATATTTTGACTACAAACTGCACAGTGCAATGCAGTTTCCTTGCCACATATTCCTACAAGGCTTGGTCTAATAACCTCATGGTGCATTTTAATTGCCATATATGCCCACCAATTTGTAATCACTAACTGTGTGATGCAGTTCGATTCTGCATTCGATTCCTTTCCACCAACAATTTTTGTTTACTAATGTCAGGCCATTAGTCACTTGAACATGAAATCCCTGACATCTGGTCATGAAAGTTAAGTTGAAAGTTTCCACGAGCAGTTTTAATTAGATATCAATTTTCATGGGATTTATACACAGGAAAAAATCCGATGAAAATTAATATGTAATGAGATATGTTGTTTGCGTTGGTTTGTTTTTTTATTATATAAATAATTGGGATGTTTTATTTTTTATTTTTAAATTAGTTGGGGGTTTCAATAGTCTACTGGATAGTATTGTTCTTCCTTGCATACGTTGTATTAATTTATGCATAAAGATGTAGAGTTTGTGTAATGTTTTCCAATATGAATGGATGGCAGCATTAATTATATATATATATATATATATATATATATATATATATATATATATGAAATATTATTTTTTAAGGAAGTTTAATATTGCATTCAACAATACAATCATCAAAATGTTTTCTAATATGGAGAGAGTGTAAAAGGTGAGAAGTCCAAAGTTGCGAATTATATTTAACATTCCTCCCTCCTATGCTTAAATAGTTTTATTAAGATGGGTTCGCCTTATAATTATAATGAAAAATATATAAAAACAATTTATCATTTTTATAATAAATATTTATAGAAATCGTTAAGAAAATGGTATAAATTTAAACATCTAATTAAAATTGTTTGTAAAAACCTTTAACTTAACATTAAATTTTGTAATAATTTTTAATAAACTATTTTTAATTAAATGATTTACTTTAACTAATACAAAAATAATGAAATGCGTTTTTAAACCTTTCATTTCAAAAGTGATCAACAAAGTTATAACTAGGTTAGCTTTTATATGTGATATGGCCTTATTTGTTTTCAAACTTAATCCGTTCCCCCTAATTAGTTGCCTTTCAGAATGTAATGATTTTTGATAAAATCCTCATTTAAATTCAATCTGAACATTTCATTTAAATCCAAAGATAAATTTAAATGAAACATGTTATAAAACCCTTCATTTAAAAATGGGCCCATGAGCTTATGGTTGAGTTTAAGAACCTTTTAATAAAATAAATAAATTACAATGTCAATTTGATAACTATAAGTGGTAAATTCTTTCCATTTTATACCAAATATGAAGGTACAAGAGTAACATATATTAAAACTATTGACAAATTAAATCAAAATGTTAAGATTCTTGTCTGTTGTCTCCAAATCTTGCACCCTAGAAGAGCGTTGTTCAGGTCTCCTCCAGATTTGGGCAAGTTGAGACATTTTTAGACCTGTGGGTGTGCCTATAAGTGGAAATGAACCTCTAGGTTGAAAGGGCTAGCTCCCTGTATTACCTTTTTATGCAATAAAACTATTGAACCAGTTTGTATAAATGAAAAGAGTTAGAAGTTTGCATAAATGAAAAGCTTAACTAAAATGGTGATACACGAAGAATTAGTATCCACATGTATGCCCTATACTTATGCACAATACAACAGAATATAGTCTATAACTCAAGCTCTAGAAGATTCCAACATAAGTATTTCAATGTAGACACAAAATGAATGAGATCACACAAGGTAAATAACTGGAAAAACAACCTGTATAGTCTAGAAAAGGGTTACACATGTGTACAATCTCATACAGCTAGAATGTACTCGAAATGGCATGTTAGATCAACTCTTTACTCAAAAGCATCAAGGACAGAGAACAGAAGGATAAAACATCACTTGATGTCACTCTGTGTCTCTTGCATGCCTAGACAAATGTCTAGAACTTAGAAAGAAAACAAACTTATGCTTCTTTGCTCAAAGGCAAGAAAATGCCAAAACATTCTAGCAGGGCTTCATCGTACTATTTGTGGATGATAAAACAAGAGCCCAAGGGTCCTATTTATAACAAAAGAGGGAGAGAAGAGAGAGCTCTTGGGTGCCAAAATAGAAGCCTCTAAAATGGTTTACAGTCACCATCCTGGTGAAACTGATTCCAGTTGTTCTCTCATTCAGTTGGAGTTTGTCCTTCTCTTTGATTCTCCCTCTTGAAATGACCAAGATCACTACAAAATCAATGGTGAGATGACCCTCCATAAGAAATGGCTCAAATCGCTACTACAAACCTTAGATTCTTCCTGAAAGCTCCCACATTTTGCACTGCAGACCCATTCGGGCCTTATAAATGGCTTTACTTATAAACCTATAAGCCAAGCATGTTGGGAAACCTGATTTGCACTATCTTTGCCCTTTTAGGTTTTTTGATTGTTTCTACTTATAAAAGTCATAAGCAAAGCTTGTTGGGAACCCTAATTTGTACTACAGAGTCATTCGAGTTTTTTAAGTGACTTTACTTCTTACTTGCTCTTTCGAGTTCTTTGATTGCTTCTACTTATCAAATTCATAAGCAAAGCTTGTTGGGAAACCCGATTTGCACTACAGAGTCGTTCAAGTTTTTCAAGTGACTTTACTTCTTATTTGGAGACTTTAGGCATGAATTTGACGTCTTGCAACACATCACCAAGTTTCATCCCACGGCTAGTTGGCTACCCTGAATTTGATGTCCTATGGCACGTCACCTCTTTGAATCCCAACGGCTAGTTGGCCAGCTTGTTGACGTCCTGCGACATGTCACCTCTTTGAATCCCAACGGCTAGTTCGATGTTTCCAATTTGACCTCCTGTGGCACATCATGGGAATCCATTTGGGTCAGTTTTATTATTTCAGGCAATTTTACTGAAGTAATTCCTTTGGATAATTTGTCTGAAGGAATTCTTTCAGGAATTTTACTCAAAAGGCAATAGCTAGTTCCTTCGGTAACTTTTTCTGAAGGACACTTGGGGAAGGCACAAGGTCCCTTCAGAACTTTTTTGAAGGGCATTTCCGAAGATAAAGTGCCTTTTGGAAAAGTTTGAAGGGACACTTGGGCTAAAAAGTGCCCTTCAAAAAATTCCAAAGGGACACTTGGACAATAAAGTGCCCTTCGAAAAAATTCGAAGGGACACTTGGGGGGAAGGCAAGGCAAGGAAGGCCCTTCAGAAAAGTTTTGAAGGGCACTTAGAAGGGAAGTGGCCCTTTGGAACCTTTTCTGAAGGGCACTTCAGGGCAAAACAAAGCAAGAAAGGCTAAGGCAAACAAGGCAAAGGGAAAGAACAAAGAACAAGGGAGAAGAGCCCGAACCAAGAGAGGCCGAAGGGAAAAGACAAACAACAAAGCAAGAGACCAAACACAAAAAATGAGCTAGGGAGAAACGAAAAAAGGCAAAGGGAAAACACAAACTGGTCATGCAGAAAATGGTTAACATTGTCTATTCACAAAATACAATTAAATATTTTAAAGTAATTTTTGTAGTCTATGTGATCATATTTTGTTAAATAAATGTTAAATCCTTTCGATTTCATAATCAATATTTTGAAGACAAAAGAGTAACATCTACTAAATGCTACTAGGTCTCAAGAGTTTTAAGTCACTTCCAAGATGCATTTTAAGATAGATTTAATTCACATTTAGATAGAATTCATTTTTTCATTTCCTCTATTTCTATTTATGACATTTAAAAATGAAATGATGTTGTAAATGTACCATAAACTTGTCATCTAAATACATTTTTAATAATGGCACTAAGTGCCAAGTCACGACAGGAGTCAAAATGATATTGAAGATGGTAATTGAAGTTTTTATGTAAAATCAAATGTCGTAAATGTGAATCTGATAAAAGTAGTGATGAATTTCTATTGTTTAAACGTAGTAAAAGCTTAGAACATAGTTATAGCCATAACAAGGTGGTTGTTGTGTGACACAAGAGCTCACTAAATGTGTCCATAGATAGTTAAGCACTTCATAAGTTGTAACAAGCATAAACATCATGATTATATTGCCAGTACTAACACAACTATTAGACCAAAAGATGACGCATATAAGTATTCATAAAAAAATCAAAAGATGGAGAAGAGATGTCGTGGTGAACAGACTTGAAGCAAAAGAAGCTTTGACCCTCTTTCATTGTGGAGATGTATATGATGAATATGTCTAAATGAAAGCTCTATCTTGTATCAATATAACACTCAGATGTTCAGTTTCCTGACGTAAAAGATAAACTTGGCAACATTAGAATTAAAATGTCTTTCTCTAGATACAAGGTCTCTCTCTAGATATTGGGTTGTTGATGTATTGTCTCCTGGCCTAAGATTATCACGGTTGGCCAAATAGTGGACCACCTTTGCTTAGTCATGGCTATCGAAGTGGATGTGAGCATACATTTATGAATTGTTAGATTTGGGTGATCTTAGTATACATGCATAAATAGTTTCCTTCCCGATAGTATCTTGCAAGCTTATGTTATGATTTCTTTTTTCTCAAGACCATATTTTCTATCATTCTTTCTTGTAACCCAAGAAATGTGTTTTCTAAATAACAATAACTTAGATAGACATTATGGACTGCTTTTGAGTGGAATCTGGTGGCAGAAAGCCTCTGGACACTTCCTTTGTCATGGTAGCTTTGTAATTATTTTTACATCATCTACATTATTAGCAGAAATCAAGCATAAAAACATTAAATGTTTTAATCAACAACAATATAGGGTGAAAAAATCCAAACACAATATGAAGCTTCGCACCCATTATAATCTCCTAATTAGAATCCTTGAGCTTGTTGATCTGGGATTCACGTACTCGATTCTAACCAACATGAGTGTCATAGAAGGGCTAATTTTTTATTTTTTGCATTTAGCACAACATAAGATAAAATGAACACCCTCTCCAAGAAATTTAACCAAGTGAAAGAAGTTGTTGCAAAATATACACTGAAAAAAAGTTAAAAAGCAATGCACATTTATGCTACAAAGAGGCCTAAATCCAAAGGAGGAGGAAGAAGGTGCATATAAGTTTTGAAAAATAAAATGTATTGTATGCTTCTACTATTGTTGATCAAGAATTATGGATTTGCATTCCTTCTGATTTTCAAAAGTGTACCTTGCAAAAAACATCAAAATTGGCAAAATGTTTTCCATAAAAGCAGTAGAAGACTCCAACTTAGTTTTTAGAGAAATCATAGGCATGTTTAAATTAAATCACCCTAGTATTATAAATTTATACTAGGTAAAATATTATTGATTGTTGCATTTTAACAATTTACATGTTTTACTCTTTGGATGGTGATCACAAGCACCTCATTGTAAGGATAGAGGCATATAAATATTTTAGTTATTCTACTATTACAATATGAAGTTTGAGAGTCAACAAGCTCACACCATTCAAAATAGGAGAAAGGTGGAATATGGCTACTCACACTAGTTTAGAGATCGAATGAGTGCAAAGAATTATGATTTTTATTGAACAAGCCATAATCATGATCAATGGTAAAGAGCGCTACCCTGAAGTAGCTCTAATCCTAAAATTTAGCCAAATGAATTAGTTACTGGTAAGAAAATTGACAATCATCATAATTATCTAAAGAAAAAAAGAGCCCAGGCTAAATTTTAAACACGGGGAAAGTAATCCACTATACATATCAATCACAAAGAATCGTAAGAAGCACTACTACTGATCAAGGATTATGGATTTGCATTCCTTCTGATTCTGAAAACATAAACAAACTTTAGTAGAGAAATAAAATATTTTTGTGTCGTGTGTGATAAAACATGCTAGAAAATAGTGACAAAAATTAAGCCAACTAACATAATATATAAATGAGACGTGACACCCAAAATTAGCAAAGTAAACACTTGTTAGATAGTATTGAAAATAATAAGCATAGAATTCTGGGAAGCTTTGGGGCCTCCTGACCTTAACAATATCCACATACAGTAAAATTTCAAAATGTGAATAAAATATATTACTCCACTAACAGATTAAGTCACATTTTACATGTCCACCTTCATATGTGTCTACCTTTGTAATCTCACACAAATGTTAGAATCTACATCCACATTCATAAATGACTACTTCTAGAATTTTAGACAAATATTGCCATTCTTGAGAGATATGTAAAAATAGAAAGACGTTCTTAAGAAGATAGCCCCTATAGATTTTTCATAATGTTTGAAGGCCTTTGCAACACTCCTATAACACAACAAATAATAAGAGAAAAAATTAGAAAGGCTTTGTGGAAGATAAACTACAAATGGCAAATGCTTAGACATGGTGTTAAGTTTAATTAAATAGTAAATATACCAATGTAAAATATCCTTTCCTTGCAACTTACATCTTCCTGAAAAGATAAGTTTTACTTCTCAGAATCAAGATGCCATATATAGTTGTAATAATGATTAAATCTAGATACATTTGACTTATCAAGCAAGCATTAGTACTTTGACATCAGGTATCTCAACTCACATATGCATGTTCCTTCATATTTAACTTGGTGATATTCTGAGATGTTCTAAATTCCAAAGGCTTCATCAAATCAATGAAAAGAGCTATACTTTTGAGGAGTCCAATAATAATTTCCAAGCATAGGTTTAGCTACTTTAGTTTGCACTGCAAACATTTTAAATAGAATGAGATATTGTCCACATTAAAAGAAAATCTCTAAAAAAGTTACAATCATATATAATTTGATATCAATCAATTTGCATATCTCTTCTACCACGGGCTAGCGAGGAATTTGAGGAAACAAGTGGTTTATGCTATGGGTTCCAATGTCATAATAAATTTTGAAAGTTAGTGAGTGCAAAATTAAGTGGAATAAAGGGTCAATCAAATTCTTGTGCTGATGTCACCTCATCTCTTATGATAACAGATATCTAGGCAAATGAAAAAATAAAAATGAAGACAAACATGGACTTTCACTTTGCAATCATAATTGTAAGAGAAGAATGTCTTAGAAACCAATTTTCCTGAGGGATAATGGATAGCAAGATGCAATAAGGAAGAAGCAAACAAGATTGTGAATATGGTTATTAACCAAAATATAAGCATAAACATTTTCCATTCATGAATATATCGCATTGATACAATCCACTCATTGCATTACAATATGTTTGTATTCATTCATTCTTTCATCTATTATTAAATTACAAATTAGAGTAAGCTTTAGCAGACCCTAACATCACAACACATTGGCCCAACATGCACCAACCATTTAAGGGAGAGCATTGGTGAAACCCTTTTCCAATGTCACCTTCAAGAGACACTAGGATGGCCTTTATAGAATTTCCATCAGTCCTCAAGCACAAGTCCATGCTTAAATGGTGCAAGAAGTTAGTACACTAGCGGATAGGTTGTTAACTACAAACACTTGTTGTGGACCGTCATGTTTGTATTATAATTGTTATCAACAAAATCAAAAAGAAAAAAATGGTTTTTTGCTATCTAAATGAAAATCACGATCAAATTTTGACATAGAACAAATAATGAAAGGACCCTGAAATAAGGAAAAGCATAGTCTAAGAATTAAAACATAACGTACAAGCAAGGCACAATTGTACAGGATGGAATGCAGTTGAAAGAATCAATGCGCAACCCAAAAGAAACTTAACACTGCAAGTAGTCCAGGAATAGTAACCTGGTCTATTCATGACTCTACGACTTCAACAGATGGCAATTTGTGGGAAGAAAAATAGTTGATTGTAGTTGGAGTGATGAATGTGAAGCCACTCACCGTCTTTAGCTCCACTCAAACATCTCCATTACCACTGTGTCAAAAGCATAATGGTACCTTTTGATCAGAATTATAAATGTACATGTTAGACATTAATGCAATGGAGGGAGGCCCTTGTAATGTTTCATTTAATATTATATGCATCGGCAATTTTTGTAACTATTGATGACATATCAACAAATTTGGAGTGGGGAATAACATGCAAAAAGTTTCAACCAATCAAAATACTAATAAATGTTTTTTTTAATATTTTTTATTAATAAATGTGCATGTTAATTTTAAAAATGCATAAAAAAATAATGTGTTTTGATTGGTCAAAGCCGCTGAGATTAATTGGAGTTTAAACTTAACTAAAGGTAAGAGCATATCTCGAGACTTATAAGGAACAATAAGATATTAAAAGGACGTTTATGGAAAGATCTACCCATCATTTGGATAAAACATATAACTTTCTAAAAATGAAAATAAAATATAAATGCTAAATAACGTTGAAAATAATTTTAAGAATATTATTTATTTTATCCATGTGAATATATGGTTGGTGCCCATATCACTAATATAACAAATTTTATAAAACCCATTGAAATGATATTATTTATTTATATATTGAGTTAAGGGTTGCTACCACATTCACTTATGGAACCAATACGACAAAGTTTTAAAAGAGCATTAGTTTAAGATATCATCATGGTCAATGAAATGTTTCAATCAATGTAGATTAGAATGAACACTTAGAGTTGAGTTTGAGAGTTTAATTTTATGCATTGCTTTGAGTTGGACTCATAGTTCAATGTATTGTCATCACCAGTGTTATGTTTCCATCTAGACATGTCAATGTGTATATACTTAAATTTAAAAGTTTAAGTTCATATATTGATTTATGTTGTACCCCTACGTCAAGATATTATCATGGTTAATGGACTCTTAGAATTAAATTTTGATGGTTAAGTATATGTATTTCTTAGTGTTAGACCCTTAGTTCAAGGTATTATTGTAGTTAGTGCAATATTTCTACAATGGATATGTAAGTTGAGTTGAGGTTCATGTCATATAATGAATTTATGATTAGTACAATATTATTATAAAGACCTCTTAAGATAAATTTAAGTATATGATGAAAATATTAATAAAAAACAAATTTATATAATTTTATATAAAAATTTAATTTTTAAAATATTTTTCTATCTCAAAAATATATTATTATTTAAAAGTAAATTATATATATATATATATATATATATAACTTGTTTTAAAATCAATTGTATCTCATTTCAAAAAAGAATAATGCATTGTCCTATAATTGTTATAAACTTTTCTGTATTTGGGATGACCTCAAAAATTGCCATCATAACTTTTCATATAATGTTTTGTAGAGGAATATTTAGAGGGGAAAAGGCCTTGCTCAATTGCCCTGTTGTTGACCTTAATAGAGGCTTGAAAACACAATGAGACATTGAGTTGAGCCATATTCTTTTATTTTATGATTTCAAATTTTCACCATTGTGGGCTGTGATTGATGGAAAGAAATGCACCTATTATCAAATAGGTCTCTAATTAATATAGAATTGTTATATTAATTTTAAATGAATGGTTTTTATTTTATCTTACAAATTAAATTTAATATTAAAAAATTTAAAATCCAATTCTCCATAGACATAAAAACACATTATTAAAAGCATCTAATTACAATATAAAGTTTAGTTTCAATTATTCATATCAAAAGTTCTTAGAATTTATAAGCCCTCACAAAAATATCAATAGAGGTTAAGATTGAGAGCAATAAGAACCAATATATATGCATCCACTACCATTGATCAGGGTTATGGAGAATGGATTGCAAAAGACTTTTCTTTATAAACTTTCTAATTTTTTTCAATTTCTTTATATTAATAGAAGCAACATTTTTTAATGATTTGTTATTGTTACATATCATCACCGAACAGGTCTATGGAGAATGGATCATAAAGACTTTTTCTTATAAGCCTTGTAAATTTTTTCAATTTCTCTTTATCAATAGAAACAACATTTTTTAATAATTTATTATTGTCATATACTAAAATATTATATAGATATTAGTATATATGTTTATATTTTGGATTATATTTTAATAAATAATTATATCTAATTCAGAATTTTCCTTCTATGAAACAACTACAACTAGAAGGTATCCATTCAATCAAAATCACTCTGACAATGATCTTGGCCCTAACCATGACTAAAGAGCATCTCTTTTGAATTACCATCTATATTCAAATCTGAAATATATACCAAAAAAAACACACTCAATTTTACAAGTAAACTTGCTAATCAAATCATTTAAACTGTCCACATAAGCTTATTCCCAGTCACTACAATCAACTAGCATGGCAACCCAAGATAAAGATTAATAACCCATATAATAAAATAATACAATGGCCATCTCAAAATCTACTAGACATAAAAGTGGACATGAATTATCTAAATCATTTTTTATTAATTGCAATAAAACAATCCAAAGATTTGAAACCTTTAATTATTTTCCAAAAATAGGGTATACGTTTAGTTTAGCTTGTGTGTATTCTTTGCCATCAAAATATTGCCCCAGTAAATACTCGTGACATTTCTGAACACCCAAATCAATCTGATTCACTTATAATTGGTATTGGATCTTCATAAGTAGGAAATAAAATTGAAAGAAAACTTATACAAACCCCATAGACTCATACATAAAACCAAAATTATTAAAAAAATACATATTACTCAAAGCAAGATAATACAATAATTTATTTAGATTTCAAAGTCATTGTTGATGAGTTACATCCAAAGACAAGTAATCTAGCAACATTCGAGCTAAACTCAATTACACATACCACCCAATAAAAATGTAGAAAATCGGGAGATCAATGAGATCCACTTCAGAGCAATTTAATGCAATATCAAAAATGAAATCTTCCTTACACTGTAATAAGCCTTGTACATAATCTGCATGTGCATCTTATACATTTTTTAAAATTAAAACCTTATTCATACTTTGCATCTTCATCTTATACCTTCTTTTAATTAAAGCTCACTATCATATACATTTGCAATCAACGGACTCCCCCCAAAACTCATCAAAAGTTAGCAATATATTATATTATTACCTTAGTAACGGGGCATTACATTATTTCCCTCAAAAAAGTTGGTGTTACCTTATTATCTTTCAAAGATAAAAGCATACTACATTATTGTGGTGTGCATTTGCATTCAATTGGTTGCTGGAATCTCATCAAAAGATAACTATTTCATTGTTGCTTTGTTGCTTTGTTACCTTTCAAAAGTAACAATTTATTAGGTATTGTGACTTTTATAAGGTTTGTGTTACCTTGTTAACATTTACAAGGCACTAAGTTATTACGTTTATACGATTGATTGAGGTGCTAAGTTGTTAGGTTTATAAAATTGACTATAAAAAATAGTTAGTCAATTGTCTACCCCAATGAGAAAACCTCATCGCATTTTCTTCCATCCAAATGTTACTCTAAGAGAATGGCAAGGGCTTAATATTAAGAAAACCGCATTCATTTAGTAAATCAATAATTCTTCCCCAATTACTTATTCTATTTTTAATGTCAAAAAATTTTAAGCCTTCCTTTTACAAACCTGACTATGAGTTTCTAAGCTATTTTATTCTATACAATTTATTTAAAATACTCAAATAAATAAATTTTCCAAAAAAAATTTGAGCTTTCATTTTATTTATACTTGTTATTTTTCAGTAAAAGAATTAATTCCCTATAAAATAATAGAAACTAAAAATCATATAATTTTAAAAAAAAAAATTAATTGAAACTTTATAACACAATAAAACGAATACATATATATAAAATGAAAATAAGAATTATAATATAAAATGAAAATAAGAATTATAATATCCTTTCAGGGTCCAGCTGACTAAACAAATACAAAATCCATTTATTTACTTCTCTCACCCAACAAATAAAGATCTTAAAAGTTTCCCCTATGTGAAAACTAAGCAGAGTACAATTTGCCCATCTCAAATTTCACCATTTATATTAACGGAGTGTTACAATGGCAAGAAATTGAAAGTAGACCTTACAGAGGATTTAGATGTCTAATTATTTTGAAAATCATAACTTTTAAACAATCTAGAATCAGAAAATAGTAAATCAGAATGTTGATATGAAAATTTTCCCAACACATTATTTAAATTTGTGAGATGATTCATGTATTAAATTATTGAGATGAGTATTTTTTTTTTGGTCTTATGAAAATGGTAATTATAATTATTTTGTATTTGCAAGTGGTTTTAAGGAACTTTAAATTTTTTTAATCATAGAAATTTGAATATTTTCATGAAAAATAGGAGCAACGACTGCAAACTAAAGAGATTTTCAAAGATGGATAGAAGTTGGGGGCAAGAATGTACAGTTCTCGCAGAAAAAATTTAGACAAAAAATACCTTATTCTATAATTTTTTTTAATATTCAAATCTCCTAAATTTCATGTGCATGAATAATTTTTGCAGTTTTAAAAATCCATGAGTTCGTTTTACTGCATAATTTCTCTTAAATAATTTTTATAACCCCTACTAATTTTTTTTGCAGTTATAATACCATGAGACCAGGTCCCAACTAGAAAAACCTTGAACTGACTGTGCTTGTGATTGGGTATCCCTATGTGAAAACAACAATTTCAACCAGATTGAATTTATGAAAACATCTTGGCTCAAATGAATAGTGATCTCACTGTATATTTTGTTTTTAGAAACGGTGATATTTTTCTTTGCAAAGATTAATTCGAACTTCCGCTTCGGCTTCTGTTTGGATCCAGTCTCTAAGCACCTCTGTACTTCTGCCCTGGATCGGAACCTCTTACCATAAACTGGTTCGAATTAATACAGCAAATTTCCACATAAAGAGTTACGGTTCTGGGACCATAAATTTCATATCTAACATGAACAAATCCAGAAAAGCAAAAAAAAGTAATGATTACCTGATCCGTCTGTCCTGCAAATAAACCAGGTTTTCTGGTTCGAATCTCCGTTACCCACCCTCTTGGCAGCCAAACCGGATTCTCAATAATTTCACAGGAAACTTGATTCTTTGGCCTTGGAAAATGCGTTAAATCGACTTCTGTGGCTTGCCTTACAAAGTAAAAAGCTCGTGACAAGATTCGTCGTCGTCATCAATTATTATCTCATGACAAGCCATTGCTCTAAACCTAAACTTTCTAAAATTATACCTCTAAAAACTGTCTGCTCTATTCTAGTTTAGAGGCAACCTACAAAATGAAATTGAACAATTTCCTTCGTAAACAAGGTTTCATGTCCTGCTGCAATGATCACCGGCCCATCCAAACAAAGCACAAATTTCTGTGAAAAAATAAGCAATAATATTTTGGGATTTATTAAGATTTTTTTGTCATACTTTTTAATATTGCAAGGGATATTAAAAAAGGGATGAGGTTGGGATCGTGCTCAAGGTGAATTTGGCAGAATGGAGACTCTTCAATCCTTGACACTAAGCCTAATAAACAATCTGTACACCTAATCCGTGTAAAAAAACAAGGTTCAATAAAAAAAATGAATAACGATTTTAGTGGGCACGCTGTCACATTTGGTGTATTAGTTTATTGATAATACGCTGACTGCTTTAAATATTTACAGTGTTCAGTGATTTTTTAATTTTTATTTAATCTTGATTATTTAAGGTAGTTATAATATACAAAATCATGAGTTTTTATGGCATAAGCACATCATTTTCTACCATCTTTTAGGAGCTCCTACTCTCATGCTCAGTTGGGGACCCTTCCCTACGTGGAGGTCAAAGATGGAAGCGTCTCAAGGTGAGCTTTTGAATTTATAATCGTTGGTTTCAGCAATTTTGGCTCCTCGATCTTCTTTGATAAAACTCAAAGCCTTTATGGACTCTACTGTCAAAAAGAAAGAGTGTAAGATGGACATTGAACAATGAACCTCAGAGGCAGAGGAAATGGTTAAGAATGAAACTCAATGGACAATGGAATGTCTCTCTCCCATTGAGGAAGAAGATTGATTTTGACTATTGATTAATTTTTTGATTCCTTCTATTGGTTGCCATCGATATTGTGATCAAGTCTTGGTATTTGATGGATTATTTATTGATATTTTTAGATTTTTTTTTTTTTAAAACCTTACCCTAGTTGTTTTGAAGAGAGTGCTAGAAATTATATTTATTTTAGTTTAGTCATGTTCACATATTTTAATGCATACAAAACAATGACATTTGATCAGTTAAAAAATGATAATTTAATTTAATCACTTAAAAAATCATAGTTTAATTGAAGGTTAGAAGAAAATGGTACCTACAATTTAGGTCGTCTTTATGGGGACCATGATTCTCAACAATACCAATAGAGATCAAATGCTTCGATCCTCCGAGATAGCTTCACAAAAGTGGTCAGAAACAACTTCATTCCTTCAATCCTGACAAGCCCAACATCTAGCAAAGTGGAGACAGATTTTTTTCAAATGCTATATTTTGGAAATTCCCACCGCTATGGAAACATTTTTCTTCCCATCCAATTTTAATTTACCACCTCCCCTTCAAATTTATCGTCCGATCTCTAAAATAGATTTTTTTCAAATGTTATATTTTGGAAATTCCCACCGCTATGGAAACATTTTTCTTCTCATCCAGTTTTAATTTACCACCTCCCCTTCAAATTTATCGTCCAATCTCTAAAACTTATCAACAGTTGGGAGTAAATTATGATTAATCCTTATCAAGATTAAAAATAATTAAAAAAAATATAGTTTATCACATCAGTTTTTCCCATGAGAAGTCTATAAGGTCCTAAATTTATGACACCTTTAAAACTTATTGACAATTAAGATGCATTTTTGATAGATTTATACTTTTAACATATATTTATGATGCATTTATGACATCGAAAAATATAAATATATATTTATGTTGCATTAATGATAGCAAAATTTTACAATATTTTAATGTTGAATTTAGGGCTCCTTAAAAATTTAACTCCGAGTTACGAATTACACGAATGTCACCTTAAGAGTGATGTAAATTTAGGTTAAAATCTAATCTTAAATCAACTTAAAATACATGAAATGTAGTAGTGAACTTCACTAACATAATTTGTGGTCCAAAAATAAATACTGGAGATTCTTACTTGAGAATGACATAAATATTATAATTAGTACTTTCAAAGTTCGACACTTTTTATTGAAAACAAAATATTATTTTGTAAAAGTAATTCATGAACTCTCAAAAAATCAATATCTATCTCCAAAATGTATATATTGTTGACAAGAAACTATCAATCGCCGATGAGATATGTTTAACAACCCAATTGCAATTGCCAACTTTATTTGAACTAAACATTTCGAAGAAAATTTGTGTCAACATGAGCATGACACCTTTGTTATATTTTAAAGCACCTTTCAGGGATCAAATAAGTTTAGCTGAGATGTATCATTAAATGATTTCTTGGGATGTTTGAGAATCTTACAAGCATATTCTTGAGCCTACATAAAAAAATTTCCAAGACAAAGGAGAATGGACCCCTGCACCTAAGCATGGTGGTTGTCCATGCCAACCCAACTATTGGCTAACCTTTATATCTATAATATTATAGTAGAGAAAGATAAAAGTGTCAACACAAAGTCTCGTAAGTATTAATATCATAAATAAAAATACCTCAATCTTCGTACTATAAATATATGTTTGGCACAATCCTTTGAATGTTGTTATGGTGATACATATTACAAATGATTACCCTACCACGTTCTAACCCCTTTTTCTTGAGGTACTTTTTTTAACTGCTCCTAAAGACTTAAGAGTGGGTTCAATTGGCATCACGTCACACTCCCCACAAAAGGCCACTTTTTTATAAATGTTGGTCTCCATGACCCTTATTCATCCTCATTCTTTACATGCACTTTTTCTCTGCACTAGGGGCTTCTTTTTTAGAGCGCTTTTTTTAAAGTGCATTTTTTTGTTGCAATTGATTCATATTGTATGGAAAATGAACAAATTTTTGTTTCCAATTTTAAAATAAATTGTAGCACAAATGATCTTTTTTGTAAAGTGCAAAATTATAAACAATTTGAGAGGGACTCTTTTATAATCACTCTTATTATAAAGTCCTAACATTTTGTGGGTGATCCTCTAGCTTGGCACATTTGTATTTTTTGCCGTGGTCTTTTGGGGCTCTCCATCTCTCTTGGGGGATACTTTTATGTAGTGCATGTAGTTCGCATCTTACATGGTTTTGTTTGAAGAATCTTATACAACACACTTGTAGTTAGTGCTTAGCCTCTTTCCAAGGTCTCTTTCATAGTGCCTTCTTGAACTTATACAACTCTAAACACACTTGTGATTTTAATTTTGCATTACTCTTACATTCTAGTTATTTCGGATTATTTGAGGACATCAATAAACCATTGAACTCTTAAGTTTAGAAATCATTTGTTACAACAAACTTAAAAAACACATAACATGGCATTTCTAAAAGTCATTTTGAATGGATCAAACTACAGCACCTAACAACACTACATTGAGAACTTTTTTACTAAACAAGACCTTTGTCCTTATCTTTTATGGCATATAGCTTTACCTTCAGATTGTGATAGATACAACCAATAATCAATACTTGTGACGTGTGCCCATTGTGACTTGAGGAGATGTGATCCTATTCCACTCTTTTATTAAGGAAAAGCGATATATATTTATATTAAAAAGAACATTAAAAGTTATTGTCCTCATCATATTAAAGATGGTTATAGATTTATTTATTTTTTTAAATCTTAATTATATTCCCTGTAAAATTGAAATATAAATTTTAAGGAATTTTGCTTTTAGTTTTTGGGGTTGTTAGGTTAAGTTCAATGGTGAGAAATCATTGCTAAGTAAGACTAATTTGATCTTTGATGAACTTAAAGTATAGAGTATGTGCATATATGTCGAACTCAAACTTGAACTTCTCAAGGCATCTCTCTACTCACAAAGATGTGTACATAATTAATAGATTAAGTTGTGGTTGAAATGGTGGCTAACATCAATCAATTCATTGTTAAACCCTTAAAAATTAGAACCTAACTACAGGTATGCCCAAGCATGGAAGTTGACAGGTTTATTCAACTATTATTGTTTGCGTTCCATCTTTCCAACAAACTCCACTGATTTAGCCTTTATCTTGAGGAAATTTTGAATAGCTCTGGCATCAGATTCAGCGTTTCCCAACTTACAAGGTGGGGAAGGACTAGAACTTGTGACAATGGAATCCTTCAAATAAACTTTCTCTACTTCATTGGCAAAGCATAAGATGGTGTCTGAACAAAACTCCACAGCCTTTTTGGTGACAGAGGGATTATATTTCAATAGCTTGGCATACTCCCTCAAGGCATGGAACATGTAATCATAAACATACTTCATTTTCAACTCACTCGCAACAAAATTGCTCCCTGCCTCACCAATACTCATGCCCTGTACAAAACCCAAATGCTTAAGTTTATAGCAAAATCAATTAGATTATAGAATCTAAAATTACATTATTAATTTTTTAAGGATTTTACCCTCATGTATTGTCATATCAAGATGACCTCCATAAGTAACTATTATCCTAATAACATATTTCCTCGTGTATTTTTGGTAAGATTTACAAGGCAAGGCAACCCACTTGGCACACAAGCACCTCGAAGTATTAGTTAGTAAGAGGGAGAAATAGTGAATGTAATCCACCAACTTTAGGTTTCTCACCCTTTAGCCTCTTTCCTCATAGGAATTTTGTTTGAAGCATATCATGCCTTTTATAAGACATCTTTGTCTAACAATTATTATCAATGTGAGATTAACCAAGATGTGAAAAGGGAAAAAGATGGGTATATTTTAACTCACCTTTTTTATATGATTGTTTCCCCACTTGACTGCAAAGTTGATGGAGTTGCACTTATTATGGGGTGTTATAGGCCAATAATGGTGTGTCGGAAGAAGACCTCGCAAGAAGAAATCATGGTACTTCGGTGTTACCATGAGAGTTGGGGAGTCACAGGCCATGATGTATTTGAGGCTCACAGACCATGCATTGCCTTCAATGTATATCTTGTATCTTCAAACACAAAACCAACATCATCTGCAATTTCAAAATCAAAGAACATAACATCTATACCTACCAGCCTTATGACATTAGGATGTGCATACCTACAGACCGCAGTTTCATTGTAAATAACATTTTGATGTAACCTATTTTATGATCTTAATAGAAATCTTGATGCCTGTGTAGTATGTAATAATCTTAATAGAAATGTTGATGCCCATTTCCAAAGAACATTAAAGAAGATTAAAACGAAATCTATTATGTCTATATTAGTTCATATAACTTGATGAAGGAGATTTCTAATCAATCTATATATAAAGAAGGAAGGGTCTATACCTGTGATTACACTGGCTGGAAAGTTTCGTGTCTTGAAAGCCTCCTTTCGATATTTTTGCCCAATCCTATGAACAAGGACAAGTTGAAATTCAGGAAATTTTATAAAGGGAAATGATACAACGAGCACAGATCCCATATAAATTTGAGGTTCACCATTCATTTTTATGTTTATATACCCTTCATTTTTGCTTCGATTAATGTTTCCATTCCACCTACTATTGAAACCCTTCCCACCGGAATTGTTTGTACCTATCCATTCCATAGCAACAACTAATCATTATAAATTATTAGTTACAAAATCAATTAGAAATTTGTTGTGGTTTTGAGTGTGTGAGAAAGCATTAGCCATGAGTCATGAC
This sequence comes from Torreya grandis, assembly GCA_037957365.1. Taxonomy (NCBI): domain Eukaryota; kingdom Viridiplantae; phylum Streptophyta; class Pinopsida; order Cupressales; family Taxaceae; genus Torreya; species Torreya grandis. Next base: position 4,145,235 of record JARHVA010000913.1, read on the forward strand.
TGTATGTGTGATTAAAATTTTTGGATGCATCTATATTCGTGTCTTGGGATTGTTCATAAAACTATAAAGTTTTTCTCTTTTATCCCACATTGCGAATAAGGCTAGTTTACAAGTACTTTTGCTAATAAGATCGGCATGTGTGTAAGAAAGCATTAGCCGTGACTGTGTAAGTGTGATTTAAAAAGTTGGATGCATCTATATCAATCTCTTGGAATTGTTCCTACAAGGCTACAACTATAAAAGCTCCTTTCCTCTATCCCACATTGCAAATGAAGGCTAATCCATAGGGGTGTACAAGAACTTACATACTTTTGCCAATAAGATTGACGTGTGTATGTGTGTGAAAGCATTGGTTGTGGCTCTGTATATGTGCAATTAAAAAAGTTGGATGCATCTAAGTTGGTGTCTTGGGATTGTTCCTAAAACTATAAAATCTTCTCTCCTCTATCCCACATTGTGAATGAAGAGTAGTCCATACCTTACATATTTTTTCCTGACGTGTGTAATAAAGTATTAGCTGTGAGTCTCTATAGTGTGATTTCCATTAGGATTGACATGTGTGAGAAAGAATTAGCTGTGACTTTGTGTATGTGTAATCAAGAAAATTGGATGCATCTATGTTAATGTCTTGGGATTGATCCTACAACTATAGTGTTTTGGGATTGATCCAAAAATTATAAAAGCTTCTCTCCTCTATCCCACATTGTGAATTAAGGCAAGTTATCAGGGGTGTAAAAAACCTTGCATAATGTTTCCAATAAGATTGATATTGCACAATGAACATGCTTTCCCCAAATAATATTAGTTAGACTATCCTTGTGATTTTTCACAAACTGATTTGGTCCTTGGTGCCTAAGGATGCTTCCTATGACTAAACAAGCTCCTCTCCCATCTCAAATTTATTGACAGTGGTGAAAGTGAGAATGAACTGATACCCTTGATGTGGTGCAAATGTATTTTGAATGATGTGAAAACCTATTGTTCTTGGTGCCTAAAGATGGTTCTGATGGAGCCTACTACTACAAAAGTTCCTCTCCTATCTTGAACTTATTGACAATAGAATTAAGTTATAAATTGGCATCCTTGATGTGATGTGATGCAAACTTACTTTTAATGATGTTAAATATAAATAAATTATTCAGTTTATCCAAGCAATTGGATGAAGATGATTGTCACAATCTATCTTCCAAGTTCAACTGACAAATGAAAATATGTAATCGGTGAAGTTCTAAATGGAATGCATGTTTATGGGTTTCACGTCCTTCACCTGTGTATAAATGCGGCCATTCCAATTGGGTGTGTTGTTGCACTTGAGAAGGTCCTTCCTCTCGGGGGAAACAAAGGAATTGCCTTTCCAATATGCAGTTGGGTCTCTGTCTACCCACTTCACTCGTCTGCTTCCTTTCTGGATCTCCTGCACCAAGGTTTTCCATGGTGGTATCTGTAATTCTGGCCTGCAAAAAAAAATCTAACTGTGAGTGTTTCCTTCTGGGATCACCGTGTGAAGTTTAAAAAAACCCAATTCAGCACATAAACTCACAAATATGAACTTTGTGAAAACCTAAAGCATTTAATAAATCTAATTGAGAATGCTTGACCATGTAGCTATCAAAGTTGATCTTAGCTGATCACAACTTGGTCAATCTGAAGTTCTGTTTTCTCCCTCAAGAATACAATGAACTAATCCTGCGCTTCTTCATTTCAATTCTTCTCTACTAGGCAATTCATGCCAACTTAAGTCAGTAATATGTGCTTCTAAATTGACTCATCATTGGCCATTTGGACCATGGATATACTACACTTCTCTAATGAGTACACGAGGCCATCTTCAACCAGAATTTTATATTCTCAATATAATATTATATATTACTGATCAAACTGCATCCAAAACCCTTGTGTTTCTATGCTTTTTAAGCAAATGATAATTTGTTTCTTGAAAACAAAGACACATGAAAATAAATAATTTGAACATTTTCTTTGGTATAGTCTGCCTCAGTTATATCAAGTACAATCAGTTCATGCAATTGATGTGCCTTGACTCTTCATCAATATCTTTGGAGACCACACAGCCTATTCCATGAACCAATCCTACATTCTAGTTAGGTAGGATGATCTAAATTTTAAGGCCATCGCCATATCTTCCTTTTTCTGTGAACTAAACTCCAACAGTGACCAGCAGCTCTAAATACATAATGAGGAGGAGAAATAGGAGAGAACATAGTAATATGCAACCATTAATAATATTAAGAAGAGCAGAGTTCATCTTAGTAATATATGACCATCAAGAATAGTGTGATAATATCCCACCCTCATCTTAGGGCATATCACATTCTTAGACTCAGTCTCAAGAACTTTCTTCGTGGAGGACCAGTTGTTTTATCTATCCTAACCTCAATTCTTTTTGGTGTTGCATGTGCGAACCACTTTACTTTCGGACTCACTAAGATAACGAACTTAAATAGGGAATTTTCAGCTCTTTGACACCTGGTTGTACCTTTACAGTCCCACTGAACTATTTTGATGATGTGTAGACATTAATATAATTGATTTCATGATAAACAAATTTTAAATACTTATGCTAAGACTGATGTACAATCTTTTCTTTCATGTAAAAACTTGAGCCTACTGGTACTTTGCTGAGACTTACCAGCCCCAAAATGACCAATCCGGAAAAACAATATCATAAGTATCTTTGCTCCCACAGTAATGAAACAGAGGTGGAGGCACCGTGCTGCGATCTGTATACATATCCTTCCTGATAGAAGGTTTGTCTTCACAATTGAACATCAAGTCCACGTCAGGAACCATTCCTGGATACAATTTCAACAGTTGGGAAAATCCCCAGACGGTAAAAACATCTCTGGTCTGGTAACATTTCTCATACAATTCCACAAACAACCTTCCCTTAATAATCATCAGCCTGAATGATGCCATTTCCTTTGCTTCTTCAACCATCTTCAAAGTAATTCCACTTTTTTGCCAAGGCCAGAGGTCTGAAATAATCCACTTGAAATAAAAGGGGCACCACTCCGCTTTCTGAGAATCATAACTTCTCCCACTAAACATGGGAAACCATGAAGTTGAAGTAGTTGTGCAAGAACATTCTATGGTTTCCTTGGTCATGGCTATTAATCTTTGTTCATTCGACAGCTCTTCCCCCTGCGATCATGCAAATCCAGTGCAGTAAAATTTATGGTTATGTTTTTTTATAAACATGAATTTTTATAGAACAAATATACTATGCATTATTGGACAGTTTACTTGCCTAGTGTAAAGGCTGATTATTCTTATGTCCAGTGAAATAGAATAGTAACCATAGTACACTCCGAACTATCAAAGTAAGAGATGGGTTGTTATTTGGATTCGTTTTGAAAGCAGAGTTAGATGGCAAGCCTAGTATCTAACAGAGCTTCCTAGTTTACTTACTTATTTGTAAACGCTGTTTATCAAAACAATAAAGTAAGGTGAACGGTGGTTGGTTTAACTGGTGAAGATGTTTGGCTCACAAAGAGCTCACTAGGAATCAATTATTGTGACTAGCAAAACCTGTCACAATATAAAGGATGAAGCTGGGATTGTGCCCGGACGAATATGACAAAATGAATACCCCTTGGACCTTGGTTATTAACCTAAAATCAGTGTCTAAAACAATGGTCAACCAAATAAAATCAAATGAGAAATAATGATACTAATTATAGAACCTTCCAATGGGTTGTTATTTGGTTGATATAAAATGACAATTATAAGAAATTTTGTTTGAATTCAAAGGTGGTCAAAGTTACATAGTGGGTTTTAGAATTCACTACTATCGATTTTGTTTATCATAGGGCAATTTCAATTTTAAATTTTAAATTTATTTAATTTTTATTTAATGAATGAATGAAAGATTTTAATGACGTCCACGATGCCAAGCAGCCTAAGGACTCGGAAAGCGAGATTAGAGCTTCTGCTATGAATCTTGACTAGTAAACTAGCTGTATTGAGGAACCTAGGCTCCTCAAATAACCTTCGAGTTTACAACTTTTTTTTTTAATTTTTTATTTTGAAACCCAGCACATTGGTATAACTAAATTCATACCATTTATCACCTGTCAATATATCTCTTTAACATATTTATATGTACTAGTTTACTTACCTATTGTAAAAGCTAATGAATGGTTTCAAATCTATAACCAGAATTTCAATACCATTCTGAATTTCAATCTCTCTTAAACCAAAAGTAACAATAATAACAAAGAGTGAAAATTCAAGTTCATACCCAATGCCAGAAAAGGAAGCGGATGGCCAATAGCAACACCAAGACCACAAAGCAGACCCTGGGTCCTCTCATATTTTCCAAATCTCTAAAATAGCAATTATAAAAGATCTAGCTGCCTGATCGTTTTAAAGGCATTCTTCTTGAACTTCATGCCATTTTGCTGAAATCAAACTAGGTTAATATGACTGTAAAATTATAACTAACTTATAAAAAGACAAGGAATTATTTAGGTGAACTAGTTGAAATAGTGTGTCTTGCATTTCAAGATGATATCCACATTTGAGTGCAATTGCCATCTTGCCATCCTGTGCCACAAAGAAAAAGTGAGTACAGAATCCCTTCGGCTGAGTTACAGAGAACCAGATTGGGTCACGATATTTTCCTTTCTTTTTCACCCACAAGTAACGGATTCGGCCATCGTGAGGATCAGCTGGCATAACTGTATGAAACGAAGCAGGAATAAGCTGGCACTTGAGTTTGGCAAGCTTGAACATGCAGTTGTGGAGGAGTTTTTTACGTTAAACGAGAGTCTTGTGAAGAGAGAATCTGTTAGAATATTTTTTTCCTATTGATTACTCTCTTACCTTTGATTGTGGCTTTGAATGTTGTTATTTGGATGACATTATGTAAGGGTTTTGGTGTTTGTGGAGAGTCAGAATGCAACTTAACTTTGATGATGTTCATTGCAACGTAACTTTGATGATGTTCATTCACCTTCTTTATATAAGGTAGGGTTTTAGGGTGAGGTTTGAAAAACTATAATAATATTTTATATTTTATTACATATAGGAATTTGTTTTACATATAAAATTTATTTCTATTTATTTTATATATTATTCAAAATTTATATTTTAAAAGTTTCAATCTTATAACCAAATTAATACCTTAGCCACACTTTGAAATATTTTGATTATGACAAAGAAAAGCCATGATCTTTGTTAGGGGGGTTGGGGAGGAAATCCGCAGGATCCTCCTTCTTCATCGCCCCCTCTAGCCAACATGTTTGTTGTCATTGCCTAATGAATTTTACATTAAGTGCATTTTTTATGTGCTCTTTTTTATTGGTATGCACTTATGTCGATATGACTTGATGCGATCTTTTTTTTGGTAGTCATTATTGACTCTCTCTTGGACTAGTTCACCTCTTGAGGCTTTTTTTTTAGCTTGGTGTGATTTTGCTTGTAGGGTGTGACTCTTTCCACCCCTTTTTTTTATATGGCTAGTGTTGTACCATATCATTTTTCAATATAAGTGCGCTTTTCAATCAAAAAAATACCTTGCTTATTAAAATGAAAAGTTATCTTTAATGAAAAATGGTAGTGTTTTCAATTGGGTGACTTCATGAAAGGTAAACATCAATCCTACTTGGCTAACAATTTTTTAGTTTTAGCCGAGATTGATAAAGAAATCGTGTACTCCTGGAATATACGTGGCCTCAATGACACGACCCACAAGTATATTGTTTGGAATACACATCAATTTTTTTCCAATAGGGAAATTATTTGTCTACGAAAAGTTAAAATTTTTGGTTTCTCTCTCACATTCATTGTCAAAACGATTTTTCTGGAGCCATCTACCAGATGTTTGAGCACGAGATGGGATGTCGGGGAGTTATCACCTTAATTGCCCCCTCTCTTACACATCAAGTTTTAAGTTGGGATCTGGATCCCACTAATCGAGTTCTGTGGAACCTATTTGACTTTAATGGCCTCTCCCTTGATATTGTAAACATTTATGTGTCTAACAATGCAGTGGAAAGAGTGGCACTATGTCAATGGTTATTTGACTCTCTCCCTAATGCCAACTAGATCCTATGTGGAGATTTCAACATGACTGAATCTCTTGAACACAAGTATGGTTACTCCCAATGTGTTGGTGCACTACCGAAATAGAGATGTGGTTTTACATGCACAATTTCAACCCTAATCATCATTGCCCCTACTTGCCAGCTCCCCATGGTACACATGGTCTAATCTCTACCAAGGTATTGATCAGATCACCAAGATGCTTGATAGAGCCATGTTGACTACGAAAAACATATTTACCTTTACTAATAATTTTGACCACCCTATATCGGTCTCCAATTCATAATTTTATCTTAATATTGCTCATCTTCATCATTTTTGGACAAAGAAACACATTGTTATAATTTTGAATTTGGTGTGTCACCTTCAAGAAACTCTTGGATGGATTGAGTGGTGGGAAAATGCCATTATTAGGTTGCCTTCCTCCGCATTTATGTAAAATAAGTATCTATTCTCGATTTTAATTCATGTTATAGCTAGAAATGGCACCCTTTGTGGGAGAGTTCTTCAGGCTCTCTCACTTCCAGCTACAAGCATGGGGACAACCTCAGGATGTGGGTACCCTACGGTGAGGTTGAACCTCTAGGTTTTTTAATGAGGCTAGTTCCTCAGGTGCTTCACTTCAGGTCTTGATTCCCACACTAAAATCTATTGTTGACCAAGGAAAAGGGAGAGAAAGATAACATAAAAAAGGAAAACTGAGCTAATGGAGGTGATGCACCAAAATTATGGGTTGATCTACCTTGCTCGACTCTTAAAACACTAACGAAACAAGCAAAAAACATATTCAAGCCCCTAAATATCTGTCATACATCAGTGTTTCATGAGGAGGTTCACCAAATGATTTAAGTTGAGGGAAATGAATGGGTAGGTCTAGAGTAAGACACTAACCAGTCACAATATCCACATACGAGCTTCAATCAAGAGATGTAGAACACTAAACATGACTTGTATAACAAGATGAACTGGTAACTAGGTGAGACTATAATTTGACAAGGGAGAAAACTCTACCGCATGTGCAAATTTGACATGTACACACTATACCAAAATAATAGAGTCTAAAACACAGTCTTTTATTCATATCCAAAGGTTACAAGCTCTATCTTGGCAGAACTCGGTCATGCCCAAGGGAGGGAGCAGAGAGAATACAAAGAGTGATCCCCCCCTTTTTGGCTCGAGATCCTTTATGTTGGGGATCAACCAACAATGATTACACTTGTGAAAGCAATAAACGCGGAAATAAATCAGATAGATAAGTAACTAGAATGATAAATAGCACAGAACAAGAGATACAAGAAAACACCCTGAAAACTTGTATTAAAACTCTTTACAAAAGGAATACAATTGAAGAAACTTCTTTCTTCCACACCTCTCTCAGATGCACAAGATCTCTCTCTAGATATCTATTCCTCAAGAGCTCTCTCTCTCAAGTGCAATCAATTCCAACAACCTGGATTGATACAACTCTGTACTGTCCTTCAAACATTCACAATGTTCTACTCATACAATTCAACTCACTAAGCTAAGAAGATCTTTCCTACATATAGAATTAGGAAACTTGAGCATGCACTTACAACAAACAGTTAAGCCTCTTGAACAAGGGCTCTAAAAACAATCTTGCTAATAATAGAAACGCGAACTTAAGACTAAGACTTAAACTCATCATGCAAACACTCGCTTTTGTCCTCGGAAATAGCATTCTGGACGCACAGGTAACCGACGCCGGTTCCTGCCTGTTTGCCTGTGACCGTCGTCGGCCGATCCTCTGCCGACGCCGGCGTTCCTCTAATTGCTCCTGACCAACGTCGGTCGCTCCTGACCGACGCCGGTGACTGTGTAAACCCAAAACTTTTATAGTGTGCTCATATGTGAAGCTTTTAGGCTCCACACCTTAACAATCTCCCACTTGGAGATAAACAGCTGCACCAGTACCTGTACAACAACATCTTCTAGCTCCTCCATCTTCAATTCAATCATGAAGACCAATAGAAGTTGAATGAAGATTCAACTTCTCCTTAGTAACCGGCTTGGTTAACATATCAGCAGGATTCCTATCTGTATGGATCTTCTCCAGCTTCAACTCACCATCTTCCAATACCTGCCGTATGAAGTGGTACCTTAGCTGTATGTGCTTGGTTCTTGAGTGAAAGGCTGAATTCTTAGCCAAATGGATTGCACTCTGACTGTCACTATACAATCTGCAACTCCCATGCTCCCTTCCAAGCTCGTCCATGAACCGTGTCATCCATATCATCTCTTTGCTAGCTTCTGTGGCTGCAATATACTCTGCTTCTGTAGTTGACAAGGCTACAACCTTCTGCAACTTTGATATCCAGCTAACCGTCGTTCCACCTACAGTAAAAACATAACCTGTGGTGCTCCTCCTGCCATCCAAATCACCTGCCATATCTGAATCTACATAACCATGTAGAGAAGTATCTGAACCTCCATAGCACAAGTGTCTACTGCTGGTTCCTCTCAGATATCTAAGGATCCACTGAACTGCTTTCCAGTGTTCCTTTCCTGGATTGGCCATATACTTACTTACAACTCCCACTGCTTGGGCAATATCCGGTCTAGTACACACCATTGCATACATCAAACTCCCTACTGCAGAAGAATATGGAACCTTACTCATGTACTCTACCTCATCATGTGAATTAGGACATTGTTCTTTACTCAACTTAAAATGTCCAGCCAAAGGTGTGCTTACTGGTTTAGCATCCTGCATATTGAACCGTTTCAACACCTTGTCCACATAATCCTCTTGAGACAATATCAACCTGTGATTTTTCCTGTCTCTCTTAATGCTCATGCCAAGGATTTTCTTTGCTGCTCCCAAATCCTTCATAGCAAACGTTTGAGCTAATTTCACCTTAAGCTCATAGATATCCTGCATGTGTGATCCTGCAACCAGCATATCATCTACGTACAACAATAGAATAATATATCTACCGGTATCAAATCTCTTGAAATATACACAATGGTCAGATTGACACCTACTGTAGCCATGCTCACTCATAAACCTGTCAAATTTCAAATACCATTGTCTAGGAGCTTGCTTGAGGCCATACAAGCTTTTCTTCAACCTGCACACCAACTTCTCCTTACCCTTGACCTCAAATCCTTCTGGCTGTTCCATATATATTTCCTCATCCAAATCTCCATGAAGAAACGATGTCTTAACATCTAGCTGCTCAAGATGCAAATCCTCAAAAGCAACCAAAGACAATACAACCCTTATAGAAGTCATCTTAACAACAGGAGAAAAAATCTCACCAAAATCAATACCTGGTTTTTGTGCAAATCCTTTCACTACCAATCTGGCCTTATATCTCATCTGTCCATTCTCACCTTCCTTCAACCTGTAGGTCCATCTGTTCTTCAGTGTCCTCTTACCTGCTGGCAACTCAACCAAATCCCATGTTTGGTTCTCTCTTAAGGACTCCATCTCCTCAACCATGCCACGCTCCCACTGACTCTTGGACTCCACCTGTAATGCTTCTTCAAAACTCTCTAGTTCTCCACCATCAGTTAGTAATAAATAGTATAAAGAAGGAGAATATCTAATTGGAGGCTTACTTACCCTTTCTGATCTCCTGATGGGTGTCTTAGACTCGTTCTCAACACGCTGTCCACCCAAATTTTCTGACAGTGACCGACCTCGGCCACCTGTAGACCTGTTACTGGCCGACGTCGGTTCCTAACCTGCCGACGTCGGTCTCTGTGTTTTCCTGCAAGTGATTATTTCTTTTTCCCGCGAGCTCATTTTGGACCATCACTTCGTCCAATTCTCCATTGCTCTGCCCAGATTGATTCAGCTTCCTTATCTGATCACTATACATCACTTTTTCATTGAAAACAACATCACGGCTCCTAATTACCTTGTTAGTTCCTAGATTCCAAAATCTGAAACCAAAATCATCTGAGCCATAGCCAATAAACGTACACCTCATAGACTTAGCATCAAGCTTCTTTCTATTTTCCTTATCTACGTGCACAAAGGCTTCACAACCAAAAACTTTGAGATATGAGAGATCTACCTTTTTACCTGTCCATGCCTCTTCTGGAATTCCACCATCCAGAGCTGTAGAGGGTCCTCTGTTAATCAGGTACACTGCAGTGTCAACAGCTTCTGCCCAAAACTCTAAGGGCAACCCAACATGCAATCTCATACATCTTGCACGCTCCATGATTGTTCTGTTCATCCTTTCAGCAATACCATTCTGCTGAGGTGTCCTTGGAACCGTCCTTTGTCTACGGATTCCATGTGTGTAACAATACCAGTTAAACTTAAGACTGCAGAACTCACCACCATTATCAGATCTCAAGCACTTCAATCTTCTCCCTGTTTCATTCTCAACCATAGCTTTCCAAATCTTAAAAGTCTCAAAAACATCAGATTTCTTCTTAATACAGTAGATCCATACCTTTCTTGTAGCATCATCTATGAACGTAACATAGTACTGTGATCCTCCAATAGAGGCTACCTGAGCCAATCCCCACACGTCTGTGTGAACAAGCTGCAACTTATGCCTTTTCTTAGTAGACCCAGTCTTGAGAAAACTAACCCTTTTCTATTTTCCAAATACACAATGCTCACAAAATTCTAGATCCATACTTTTCAAATCTGAAAGCATACCTTTAGACTTAAGAATTGACATCCCCTTCTCACTCATGTGGCCAAGCCTTGAGTGCCACAATTTAGCATCCACATCTGAAGTAGATAATACAGAAAGAGAAATATCAGTAACACAATTACATAAGTAGAGAGTACCTACTCTCTTACCTCTGGCCATAACAAGTGCACCCTTGGTCACCTTCCAAGATTCTGCTGTGAGAGTTACTGTACAACCCTCATCTCCTAACTTTCCTGCAGAAATCAAATTTCTCTTCAAGCTAGGAACATGCATCACATCTCTCAACACCCATGTGTTGCCATTCTGCATCTTCAGCTGCACTTTACCTTTGCCAATAATCTTACAAGGCTCATCATCCCCTAAGTACACTATTCCAAAATCTCCATGGATATAGTCACTGAAATATTCTCTGTTAGGGGTAGCATGGAAAGATGCACCAGAATCTAATACCCAAGATTCTATATTATTATGCAAAGAGAAAATTAAAGCATCTTGTGCAATACCTGCAACCTTTGCCTCTTCCTTTCCTTCATGTTGATTGTCCTCCTTAGGCTTTGACTAGCAATCTCTGCTTATGTGCCCCAACTTTCCACAGTTCCAGCATTGTGGCCTTCTGCGATTTCTGGATTTGGATCTACCTCTCCCCTTAGACTTAGATCTGATCTCCTCTTGCTCTTCTCTTTTTGCCTTCCCCTGCTCTCGAGATTTAAAGCGTTCCCTGATGTTTTCTCTGTGCTTTTCCTACGAATTTTCTCATTCAAGATAACACTAACAACATCCTCTACTTTTAAAATATTCGAAGCAGATGCAGTATTAGAAACTACCATTACCAAGCCATGCTAGCTTTCAGGCAAAGAACATAATATTAAAAGAGCTTTTATTTCATCATCAAATACAATATTAACTGAACTTAATTGATTAACAATTCCATGGAAATCATTCAGGTGATTAGATACAGATCCACCTTCTTGCATATGCAAATTAAATAACTGCTTCATAAGATATACCTTCTTAGAAGCTGAGGGTTTTTCATACAAATTTGCTAACGTAGTCATTAACTCTACCGTTGTTTTTGCCTGTGATAAATTAGATATCATAGTGGATGCAAGACTCAGTCTTATAGACCCCAGAGCCTTTCTGTCAAGAACTTCCCATTCTTCATCCTCCATGTCCTTAGGCTTTTTTGCAATCCCACCTAATGGTAAGTAAAGATCTTTCTGATACAGATAGTCCTCTATCTGCATTCTCCAATGTTGATAGTTCTTGCCATTAAACTTCTCCATTCTCAATTTACTTTCTTCTGCCATTGCTTCTCCCACTCAAACAGAAATCCCTGCAGAAACCCCTGTGAGCAACCTGTAATCCAAACACACTACACAGATCTGAACCACCTGTTAGTGAACCTGAGCTCTGATACCACTTGTTGGTGATCAACCAACAATGATTACACTTGTGAAAGCAATAAACGTAGAAATAAATCAGATAGATAAGTAACTAGAATGATAAATAGCACAGAACAAGAGATACAAGAAAACACCCTGAAAACTTGTATTAAAACTCTTTACAAAAGGAATACAATTGAAGAAACTTCTTTCTTCCACACCTCTCTCAGATGCACAAGATCTCTCTCTAGATCTCTATTCCTCAAGAGCTCTCTCTCTCTCAAGTGCAATCAATTCCAACAACCTAGATTGATTCAACTCTGTACTGTCCTTCAAACATTCACAATGTTCTACTCATACAATTCAACTCACTAAGCTAAGAAGATCTTTCCTACATATAGAATTAGGAAACTTGAGCATGCACTTACAACAAACAGTTAATCCTCTTGAACAAGGGCTCTAAAAACAATCTTGCTAATAATAGAAACGCGAACTTAAGATTAAGACTTAAACACATCATGCAAACACTCGCTTCTGTCCTCGGAAATAGCATTCTAGACGCACAGGTAACCGACGCCGGTTCTTGCCTGTTTGCCTGTGACCATCATTGGCCGATCCTCTGCCGATGCCGGCGTTCCTCTAACTGCTCCTGACCGACGTCGGTCGCTCCTGACCGACGCCGGTGACTGTGTAAACCCGAAACTTTTATAGTGTGCTCATATGTGAAGCTTTTAGGCTCCACACCTTAACACTTTATTTATATGGCTGAGAGAGAAAGAGAAAGAGAAATCCCATAATTGTGTGAGAGGAAGGATAAGAGAAGTCGTTGATGACTATTGATTGTAATCAAGCTCCCTTTTGCATTAAAAGCATGCAACTACCCTGACCACAAAATGTACCATCCAGAATCACCACCCATCTCCTTGATCTCCTTATGCATTCAATTCTCCTATTTGATACTAAGCGAGCCATTCCGATGGTAGCTATATATCGTTTCCAAGTCTGAGTGTTTTGATCTTTGCATTAAAGATTGACATGTTTTTTACTATAACTTGGACTATCCCAATAGGTCCTTGCATATTCGTTGCTCCACTTGCATGCATCCAATCTTTGTTTGACCACTTTGCATGCTAAAGTTGAAAGGAGAAGTCCTTACTGTCCGTTGATCTGCTGAGCTTGCTGGATGTACTTATGACACTTGTCCTTGATTGATTGGCCCTTTTAATTTACACTTGGAGAGGACTTATCTTTTTGAGAACCCGAGAAGCACTTCTAAGACCAAATCACACTTTTGATGTCTCATTACTTATTTCAGGTTTCTGACTGCTCACAACTTATGAAGTAATTAAGTGGTGCTCCTTAGAGAACCTAAAATACACTACTCAAACCAAATCAGACTTTCCAAGCCCCACTACTTACTTTGAATTTATCATTAGTTGCAACTTATAAAGTGTAATAAGTAGTGCACCCCCAGAAACTCGAAATACACTGCCTAGACCAAATCAAGCTTTCCAAGGCTTCTTACTTGCTTCAGGGTTTCGAATGTTGATTACTTATAAGGTTTTTTAAGTAGTGCTCCTTTGGAAACCCAAAGTCTGAACTTGCCACTTTTGCTTGAATGTCCACCTTCTCACTTTGGGCAAAATTTTGGTATATGGGCCAAAAATTCCAACAATTCCCATGAGGCTTCACACCATGAATTCATTTGAATTTCATAGGACTTGGATCTCTCTCCTTTCAATGAGCATTTTTAAATACAGGCTACCATGTGGTGGCATAAACTCAAATTTGAAGAGCATTATCAATCTAATGGAGCCTAGATTCATGTAAAGATGCATTGTTTAAATATTGGAGATAAAACTTCTAAATAGTTCTTCATTCTTCTCTACTCTAGGGAAATTCCTAAGCATATTAAAGTCATTAAGGAAGTTGACTCTCACCTTACACACCTCCCTCAAATTTTGAAATCCTTTGTCTCTCACTATCACAAATTTTTTTCCACTTAACCTTCCTTGCCGAAAATAGAACATGCTTTATTCCAATTCCTTCAGGGTGTGTCTTGCAAGCTCACTAAGGCTCAAAGAGTGGCATATGATAAACTTCTATCCATTGAAGAGCTTCAAGAGGCTACTCTGTAATGGCCATTGACAAATTTCCTAGAATAGACAAATTTCCATGTGAGTTCTATCAAGAATTATGGGATATAGTGGGTCCTGATCTTCACAAAGTCTACCTGGACGCTATCCAAACCAATTTCCTCAAAAAGGTAATTAACCAAGGCAATATCAATTGTACTCTCAAATCAGGGTATCTTGAGCTCATTACCAATTTGTGTCCCATTACCCTTCTCAATGTATCTTAAAAGATCATTGCTAATGCTCTTGCTCTTTGGGTTTGATATTTGTTACCTCTCATCATTCGTCTTGAATAAACCAACTTTATTTGTAAAAAAAATATCCTTGATAACATGGAATGGGCTAGGTAGTCTCATCAAAAAGCCTTATATGTTAAACTTGACTTTGAAAAATCCTCTAATAGGATTGAGTGGCCTTTCATCTTGGACATGCTTCAAGCACTTCGATTTGGTTTTAAATTAAACATGGTTCAAATGTTTTTTCCAAGATGTTGGAACCTGTATTACCATCAATGGCATCCAATCTGAGTAATTTGGAATATTTCATTTTATTCATCAAGGATGCCCTCTAGCCTCTTCCCTATATGTGTTGGTTTCCAAATGAATCAATTATCTTCTAGATGACTACACTTTTAGATGTTTAGTTAAGGGTATTTATCTCCCCCAATCTCATAATAAAATGGTTAATGGGCACTTTGTTGATGACTCCTTTACCCTTGATAAAGAAGAGATCTATGTTTCGAATGATATGGATTGTTTAGATATTTTTTTCTTAACCTTTGGATCTTCCATCTAATTGAAAAAGACCCAATGCTATAGGAAATTCATCTCCCCCTTACTTAATTGGCTTATCTAATATAGGTGGCTCTAGATTCAATCGAGTGAACAAGTTAAGATTTTGGGCATTCTCTTTGCTTTTTAAGCCACTCCCTCATATCTCTAGGGATACATGGTTCAACAAGAAGAGAAAAAGTTAGCTTTTGGATTTCTAAACCTCTCTCTTTAGTAGGAAATTTTCAAATAATGCTTTTAGTTGTTGGCTATTGCTCAGGTCTAATTCTTCTTGTTTGGCTCCTTCAAAGGTTTCCTATGCCAAACTAGAAAGAATCTTGAGGGATTTTATAGGAGCCAACTCTGAAAGTACCAAATGTTTTCACCAAGTTGCATAGGAGACATGTTGAAAATTAAGAACTCTATGGTCATGGTCTCCTTGACATCAAAATCCAAGGCCATGCCTTGTGTGCTAAATGGATCATGGAAAATTCTGATTCAAAACTACATCACTCAAGGAAATGCTATGGGAAAGGGAACCTGAGAAAGTTTAAATCTTCAAACTCTTCTAATCACCCAAGTCCATGTTTCTATTGATGGAACATTTTTTTCCAAGAGTATTTGGAAGGCTTTGGAACTTCTCAAAAGATACCTAAAATTGGATGGAGATGGTTTCAAATTCGAGCTCTCTCTCAACTCCCATTCACTTTGGTGGTCTCATGTGCTTAATTTTTATGAAGTGATTTTTGTTCTTGTACCTAGGATGAAGAGCTTGTGAATATTAATAAAATACATCAAGTTCATTTCTAAGCTCTTTTGTAGACAATTAGGGACTAGATTCCTTGGTAAGCTCTCAGGGTTCAAATTAATTTGCAAGCTAGTGACCAAGAGTCTATCTTGGAAATTCATAACTCTATACCTGATGTGAATCTTCAAAAAATTGGAGTTCAATCTCCTTATAGTTGGTGGATTGATTGGAAATGGCCCATTGAGATACCATTCCTCCAGTACCAACCCTAGTTAAGCTATCAATTTCTTTCCTCTTAAAACCTTCAAGTTGGTGATCTTAATTCCAAGTGGAAAGAAAATTACACTAAACAAGTTTCGAAAAGAATTTTTGATTGTGTTGGGCTGGCATCATTGAGCCCAAGAAAACACATTTCCTCTAGTGTATTCTACACCATGGGCTTCCAATTGACACCCAGTTAGTTCACATGGGATTGACCCATCCTATCTGCTTGGTTTGTAACCATCCAAAAACTCTCAAGCATGTGTCTTGGTTTTACAAGCATGCCTAGTCAACATGGCTCTGTATTCACACCCTTTTCAAGTGCTTTAGTCTAGAAATTTCCACCTAGAAGATGGTGCTTTTAGGGGACTCGATCATAATTTATGTAAAATTTACACAAAATTAGCATATTTTGCAAGCTCAAATTTTCTTTCAATTATGTAAAAATCATAATGATAATATTTTAATCATGATACTCATGAAGACTAATTACCTACTTCTAATAGGGTTGATTTTATTTCTAATGTAATGTTTTAGAGTTAGGTGCAAGCGAAGAAAGTGCATTTAGAGGTCTATAACACCTCCAAACTCTTATGGGTCATTAGGGGACTGCTTTATGTGTTGTTATTTAGGTCTCTTCAAACTCTCTTTGCCACTAGTTGTTCCCACATGACCATGGTTTTAAATAGCAAGGGAGAACCCATTCCCGTAGAAGATGCCACAAAGGTTCCCCTTGACTCCATTATTTTACACGACTGATGACTCCACCTACTACTGGTGGACAAGGCTGGTCAACATCTCCATAGGGAAGTTCTTTTAGGTTGGCAATGATGGTTAGGATCCCATACCTAATATACTAGACCATCCTAATGGAAGCGGATGGGGGGACGGGGAGATAAGTCAGATGACTCGTCACCTCCTCTACTACTACTCATGGTTTCTCCTATTACGTAAAGCTATTTTGATAATGTTACATTTATATGGCTCTAGTTTTTTTGCTTTCGCCTTTTTTGGTTAAAAATATTATTTTAAGATAACTTATTGTATGGTTCTCAGCCTAGGCCAATTTGGACTTGGAATGTGATCTTTCCACTCACTTTTTTGTATGATTAGCTTTGTAACATAGCGTTATATTAATATACGGGGAAAATATTTTCAATCGAAAAAAAATCTTTAACTACCTTTCTTATCTCACTTTAAACTTTTAATATTATATATACCATACTTCATTTTGAGTCTACTTATTCTCTATATTTCTTATATATATTTATCTTATATCTATATTTCAATAAACACACATGATTCAAGAGTCATGTCTCAAAAACTAGGGTTACAATATATGGAAATAAGAATCCTTGAAAATTTGATATGTTAGGATTTAGTCTTTCGTATTTTTTTCCTTTTTCGAATACCATTATTGGTAGGATATCATTTTTTGTATAGGAAATCTCATTTATTGTGTTTCACTTACCAATCCCCCACCCCTTGGGCATTGAGCCTAACTATATTATGCCTAATTCCTTGGTTCAATGTGGGTGTTTATGGTCGATGTCTAAAAAGAAATGGTAACAAAATGAACTAGGAAGTTCATTTTAAAAGTCTTCCTTGAGTTAGTGAATGCCTCCTAGTAGACTCTTTACCAAATATTGTTTTAGATTGTCTCGAGTTTGATAAAACATGTCACTAGTTTGAAATTTATGTTGGTTACATACTTTATTAGATGTATTCCCCTTAAAATATGCTCAAAACATGGATGCGTAATACATGATAATCCCATGGTGTTAAGCTCAAGATTGTCTAAAACTGAACCAAGGGTTTTTTTAGGGGATTACATTTTATAATATTGAGAACTATAAAGCCATAGTCACCCATGGCCAATGGTTTATCCAAAGTAACCTGATGGTATTTTTCCACTAACCTAGGGATTTATTTGTCTCTGAATAAGGTAAGCTCAAAATCCTAGTATGGATAGAGTTTTCAAGTTTTGCTTTTCACCTTTAGGTTTTCATAAACTAGCTAATAAATCCATTGTGTCATTTCATTTGCCATGAACATAAGTTTTAGGCAACTAGACTGTAGAGGCTTATTTGTGTTAAGGTTGATGTCTCTGAGAATCTCAAGAGTCTATAGACACACAAATAAGAGATAAGTGTAGCTTAAAATGTGTGTTATACATCAACATGAAAAACACCTATTTTTGATGTTAACCCATGAACCATAAGATTCTTGAATGCCCATTAATGGAAAACTTGTGTTTGTCCATTCTAACCAAAACCTCTCCTTAGGTGAATAAAACTATTATTACTGATACAGACGGGTGGAAGATGATCACCAATAAAAGGCTAACCAACAAGCTCATGGAGATGGAAAATCATTGGCTACTGTATATATACCAACATGGGGTTTTTTTATAATTCAAAAAAACGTTTCTACCGCTACTCAATTGGTGTCATTCATTTATTAGACCTTGCAAGCATTAATGATATGTTCAAGTTCTCAAATAAAAGTTACAACCTCTAAACTACCATAACACCTTATATAATTGAAATAAATAGGCATGACCACAATTTTAGTGGTGTTTGATTGAAAAACAACTATGTCATTCTCACAGCCCTTCACCACCCCTTGAAGAGGTGAGTATGTTCAAGAAAAATGATGTGTTTTCTATCTCAACAAATTTATGTGTGGAAATCATCAAGCTTACTTATATAATATATTTTTTACTTTAGATGACTTGGATGGGAGTCCAACATGAACCTTAATGTTTCCCAATGATATTTTTTGTTAGAATGTGTATGGCCTTATTGACACATCCTGAAATTTTATGGTAAGGGACACTTTTCATTTTTTTATAATATTAAAGTGTTGTGTCTCCAAGAAATTAAAATATTTGTATTTTTAATTTATTTTTCCCATAGATTTGTTTGGCTAGGAGTAGTTTATCAAATGTTGAATCATGAGAATAGATGTGCAAGAGTAGTGACATATTGCAACTAATTTATCTCTTCACCTCATTAGTTAGGGGTTGGACCCACTCATCTACTAGTGTGGACCCTTTTTTATTTTGATGACTACTCCCTTAATATCACCAACATTTACACCTCCAATGATACTATTGAAAGGGTAGTGTTTTGGTGGTAAGCACTTTCCTAATTCTAACTAGATAATGTGCAGTGATTTCAATACGATTGAATCTAGGAAAGATAAATAGGGGCTCTTACCAATATAGCTGTGTGTTGGAGAAAGAGAGGCATGATTCTTCATGTGAAATAAACTTGGGTTGTCTGACCCCAACTACCACTATCAGTTCTCCTCCACCACCTCATGGTTATCTTGGTCTAATTACAAACAAGTTGATAATAGGGTGATGAAAATATTGGATAGAGATTTTTTTTAAAATAATTACCTTTTAAATTTTAAAAATAATTATGACCTCCCAATCAATGTTGTTCTGAGAGCACTTGTTTTAAAACACTTCCCTATCAATTTGGTATTGGATGACTTGTACCTAAAATCAAGAATTCAAAGTTCCAATTTTACGTAAAACTAACTCACCTTCACCATGAGTTGGCTTGGGCCCATATTATTATAATCTGGAACCTTTATATGTGGTCTAATAAATAGTATAGTTTCATAGATTGTTGGGGAGCTACCATCTCTAGAACTACAATGTTCCTCTATATTTATGAAAAACAAGCAACTGATTTTTTCTAAAAATCCATGAGGCATCATATTGTGAATACCTTTAAGCATCACAATAACTATACTTTTATCCTCTCAATGATAATTTGCAAAAGATGTCTACCAACTGCAAAAATAAGCTCAAATTATAAGAGAATTATCAAGGCCGTGGCATCCAAATTCAAGTTTGTATCCACTGGTTAAAATTAGAGATCAGACTTCAAATAATTAATTTCCCTTCTTCGCTTTGAGCAAGTGGTATATAAAGTGAATAAAATATGTGATTCCAATAAGCACCTAACTTAGCTTCCCGATATTTTTAAAGACTTTGTCTCTCATTATCATGGATTTTTTGTTGCACAATCCTCTACTCAAAACTTGTGAGGAGGCTCTCATGAAATGTCTACAATTTGTTCCTTCCAAACTCACTAAGGGCCAATAATTATCCTATGATCACTTACTATCCATTGAATAACTTTAGGAGGTTTCTACTCACATAGAAATTGATAAATCCCTTGGCATTGATGATTTCCCTTGTTAATTTTACCAACTTTGATGGGATACTCTAGGGATAAGCTTTCACAAGGTCTACCTTGAGGTCATTTGGACCAATTTCCTTGGAAATTCATCAATGAAGGTAGCATAAAGTTAATCCTTAAGATTGGGAACATAGAGCTCAATTCCAAATAACATCCCATTATTCTATTGAATGTGTCTAACAAAATCATCAATACACATCTTACCCTTAGGTTTAAATACTTGTTTCCTATCATAATCCATTAAAAAAAATGATTTCATTTACAATAGATACATTCTTGACAATATTGTTACAGTGTTGGAAGGGAAGGAATGGGTTTGATCTTCATAATAAAAATACTTATTCATTAAGACTGATTTTCAAAAAAACATATGACATAATTGAATGGACCTTTATTTTAGCCTTGATACATGCCCTAGGGCTTGGAATAAGATTTATGCAAATAGTTAGCATGTTATTTCAATATTTTTTTGTTTTTATCACCTTAATGGAGTTCCATAAGATAAATTTGATATTTTCATATCTATTAGGAAAGGTTTCCATTTGGTCCCCTCCCTCTATGTTCTAGTTGTCTAAGGATTCAACTATATTCTAGTTGATTATACTTCTAAAGGGTTGGTTAAAGGTATTGTGCTTCCCTAGTCTCAAAATCAAATTGTCAATGGACACTTTGCAAATGACTAATTTCTCACTCTTACTAAGAAAGATATATTTGTCACCAATTCCATGGAATGCATACACACATTTTTCTTAGCATGTAGATCTTCTATTTAATGGAATAAAACTCATATTATAGGTAGTCTAACACTCCCTCTCCAGTTTGGTCTCAAAATTAGAAGTGTTATTGCATACATCTAGATAAAAAATCATGTGTATGAGCATCCCTTTTTCCATTCAGAAAACTTCCTCAGATATATGGAACTATATGGTTTAGAGGGTGGAGAATAAATTTTCCTTTTGGGTCACTAAGCCCCATTTCGTGGCTATAAAGTTCTAGGTTTGTTTTAAGGTGCTTTTAGAAACCCATGTTTATTAGTCTTCCTATTAGGCACTATCCAAGGTGGTTGTTGACCAAATTTGACCTTTCAGTCAAATTGGGGCACCCCTAGTAAAAAAATTGATTTTCAAGCCTATAAGGGGGTATAATGTATTGTTATGAGATGTTTTATAGGTCATTTGATGTCAATTAATGTTGTACTAGCCTTGGTAAATTAGTGTCTAGGTCCATTTATCATTTTGGGTCATTTTAAGGGTCAAAAATAGTGCATTTAATGCTTTGTATAGTTTATTGGGAAATGTGCAAGTGTTAAAGAGTTGTGTCATGTGCCATGTGTCCTATAAGGTTTGTAGTAACTACCACTAACTAAAAATTGTTAGGTTACTCAGAAAAAGATAGTTTTCTTAAAGAAAAGATTGAGTTTGGCACTTATACGACTTCCTTGAGAAGTGTTCCAAATGGTAAATGATCAAGAAGTGTCTATTCATCTCCCTAACACTCACTTATATGTTTGGTTTTCTCTAAAAATGTCATTTTGAGGCCAAAACCAATTTGCTCTCTTTTCACCTTTTTAGACATGCAGAAGTGACTTGCAAGTTTTTGCTTGGTACAACCAACACAAGGGGTTTCAAGAAAAATGCTTCTGGGGGAATATTCTACACTCAGATACCATCATTTCCATATAGTTATAAGGGATTCATGATGCACTTATATGACCTCCTTGGGAAGTGTGCCACATGGTAAATGATTAGGAAGTGTCTCTGAATCTCCCTAACACTCACTTATATGTTTGGTTTGCTATGAAAATGTCATTTTGAGGCCAAAACTGTTTTGCTTTCTTTTCACCTTTTTAGACATGCAGAAGTGACTTGCAAGTTTTTTCTTGATATGGCCAACATAAGGGGTCTCAAAGAAAAATGCTTCTATGGGTGTATTTTACACTCAGATACCTTAATTTCCATATATTAATTTCCATTTTTTTCTTCATACAACCCCATAGTTTGATAAGGAACCCATGTCTACACCATGTTAGACCAGTCTTTCAACTTGTTGCTATTTCTCCTCCATATGTTTGCAAGTTATTTTCATGTGATGAGGATGTGTTGGAACTGATTTTAAGTGTCCTTAGTGAAAATAATGCATTTGGAGAGTTTATTTATCTTTGAATTTGTTTTGGATCCATCCATCAACCTATTCTTGCTCCATCTCACACCTTCTACCTATTTACAGTCAACACACACGTACAGGTGACTTGGCAGAGAATTGAAAGGGTCATTTTGAGGTGCTAGCATTGATGATGAAGTTTATTAAAGGTCCTAGTGTAATTAAGACCCATGATATCCCTTTTTGCAAAGGTTGGATGGCAACATGAAGTAAGGAAACCTTCAAAACATGAAAATGATCGAGTCTTAACACACAATCCCTAAAATCACTAAACAGAGGTCAGAGGGTCTTTTATGATTAGCATATAACATGGTTGAAAGGACTTTGAGACATCTAGATAGATTAATCTTGTAGCCCTTGGTATAAAGGACTATGCCAAGAATGGGGTAAAGGAGATTAGTGGATGATGAAGTTTTAACATCTCAAATTTGCCTTAAAAGCACTAAAAAACTACATTGGTGTCTATAGGCATCTAGGATTAAATGGCCTTTTGATGTCTTGAGGAATAATATTAAACATAACTCCATGAAGGAAGTGGCTAAAATAGTATAAGGAGGCAAAGTGGAACTAAAGGCATCAATAAAGGGTTGAGGTGGAAATCTTGTTCATCCCATGGCCACCTATAGGTACACTTCAAGCATGATGCCAGTAACCTACAAGGGTCAGAGAGGTAGTGGGAGGAAACAATGATTTGTGTAAATTTATGTGGTGCTTACCCCATCTCAAGGTGATTTTAAGATGATACCAATGCTATGTGTCCCATAAGGAATCCAATAAAGCCTTTATCTTCATCAAACCACCTCATTCAACCCCTTTGAGATTATATCTCACTTACAGTAGAGTCCTAAAATGAAAAAGTGTCTCAGTCAAGTTGAAAGGCACTATTTTGAGTTCAAATGAGGCATGTAAGTGAATACAAATAAAATCCATATTGTATGACCTTATATAATTAATAAAGGAGTTAAAGGGTATCATGATCAAACCCTAGTAGGTAGTGAGCACCTACAACAAGGTAAAAATCAATGTGTCTTGGTCCAAGTAGGAGTCAAAGAAGGAAGGAACTCAGTTAAGAGTCCAAAGAGTATATATAGTGAGTTAAAGGTGAGATAAGGTATGATATAGTTCTCATACTTCATGATGAGTCTTTTAACATCATGAACAAGCTCAGTTAATGCAAATGATACCTACAACAAGATCTTAAGAGGAAATGTCTCAGTCCTGTAGGCAGAGACCCAGTCTTAATGGTAAAAAGGTGCATTAGTATGATATTGGAGCTCAGTCTTGGTGAAAAAAAATAAAAAATCACCTCAATGAATATGTTATTGATGTGATAAAAATATTCTTAAGGGGAAAACAAGCTTGCGTAAGGTTTTAGACCCCTATTTTCACTAACAACAGGGTCCAAGCAAGCAAGGGTAAGATGGACATGAACTTGCTTAGGAAAAGAGTTGAATTGATTAACAAACTCAAGATATAACCATGACATACATGACCTTAGAAGGTCATATTATCTATAAGGGAAATAATTGATTAAGTAAAGAGCTTTCAATCATGTAAAACATAGTCCACTATTGGATCTTCTCACACACAATCCTAGTGCACAGAGAATAGTTTTGGAACTTAAGCATTTGGAAGGTCAAATGACAAAGTTAAGAGTTAAAATATTATGTAGATAACCCATAGGAATTGGGTAACCACTTAAAACATTCATCATTGTCTAAGAAGGTAGGGAATTACCCCTTGTTTTGTCTTAGATAGGGGGTACTTCTCCTTATGCAAAACTAGCAGATTTAAAATAAAATGCATAAAAGGATGAGCCAGAGGTTGTTTGAACCTTGTAGGAAGGTTTGGTAAGTTAGAATAAACCTAGAAAAACATGAAAAAACAAAATTGAGGAGGTGAAACCAAACAGGGTGGTCTAGACTCCAAGGGTTGTAGTCATGACACACCAAGCAATATTGAGGCCTAAAGACCAAATGAGGAGTCAAAACCATTGTTAGCAAAGGACAAGTTTCCAAACTGTTGGATCATGTTTTTGAGATGTGGTTAGATGTTTTTGAGTTTTTGGATGTAGAGAGAACCCTCAAGAAACCATTTTGGAGATATGAAGATAGAACAGGCCTACTAAGCATGATAAAACCTTGACGCCAAATTGGAGGTCACTATCAATTCTAGCTTGAGAAGAGCATTCCCATGAGTGAAAACATGTTTGGGGGACCATGATAGATGTGTTCAAGTGAGCTCATTTTAAGGTGTCATTGATGCCTCTAAGTACATAGAGGGTATTAACAGGTGTCATAAACTTCATCCCATGGATTTTCATGGACAACTCATGCCAATTTTGAGACCAGTGTGCAAGGTGCATGGAAGAGCAGTTTCTTAGACAACAGATGATGATGGTTCAATTTCAATTGATTCCAAAAGATTAGGCATGAAACTAATGCATGTAGATGTATGTATGATGTCCTTACATTGTATTCTAATCATTATAACTGGTATTCATCAATTATGGAATGTCCAAATAGAGGCAATCATGAAGGCAATTTTTTCGTGCAAAATGAGGATTTTTTTGCCACTTTTATTCAAGTTTGTGACTTGGATTGACACTTTTTTATCCTAACCTTGCATGGTTCGACCCATATCATCTTGTCATGCATGGATAACTTATATTCTTAGCTTGACAAGTGTCCTTGTGACCCTTGGACTTCTCTTCTTCTCTCACTCTCTCAAAATCTATAAGAGCTGGCCATTTTGGCTTTACATTGGATGCTCCACTTGAGTATGGTGAAGCCATGCTCATTTTTATACCTTTTGATCAATAAAATGACTAATTTTTACCTCTTTTATGACTATTCATAGTGTGTTTCATTTTAATGATTGATTTTGCTTAAGTGACACTCTTGTTTCCTTAGCATGTTAGCTCATTCTTGCAACCTATTTACAGTTGGAAAGCTTCTTCTTGCAGGGCATGTGAAGTGTTTTGGGATATGTAAAGGAATTAAGTGAGTTTGCCTCTTCATCAATGCCATTTAAGGCCTCTTGTCTAGTCTTCCTAGCCTAGATGCTCATCTTGACCTCACAATGTAACATTGATGTGAGAAGTAGTAGATTGAAAGAGTGTATGTTTGGTTTGTTGCTTGGTCTCAAGTGTAATATACATATGGTTGGATGTCATCAGTCAATTTTGTGTATCAATTCCATTAGTTTAGATTTGATTTTAGTTTCTTTCCCCCTTTTCACCCCCCAAAGTTAGTCTCATTTACAATCCATAGTGACATCAAGGGAGATAACCCTATTTAGAGACTCACCTCATCCTTTAGGTTGTGCACAAGCCTAGAGGTGATTCCATTGTGCCACTTGGATGAGGAGAGCCTTGTTATCTCCTCAAATGGTACATATCCAAGTGACAATAGTGTCATATGCTAAACTTGAAAGGTTTTTAATAGAATTCATTTGGGTGAACTTTAAAGGCTTTAATAAGTTTCAAGGAGTTGCTTGGGATGCTTTTTGTGAACTTATAAGAATTGGGAGACCTTGACCTACTAGATGTCAAAAAACATGGTACTACCCTCTGTGTCAAGTGAATCATTCATTCTCTTAATGTTGATGAAGCTTTGAAAATATTTCTTCACCATTATATTTCTCAAGGCATCCTTTTTCATAGAAAACCTTTGAAAGATCTTGGTCTTAAATCTCTTTTGTTCACTCAGGTTCCTGTCAATATTTTAGGCTATTTTTTTACCTCAAAGCATTTAGAAAACATGGAAAATGATGAATTCTAACTTGATTTTGGGATGAATTCTCTCTGAATTCTCTTTGCTTGTAGTGGTCTCCAATCCTTTTTTACTACGATATTCCTTTTTCCATGGTTCCCTAAGTTATGAGCCTTACACTTTTCAAGAAGTGGGTAAAGGTAGTCATAATTTTTTTTTGAAAATGGTCTCAAGATTGGATACCATAGCCTATCCTACATGATAATTTTTAGGTTATTAGTAGTGACCTCTCTTCAAATTTTGAGGTTCAAAGAGCTATCCCAAGTGAACACCTCCAAAATATAGGAGTGCAAACACTCATCAGATGGTGGAATGATTGGAAATCATTTGTGGAGACCCATTTCCACTCGTATAATCCCTAGATTGGTTTTTCATTTCTCTCTCCTTGACACATTCAAGTGGATTATTTGAATGTTCACTAGAAGGTAAAGTCTTCTATAGAGGTCAATGGACAAAGGTTTGCTAGAGTATGAAAATTAATTATTTATCCCAAACAAGTGCATTTACTTTGGTGCATCCTGTTGGGTGAATATTTTGTCACCAGCTAACTGATTGGTAAAATAGGTCTCTTCAACAACAGCATAGGGACATTGTTCAACCAAATGTGCAGGTTTACCACATCAAATGGGGACAAATCTCTCCTCTCATCAAGGGGAGGTTCCCTATAAATATGAGGGGCTATATCCTATATATATATATGTAGAAAATAACACTTAGGGGTAGGAAAACACCATCCATCTCTCTTCTTTCAGAGATGATGTTCAAAACAAAGGAGAAATCTAGATGAAAACACTGAAGGCACTTCTCTTCTTTTAGAAGTGGTCTTACAACAAACAACAGGATTTCTTTCTGATAGGTAACAAGTAACTGGTAACAGGGGGCGTAGTAACCAACAAAAAAAGGTGTAGCATAAAGTCTCCACCTCGACTGCCCAAGAGTGAAATATGAAGGATAATGGGGGCACAAAGTTATCCCAAGATCATTTACATAGAAACAAATAGAAAACACACTAAAGACAATGGTGGCAGCACAAAGTCTCTCCACAATTGGCTTCAGGACACCTTCCTGATTACTTCCACTAGTTCTGCTTATTTCATTGAAATAGACAAGAACACATTCAAGAAACAGACATAAGAACAATCCCCTAAATGACACAAGCTATAACAACACAAAGTCTAAAAGTAACCTGCTTTCTCATTCAAACAAATAAATATGATCAATAATATGAGCTCAAAGTCTCAATAATCGCCTTTCAATTTTGGTAGAGTTTTTCTTCTATAACCCAAAAGATCTTCCTTGTGAAAAGAAGAGATTTACAATATATAGCGGCCAAGAAAGACTTGTCACTTTGTTTCATGGAATGACCCATGCTACATTTAATGCCTTGAATGCATTTTTAGTTCAGTCAAAGAGGCCATGCAGGAACAGGGCATCTACCTTAACTGTGGTGTGTCAATTCATCCCAAAATATCTTCTCCTCTGCATGGGTCATCTGATCTTTCTCCTAATAGATACACATCTATCCCCTCACTTTCCTATCAAGGAAGAAAAATAGGTCGCACCTTTTAATTCTTGTGAGCTCAGATGTCTAATTGGTGGGCTATTTCACCTACTGGAAATAACTTCTACGTAAATATTTCTGGTCTTTCCCTCTTTGTCTCTTCCTATTTTTGTCTTTTCCTTGAATTTGAGCTCTCGGGGCTATCTTCCTAGCTTTGCCGGCTCCTTAGGCTCTTCTCTCAATGGTTCTTCCTTTTGGCCTTAAGGCCTTTGAATGCATTCGGGTCCGTGCTCAAGCTTTTAAAGATCAATGGTTATTTCATTTCTATAAAGTTGACATTTGCATGTCCATCACCATTTGAAAGCCAACGACTAGTTTATTGCCCTGAATTTGACAGCTCTAGGGACGTCACCAGACGTCTAGATTCCAATGGCTAGTTCAAGGTGTCCAATTTTGACATCTGCAGGCACATCACTCCTTGGTCAATTCCTTCAACTTTATTTTCTTTAGATTTCCTTTGACTGAGCTTAGTCTTTGAATCCTTCCAAAGGGAATGTGTCCTTTCAAGCTTTTGGAAAGGTCCATTCCCTGGTTGCCGAGAACCCCCCGCAAGGGTACCTGCCCTTCGGGGTCCTTCGAGCGGCCTTCTTCTTCATATCCTTTGGACAAAATGTCTAAAGGAAATATTTCCTTCGCCTTAGCCGCTTTCCGTCAGGCCTTTTTCTTTCGGGTGAATTCCTTCAAACAAAAGTCTAAAGGAATTCCTTCAGACATTTTGTTCGAAAGAATTCGTCATGTCTTTTGCCTTGAACAAATCTGAAGGAATTCCAACTTTTATACCTTGTTCACTTTTTTGAAGAAAACCTTACCCTTTCAGTTTTTCGCAACGGTCTATTTTGCTCATCATCTGAGCTCCACAAGCGTTGTTTGGTCTCCAAAATTGTCTTTTAGAAAAGTCGCAAAGGTCCTTTTGGCACCTAAGTGCCCTTTGCAAGGGCACTTGTCCTTTAGGATTTTGATCATTCCTTCAGACAAAATGTCTGAAGGAATTCCTTCAGACATTTTATCCGAAGGATTTCACTTGTAAAATTATGCCACAAAAAATCCCTTCGAAAGATATATTTTTTGTTCCATTTGCCCTCTTCAAGGGCACTTGTCCTTTAGGCTTTGGGACACTTTCCTTTGAACCGACCGATTGAACCAACCTAAAAATTTCCTAAGTGTTGGGAACTTATTTCTTTCTTACAGAGTCCATAGTTGCAAGCCTGTAGAGTTCATAGAAATCAACTTGCAGAGTCTGTAGAAACAAGCCTGCGGAGTCCGTAGAAACAAGCCTACAGAGCCTGTAGAAATCAGCCTGCAAAATCCGTAGAAAGCAGCCTACAGAGTCTGTAGAAACAAGCCTGCAGAGTCTGTATAAATAATCCTACAGAGTCTGTAGAAATAAGCTTGTAGAGTCTGTAGAAATAAGCCTGTAGAGTTCGTAGAATTAGCTTGCGGAGTCCATAGAAATCTAAAAAAGCTTGAATAATGGAGAATTTGAATACTCGAAATAATTTTTGAGGAGGGGAATAGAGAATTTTGGCCTGTAGGACCAAAATAGTTCATATGTTGTCCCAAAAATGAGTGATAAATTTTGGGAACAACAGCTGGCTCTAGTTGGAGAACTTCCTTCAGTTTGAAATTTTGAAACAGTTGAGGGGAGTAGAAACCAGAATCTCTGGTGCTTTCAAATATGACATTGGGCTACAGAGTCATGCTACCCAAAAAAGAAAGGTTCCAAAAAATGAAAATGAAAAGCACAAAATATAACTAAAGACTATACAAATATACATATGTATAGATGATCTTATCTGATACTTCAAGGGTTGAAGTGCTTCAGACGCTACCCATTGTGAGACAATGAGAATGGTGTTTCATCCTGATAAACCAACAAGAAACCATTTTGTCCCTAGAATCAGTGATGGGCAAATGGAACTCTCCACTAGGAATCACATTTTCTATGCACTCTTTTTGATTCTCTCTTCTTGCCCCATGGCAAGACATGGTTTCCAATCTAAAAACCATAAATCCTTTCTCTCTTGGTGAAGAGTTTATTTTCTTGACTTTGTCGCTCTTCTGGTCCAGGGAAGCACATGATCTGATTGTCAGCATCAAACACTTTCCAATGGTTAGCTTTATCAGGCACACTTGGTTGAAAGACCAATTTGATAGTGTGCCTATTATCTTTGAAATTGGGGTGAGGAACCATGAAGGTTGCAAGGCCAACCAATGAATTTGCATGATTATGAGGCTCTCTGGGCATTGTAGAAATATTGAAAGCTTCAAAACTTTCAATTTAATCCCATACGAGATTGTGATAATGTCACAATATTTTATTTCTGGTTTGACATAGGTTCCTCACCTGACAAACCATCAGTTCAGCATCTCCTTTAGCATGGAGTTTAACACCTCTATTTTGAGCTGCCTTCAACCCGAGTAACAGAGATTTATACTCAGTAGTGTTGTTGGTGTTGTTGAACTGCAACTTGTATGAAGAATGAAAAATATCTCCTTGAGGAGATATCAACACAGTCCCAGCTCGTGAGCTGGTAGAAGAATTGCTACCATCAAATTCCAAGATCCAAACATCATCAGAAGCTGACCTTACCTTAGATTTTCTTCATTTGGAAGGGAGGATTCCTTTGGGTTTGCACTGTGCTCTCTTATGTCTTCTATTGTTTTATCTAAACCAATTTTTAGATTATCATTTTCAAAAGTTTCATCAACTAGGACAGGAGTGTCTTCAGTAGATAAAAAATAATTACCCCTGCCTGAAGACTCAAACAAAATTTGAGCTTCAGGCACTGATGTCTGAGTGACAACATATTTTGCCTCCTTTTCAGGGAGCAGCCTCTTCATGATGCCTTTGATAGGGATCCTTTCTTTGGACAAGTCCATGCTCAAGTCGCCACCCATATCTTTGCAAAAATTTCACCCAAGAAGGATGTCGTATGAGGCTGGGACGTCGGCCACCAGGACTGTCATCTTGATTCTCTTTTTTGGGAATGCTACAAATGCAAATTGGGCATCCTTGATTTGTCCCAACTGTGGCACTTGTTTGTTCTCCATGGATAAAAATCTCCCAAATGTCTTGATCAGTGTGAGGCCAAGAGATTTTTCCACTTTGGCAGGCATGACATTGTCAGATGCACCTGAGTCTATGATGTAATTGTTCAATTGGTATCCATTTATCATCAGGGAGACATAAAATGGTTCAGTCCTCTTGGGAGCAACAGGAGGAGTAATGACAAGATTGTTTGGGGTGGACATGTTCCTTGGGGGATCACGAGTTACCTTTCTAACCTCTTATCTTGTAGGGATGTTTTGGTTCTTCACACATTGAACCAACTTATCCAACTGCTCAGGGTTGGATTGTAGAAATTCAAATTCAAACATTTGAATTTTAGTTTTCTTGACATGGTCGACTATGTCAAACATCTGAAATGAAAATTAGAAATAGGGAAAGGTAGTTCATCCTTTTAGTTTTTAGGGGGGGAGGACTGATCTACGAAATTGAAGTTGAAGGTGCAGAAATGTTTGGGGTACTTACTTTTTTAGCAATCACTGGGTCTTTTGGCTAGAAAGGTAGAGAAGTTCCTCATTTGGAAATTGAAATTGTAGGCTAAGCTCACTCCTCTAATTTTTCTTTATCAGCTTGTTGGGTTGACTGATTCTTGGACCAGGTGAACACATCATATGATCCCTCAACTGCTTTACCTTCACTTTTGGGTTCATCCTGGTAATTCAGGAAACCAATGTTGGAGTCGCCAGCTGATTCTTCTTAGTTTTATACGAAGAGATCAACGTCATCTTCTGGGTTCAACTCAGGCTAGAAGGAGAAATCTGATTCTACTTCAAGATATCTAATTGTTGAATTGGTTAGAGGTGCTTCAATGGCAAGGTTCCCCCATGGGGGAGGAAGACAATTTGTTTGCCCTTGAGTCTTGGCAAAATTGCCTTGGTATGACTAATTAGAGAATGTCCTCCTTGGTATATCTCTATATGAAGGGGTAGATGACATCCCTTGTTCCATTTGCTTTCTAAGAGCAAGCAACTCATTTTACAGCTTCTACACCATTGGATCAGTGGTGCCTGTAGATGGATATTTAGAGGATGAAGAAGATTTACCTCTGTTAGGATCTCTCCTTATTTTTTTTGCCAAGATAAGGTCATCTTCCACCTCAGTGACCAAATGTTGAGTAGTAACAAGGTCTATGTGGCCAGCCCATCTCAATAAGAAACTCACTTCAGGCAGCTGAGAGTTTATGAAGAAGCATTTGAGATTCTCAGCTATTGGCTGAGCAATTGTAGGAATCCTATTCCTCAGCTTATCAAAATTTGCTATGAAATCCCTCATAGGCTCATGAGGCTCCTTCTTCATCTATGTGAGCTGGGCCAGCAGGGCATGTGCATCTTCTGTAGGCTTGAACCTGGCTTCGAACTTGGCTTTAAGAGTGTTCTAGTCAGTCACAGTCTGGGCCTGTAGATGAGAGAACCAGTCTACAACAGCACCTTGCAATGTTTCTACAAATAGTCTGACTGCTACGTCCTCATACTCCACTCTTATCACACCACAGGCTATGCTAAAAGCTGCAATGTGTTCATCAAGATGAACTCTCCCATCACCAAAGAATTTAGATAAATTCTTCCTTGAACTGTGTGGTAGCTCATGTAGAGGTGGAGTTAAATTGAGTGGGCCAAAAGAGTTACCCCAGGGGCCTTGAACCACCATGATTTGATTATGGAAAGTGGGGATAACAAATTTGGTTGGAGTATGTATAGGCAAAGCTCTGCTAACAGCAGAAAATGAAGCTTTGCCTTGTATTGGTGACCTGGTATTGGTAGGAAGAAGACTCCTAGTTCGTTGAACTTGAAGTTGTGTAGGAAACAAATCAAGATTGCCATGTTACACCAACTCAAAAATAGGGGAAACAACACCTTTGGCTCTCTGGCGTCTAGTATAGCATGGAGTTGCTAGATTGTAGAATAAAAATGGAAAAAAATTGGCCCTGCTTTAGCTTAAAGCTTGAGGCTTCAAACAACTTGTTCTTCCCCAACAGAGTCGCAAAAAATTGTTGGTGTGGAGCTGGCAGAGAATTGACTTTTGAAATGAAACGCTCGATCTCCAGCATCTCTGGTTTTGTAGCTCAGATTATATGATGGAAATGGATAAGGCTATAATGATAATGGATAAGACACAAGTGATGCTTCAATCTGAAGCTTGAGGCTTCAAATTGTGCAAAATTTTTATGTCCCCAGTGGAGTTGCCAAAAACTATTGGGTGAATATTTTGTCACCAACTAATTGATGGGAAAAATAGGTCTCTTTAATCATAGCATAGGGAGATTGGTCAGCCAAATGTGTAGGTTTATCACATCAAAGGGGGACAAATCTCTCCTCTCATCAAGGGGAGGTTCCCTATAAATATGAGGGGCTATATACTATATATATATGAAAAAAATAAAACTCAAGGGTAGGACAACACCATCCATCTCTCTTATTTCAGAGATGATGTTCAAAAACAAAGGAGAAATCTAGGTGAAAACACTGAAGGCACTTCTCTTCTTTCATAAGTGGTCTTACAACAAACAACAGGAGTTCTTTTTGATAGGTAACAAGTAACTGGTAACAGGGGGCATAGTAACCAACAGAAAAAGGTGTAGCACAAAGTCTCCACCTCAACACCCCAAGAGTGAAATACGAAGGATAATGGGGGCACAAAGTCATCCCAAGATCCTTTACATAGAAACAAATAGAAAACACATTAAAGACAATGGTGGAATCACAAAGTCTCTCCACAATTGGCTTCAGGATAACTTCCTGATTACTTCCACTAGTTCTGCTTATTTCATTAAAATAGATAAGAACACATTCAGAAAACAAACATAAGAACAATCCCCTAAATGAAATAAGCTATAACAGTACAAAGTTTTAAAGTAACCTACTTTTTCATTCAAACAAAGAAATATGATCAACAATCTGAGCTCAAAGTCTCAGTAATCGCCTTGTAATTTTGGCAGAGTTTTGCTTCTATAACCCAAAATATCTCCCTTGTGAAAAGAAGAGATTTAAAATATATAGTGGCCAAGAAAGACTTGGCACTTTGTTTCATGGAATGGCCCATGCTACATTCAATGCCTTGAATGCATTTTCAGTTCAGTCAAAGAGGCCATGCTAGAACAAGGCATCTGCCTTAACTGTGGTGTGTCATTTCATCCCAAAATATCTTCTCCTCTAAATGGGTCATTTGATCTTTCTCCCAATAGGTACATAGTTGTCCCCTCGCTTTCCTGTCAAGGAAGAAAAATAGGCCGTGCCTTTTAATGCTTGTGAGCTCAGATGTCTACTTGGTGGGCTATTTCACCTAATGGAAATAACTTCTACATAGATATTTTTGGTCTTTCCCTCTTTGTCTCTTCTTGGTTTTGTCTTTTCTTGGAATTTGAGCTCTCGGGGCTATCTTCCCAACTTTGCTTGCTCCTTCAGCTCTTCTCTTAGTGGTTCTTCCTTTTGGCC
Organism: Torreya grandis; assembly: GCA_037957365.1. NCBI lineage: Eukaryota > Viridiplantae > Streptophyta > Pinopsida > Cupressales > Taxaceae > Torreya > Torreya grandis. The sequence continues at coordinate 4,179,446 of JARHVA010000913.1, forward strand.
TTAAGGCCTTTGAATGCATTCGGGTTCGCGCTCAAACTTATAAAGATCAACAATTATTTCATTTTTGTAAAGTTGAAGTTCGCGCACTCATCACCATTTGAAAGCCAACGGCTAATTTATTGCCCTAAATTTGATGGCTTTGAGGACGTCACTGGACATCTGGATTCCAACGGCTAGTTCAAGGTGCCCAATTTTGACGTCCGCAGGCCCGTCACCCCTTGGTCAATTTCTTTGACTTTATTTCCTTCAGATTTCCTTTGACTGAGCTTTGTCTTTGAATCCTTTTGAAGGGAAGGTGTCCTTTTGGGCTTTTGGAAAGCTCCATTCCCTAGTCACCGAGAACCCCCCGCAAGGGTACCTACCCTTTGGGGTCCTTCAGACGATCTTCTTCTTCATATCCTTCGAACAAAATGTCTGAAGGAAATATTTCCTTCACCTTAGCCGCTTTTCATTGGGCCTTTTTCTTTCGAATGAATTCCTTCAGACAAAAGTCTGAAGGAATTCCTTTAGACTTTTTGTCTGAAAGAATTCATCGTGTCTTTTGCCTTGAACAAATCCAAAGGAAATCTAACTTTTCTGCCTTGTTCACTTTTTTAAAGAAAACCTTACCCTTTTGGCCTTTTGCAACGGTCCATTTTGCTCATCACCTGCCCTATGCAAGGGTACTTGTCCTTCAGGCTTTTGATCATTCCTTTGGACATTTTATCCAAAGGATTTCACTTGTAAACTTTTGTCACAGAAAATCCCTCTGAAAGATATATTTTTTGTTCCTTTTGCCCTTTGCAAGGGCACTTGTCCTTCAGGCTTTGGGACACTTTCCTTTGAACCGACCGATTGAACCAACCTTGAAATTGCCTAAGTGTTGGGAACTTGTTTCTTTCCTGCAGAGTCTGTAGTTGCAAGCCTGTAGAGTTCATAAAAATTAGCCTATAGAAACAAGCCTATAGAGTCCGTAGAAATAAGCCTACAGAGTCCGTAGAAATTAGCCTGCAGAGTTCGTAGAAAGCAGCCTGTGGATTTCATAGAAAAAAGCATACGAAGTCCGTAGAAATAAGCTTGCAGAGTCCGTAAAAATAACCCTGTAAAGTCCATAGAAATCAGCCTGCGGAGTCTGTAGAAATCTAAAAAAGCTTGAATAATGGAGAATTTGAATACTCAAAATAATTTTTGAGGAGGGGAAAAGAGAATTTTGGCCTGTAGGACCAAAATAGTTCATATGTTGTCCCAAAAATGAGTGACATGTTTTGGGAATAACACATCCTATAAAAGAGTTTACTTGTTGATAAGTGCCTTATCTATCTTGGTGTGGACAACCCCTAATGCCCATCTTGTCACCACTTATATTATCTTAATCATATATTTTGGTTTTGCAAACATGCTTAGTTGGCTTAGAGGTGTATTCATACCCTTTTTCAGCCATTTTTTCTAGATTTATGTTCCCCAAACAATTGCACTTATAGGGGATTTGGACATGATACCTACATAGTAAAACTAAAATTGGAAATGTTTTTCATTCTTAATTTATTTTTCATTTTTGGAAATAAAAATGCAATTTTTAAGCATGTTGATCCATATGATTTTTTATTTGTTGTAAATAAATTTTAGGTGATATATAATGTTATGCTATAAATTTAAGTGTAATAAAAAAAGGTATAGCTAGAGGTTAAGCACCTATAGACTTTGATGGGATAATTGGGAAGTTCCCCTTACACTATTAGATGGGTTATTTTGGATACACCTTATTGATGATCATCATCTCAAGTTCATGGATTTGGTGCTTGCATTAGACATTATTCACATAATAAGTGTTAGATTGTTTTAAAACATGCACAATGTCCCTCTTTAGCACATAACTCTCCTAGTGGCGGTGGTTCTACCTTACCAAACACTATTGGTTGGAGTGTGCAACAACAATGAAATTTTACTTGGATGGATTTAGCCATTCCTTCAACTAGACATGACCCAATGGATGAAGAAAAAAAGGACAAATCTAATGACAGGTAGGAGTTGGTACTTGATATAGTAGATCTACCTATTGGTAGTGGTTAGGGCTAGGGTGACAAGCCAAATGATCTTTCGCCACTAGCTTTACTGACTAATCATGTGTCCTAGTTTATATGCTTTTCTAACTTGGTGTCGTTTGGGTTATTTGTCATGCTTTTTTGGATATGTTCAAAATTTCTTATTGAAAATAAATTTTTTATTAAGCCTTTTTCAACTTTATTTAAGTTAAATTATTAGTTTTGTCTTGGTCTTTAGGATCGATTTGATACTCAAAGTGTGATACTATACCACTCATTTTTTATATGATTATTAATGTATAATCTATATTACTTAGATTTATAATGCACCCCTTCATGGTTGACATAAATACTCTATTGTTGATGTTGAAGGGTAACTTTATTGATATGTGTCTTCTCTCAACCAACCAACCACCCCTTATTATAAACCATCTTGTACTTCATCTCTATATTTTTATATTAATATATATGTCAATTCATTTCTAATAAAAAATGTGCTCTATAAATTATTTTTAAAAGTTATCTATTAGTGAATTGTCTCTTCTATTGAAGTGGGTAAATTTCAATTGGTGGATAATGTTTGCTAACAAATAATGTACATAGGTTTAATTCCTTAGATGTATCGAAATAAAAGATGAAGTTGGGTGTAAGCCTTAAGTGACTTTAGTAAAGTAGATACTCCCTAGCACCTTGGTACTAAGTCAAAGAAGATTGATTATTTTTGCACTCGATACCAATGGATTGGTTTGTTCTTAATAAAAAAAGTTTAACGTGTAGTGGAATATTCCACATGGATAACAATGAATAAAATTTAGAAAAAAAATACTTGTGAAGTATTATTATTATTTTTTAGTGAAAGCTTGCAATATATTTCTTAAGATAGAAAACACATTACACACTCAATAAAAATGGAGTGTGGCATGAGATTACACCTCAGCAAAAATCACAACAAAATCACCCTAGGATGAAAATAAAGTCAAAACCACGAGCCCACAAGTAGCATCATTATTAATTTACATGGCACATGTCAATAGAAATAACAAACACATAGAATAAAATGCTAGCCCACCAACACAACTAACCCTAGTGAGGGAGGAGGAGGAGGTGGTGGACTATCTTACTTATCTCCCCCAACCATCACCATGGTGGTGCATAATGTTAAGCATGGGATCCTAGAAATATTCCTCTAATTTTTCTTCATTTCTTTCCTTATTTTCCAATAAGGGGGTAAAATAGCTAAAGAACATAAAATGGGAATTTTCCCATGTACATGCCAACTAGAAGGGACAAATATAGGAGGTTCATAACCAACTTAGGGTGAAGGCCACCCCAAATTTCCCTCTGAGGGTGAGAACCTTTAGTGAGGAGGAGGAATGGAAAATTAAAAATGACTACATGACTTATGTCATCCCCTATTTTTATCCATCCATGCTTGGTCCCTTCTTGGAGGGTCTTATTGATGAGAATCCATAGGAACTCTACTAACATTACATTAGGCATTACCTCGATGGCCAATGAGTGTATGGAGGTGCTCCACCTCTAGCTTCACTTTTTATGCTTACACTTGGATCTGTAAAATGAAATTTGATAATTAGTAGTTATTTTAGCAGTATAAAATTATCTATCTAAATGTTCCTTATTAAAAGAAACAAAATTTATATCTTTCCAAAGCTGAAGAAAATTTCAATGCAAAAAATATGCCAAATTTGCTTGAACTTTGCAAGAAGCATATCAAAATGTCCAAGCAATACCATGTGCCACAAAAAGGGTTATAATCTAAAAGGATAAAAGGAGTGAATCCATTTCCAAAATATTTGATCTCTCACACAAAACCCAAAAATGTGCTTGGAAGACTCGGTTTGTCCACAAGCATGGCACTTGTGAAAGGGAATCCCCATGTGAAGTGATCTATCACCCATTGGTAACCCTTGGTAGAGAATGCACTAGGAAAAAAGGTCATTTTTAGGATCATTTTTGGCACACCAGATCCTTTGGAATCTTATATTACAACATAAGGAATAATTGTTTAGATTTTATTGTTTATTGAGCATCTCCTAAGGAACATTATTGGGGCCTAACCATTGATAAGCTTGATATTCTCATAGGGAATAATATTTGGGGCTAACCACAGATAAGCAAGTTGGGGTTTATTATGAAGCATAAGAGTATAAATATTCCAATTCCAATTATTCCATCACTTAAGTGATGTTGTAATTCTAATTGTTCATAAGGCATAGTCAAAAACATCCATTTGAACCTTAGCAATGGATTCATAATTTTGGTTATTAAGATTAAATTTGGTTTTGATAACGAGCCAAGATTCCCAAGACCTTATCTTTTTGTCAAAAACATCACCATTTCTATGGATGGATTTACAAAAAGACTAAAAATATTTAACCCCATGAGATTTTGCCTGAGGTTTACCATTGTAGTCATGACAAGAGACCCCCATAAAGAGTGTGAGTTGATAGAAAAACATACCTAAATTTGTACCCTTTCCAAACATGCTAGGGTTTAATCATCTCCTAGACCTTATAGATACTCTTTACCGTGAAAATTTTCATAATTTTTATAAGAACATGACCAATCAATAGTGTCTGGGACCCCAAATCCTTCTAGGCCCCTCTTCCATAAGCAATTCCTAGAGAGATATAAATCCCGAGAAGAAATTTCCAAGCTTATTTACCTTCAATAACTCCAGGAACCCATTTGAAATTGAGGGAAACCTCTTGTTTAGAAATGTCAATAATCCCTAACCCTCCAACATCTTTGGGTTTATAATAGATACCCCTAGCTACTCTATGAAAGTCTTTTTTGCCTTTATATTTGACCCAAAGGAAATCCCTAAAAAAATCTTCATCTTTCTATAAGTAGCTTTATAAGGATCTCAACAAGAATAATAGTAAACATGATTTGTTGATAAAACTATGGAGTGAATTTGAAACTTACCCACAATGGAAAGGTGCTTGGTTATCTAGTAAAAGAACTTGTTCTCCATTATGTAGCTAATATAGTTCCACAATTTCACCTAAGAAGCTTGACATGCAAAGGGGATTCTTAAAAACTTAAATATTCCCCATGAGAGATCCATTTCTAGTAGTAGGAATCAAATCAATTGGGTTAAGGGCTATAATATTATCGTTAACATTGAGTATTATCCCATTGGATGTTGGAGCTAGAGACAAGGTAAAAGGTTTGGAGGCACTCCATAGTGTTCTTGATAACAATATATTCTTCCAAGATGATGACAAATTAATCATCATAAAAATTTAGTTAAGGAGATAGTCTTGAGAGGATTGAGGGAGGGATATCCATTTCACCAGGATTATATATGCATAATCCCCTAATAGACATCATGCCCTAACTAAATTTTTGTTTTTTATATATATGATATAAGTAGAATATCCCTCAAATTAAATTTTTACTTTTGGGTGTTAGGACACATTGCTTATGTTCATATGAGAGGCAAATATATGCCACCTCGACAATGATATAATAAAACGTGCATACATTTGGAGAATTTTTTAAAGGCACAAGGATTTAAGGGAGAGGATCTATTACTTGGGCATGGACCAATACTTGGGAGGGAACTTGAGAAAATAATATATAATATTTGAATAATCTTACATTAAAAGTAATTGTATAATTCATCCATTATTGTATAATTTATACCTACTAAAGGTGTAAAGTATCCAATCACATCATGATACATCTAATTTACTACTATAAGCAACTTAATGTACATGTATAAGACCAACCTATTTTTTAGTGTATTTGAAATTGCCTATTTTAAATCAAATCAAAATGTGGCTTTCCCTACATTTAAACACACAAAATGAAATATATAAATGAAATACATGTTAAATAAGCTCTTAAGGTAAATTTCAAGTGTTGATGTGGTGCCATTTAGGTGTTATGAGGATTACAAGTAATGGATCCTCTCCCTTAACGTTATTTAATAATTTAAAAAACATAATCATTGTGTCCTAATAATAATTTCGAATGTGTCATGTGCATAAGCTTCTAAAGGGAACTTTGGAACATTATTTATTACACAAACTTTAATGGAATTGATGAAAGGGATTTTTATTTTGGAAGTGCTTGCAGATTTTCACTTTATAATTTAATTATTACATAATTTTTATATTCCAAATTAATTATTGTATACTTCGAGTGGTTTTAATGGTGAAGGTTTTTATATTTATGTAGACACTCAAAAATGGCCCCTAGTATTTATTAGTAATTGAATTGAATCATTATCGTGTGTTTGTGTATTTATCTATTATTAGTCTAAATTAGGTATTATTGGCCTAGTTTGTCAACTTTTGATGGTCCTTGGCCCTCTCTCACCCTCCTTTAGTTCCTATTTTCTCTCTCCTGTAGGATTCCTTTATTTCCCCCTTTTTCTAGAGTGTTTGTACTCTTATAATGTCTATCCAAAGTGTTTGTATACTCCTAGGGTCTATTTGGAGTGGTTGTACACTCTTAGGGCCTATATAGAGTGTTTGCATGTTATTTAAATGTTTTTTTTAGCCCCTTTTAGGTAGATTTTTCTCATTCCTTGGTCCTTTTTTTTAAAAAAAAATTGACCATTGGAGGTCAGTTTGGGTGTGAATATGATCTTAATTTGAATTAAATTCATTTATAAATACACGTGATTTTTAGTTCATTTAATCATATAAGTGAAATCAAGTTAATTCATGTTCAGATGAATTCATTGAGTAATTAAAAACATTATAGAGAAGAGAAAACATTCATTAGAGTTTTCATTGAAGCACACAAGTTCATGTTAGAGATAGCATTGTCTACTTTAATTATTACAATTACTGAGGTGTGTTATTTTCAATATTCTTACCATAGAGGGGGACTGACAAATATCAAGATAGTTTGTCTATTATCTGGTATAATGTAAACCCCACCCCACATCTTGTTTCCTTACACTTTTCAAGCATTCCAACCTAATTAGAGTAAGAATAAGAATTTTTGTTTTACAAGTGTTTAGAGCAAAGTTGTAAGATTACAAGTGAAGCTTATGAAGACCAGAACTAGGTGGATACAATCATAAAAAAATCAAACCTATCTATGTTTTTTTCCAAAGTGTTTGTATATTTAGACGTTGTCTAAAGCATCCATATGGTCCAAATAACATTTTTTGTTCAACTTAATTTTTATAGGTTTTATTTATCTTACTTCTAGATGCACATTTTCATTTTCATATCTTGACCATTATCATGAGATATCTATATAATCAAGATATGACTCTAAATCTTGCATGTCAACTCCTTTTCTTTGGATTATAATTAATTAATTATTTTAATTATTATTGTATGAAGGTGTTTCACCTAGTTAAATGTTTATGGGTATTCGTGTTATAATTTAATTGTAAACCCATTTATTCATATTACATTTTTGGTGAATGCATGCTCTTTTACACCCTTTTTATGGTTAGATCTTGCTTTTTTTTTTTTATAGATGTGATTTTAATAGGGGTAATTATTTTTCATACTCATTTAGGACTTCACAAAATTCTAATTTTTTGGCCTTTACCCCTAATCTTATATCTTATTTCACATTGTATCAAATATGAATTTATCTAATTTTATAGGGTTAATTACATGGCATGCTCTCAGATCTAATAATCTTTGCTTCCTTGTGTTTGATTTTCTTGATCTCAAGCCCTATTTTTTTTTTTTTAAATCTATTAGATCCTAGTGTGTTTGTAATGGCTTACCTTTTAGATGCATTCTTAATATGTTACAAACTCTTCTATGAATGTCATATCTTTACATAATGATGTAGAAGATAGTGATTATAATGACTATGGTAGTGAGTATAACATTGATGAAAGTTTGGGAAAAAATAAGTTTTACCCTAGTAGATTAAGGTGAATATGAAAATGACATTATTTAGAATTGGTTATATTGACATAAGTCCTCATGATTATGGAAAGCCAGATTTTGAAAGGAGAGAAGCTTTTAGTAAGGGAAACATTTTTGTCCACACACAAATCAAGTTATAAAAATATGGATTTGTATTTATATGTACACAAAAAACTATTCATATTTAATCAATTTATATTGTTTAATAACATAAGAAAACCCTAATGGAAATTATAGGTGGTGATGTTGATTTAACTTCATGAAATCATATTGTTTCAATGTTACTTATTTAAATGTTAATGACAATAGTAATTTGAATACTTAAGTCCTATAATGAATATTATTGGAATGAGAATGAATAATATTTAAATCAAGAGACTTACTTAGAAGAGAAAGATATATTTTAGAACATTAAGAAACATGCCATAGAAAAATATGATGAAATGCCTAGACTTATAAATGTATTGAAATAAGTTGCAAATCAAAAATTATCATCTCATGGAGTTATTTCTAAAATTTATTTTAAATCTACTCAATATTCTCTTGCTCCTCATGTCGCTTCTATTTTTCCTTCTATTTTTTTAAATTTTTTTACTTCTCAAATCTCTCAAATTACTTATCATGTTTATACTTATTATATTATTCACATATATAAACATGCTACAATGCATTCTCAAACTCTTTTAGTTTTTAAGCATGCTTCTATTCTTTCTCATGTGTCTCAAAATACTTCAATTAATATTTTTCCTTCTATTTATAAACAACTTTTTGCTTCTAATGTTCCTTAAATTTCTTTACATATTTATAACCCTTATATTTTGTAAAATCCTTCTTTTCAAAAAAATTCTAATTCTACTTCCATTCCAAATATAGAAATGACAACCATGATGCACATATTGTGCAACTTGAAAAATCAAATGAAAAAAAATTCTCAAGGTTTTCGAAGGATAAATAGTAGAATCACTTCCAATGCCATTATTATTCAAAAATCCAATGCTTTTAAAGTATCCATAGGATCTCTCATGCACACCATTACCACAATGAATCCATCATTACACACACACACAAAAATAATAGACATACAATAATCAGTCATGCATAAGTAATGTCTATGTTCATAACATTCACATAATCCTTTTGTGTTATAAATACAATAGGATTATTTAAAAAATAGGCATTTGAGTTGGTTTTATAATAATTATTTGATTGTTGTGATCAATTCAAATATAGTAGAATTTATTATTAATGTGCACTCAAACAATCTACGTGCACATAATAGTTTGTCCTCAATAATACATAGTAAACTCCCAAATCAAGCTTACCTTCATAAATGAGTGTGTACACACTCACTCCAACACCCTCCCTTAAGAATATAATAGGGGTTCAAAAAAGAGGAAGTAAAGAGACTAATGGGTCCTAACAATTAGGCCTAATTAGGTACATATGTACAAATATATAGTGAAATACTAAGTGTCCTTATGGTAATCAATCCATATTACTAGAATATATGGATTTCAAGTCATTTTAAACACTAAGTCAAATAGGAATTGGTACTATGTATGAGGCTCAATCATTAAAAACCACTGATCATAGAACTGAGGAAAAAAGAGTCACCATAGATGAAATTTGTCATCACAAGGTACTGAAAAACTATTAAACCATAGTGAAAGTAGAGAAGATAACTTATATTACAAGGCATACTAATAAGCACAACTCAAAAGGTTAACATAATTTTTTAGTAAGCGCACTCGATGGAGTGAAGCCCATCGAACAAAAGTGCACTCAATCAATTTCCTTTAATATAAAATGTGTTGCACCAAGGACTAGAAAGGAGAATGGCCCATGAAGAAATATATGTACACACAACCCCATAATGATGAAATGGGTATAATGATTCAAAATATATGTATCAATGGGCAAATCCAACTACTTTAACACTAAAAATCTAACACTAGGCTTCACTAGACTAGTTACTCTTAAGAAGGAGAATTAGATCCACCACAAATATGAAGGAGACTATCAACATCAAAGATATAGATACAAAATATCTCAATAATATGTCCTTAGTGGTGATGGGATAGTCATGACATTGAATAAAAAAAATTCTCATCATGGATCACACACACATGAAGGAATGAACTCCACGACTCTCAATGTAACTAAAAAGTGCTCCCATCCAAAAAAATATATCATCAAATGATGAAATAAATAAAATAATGCATTCAATCTATAGAATATACCATATGTGAAATGAGAGATGCATGATCCCAATAAAATACCTAAAAGAACTCATAAAACTAAGGAACATCAAAAAATAGGAGGAATAATGTGTGATTAAAGAAGCTGAGTGGTGGAGGAACCTTTCTTATATAGTCATATCAAATAATGTTGTCAATGTCACCAAAAATGATCATAAATCCACCCCATATTAATATGAATAGTGGATGAATATTTCTACATATGAGTGGGTGCACAGTCTACAATAAAAGAATGTGAGGTAAAATCCAAAAAGGTGTTAGGATGATCAGTTCTAAAAATTGTGATCTCCAATGTCTCAGGCCTAGGTGAAGGTGAAACATAGTTCATATGTATCCTAATATATTCATGAAGAGAGGAGTGAATAATGGATGGATTTTTATCAAAAAATGATCCCAGTGAAACATCTGCATCATAACTATTGCCATGTTGATCAAAACACTTAATAGGCCAAACAGGGTTAACAATGCCATGTAGTTGTTTCCCAATACCCATAAGTATAATATTATGACCCATATAATGAAGCATGCAAGATCCAAAGACATTGATATGTATCCCAAAATAGGAAGGCATATAAGCAGTTGAAACTAGAGTGGGATATGTAGAATGTACAAAAATAGTAGGCATATAAGCATCAACTACAATTGAATAATGGGTTTCTCAAGATCTGGTAGGTCATATATAAAATCACATCAAAATAATGCATGTTATATTCAAGGTTACATGATGGATTGGAAACATGGGCATGAATGTCCAACATGTCAATTTAGTGTTGTATGCTATTAATTTTTTTTTGTAAAGAGTGAATGAGGGAACCCTTGCTATGAATGAGAGAGTGTAGAAATTAATTTTGCTTCAATAATTTCCTATTCACTTCCTATAGTGCTAAAAAAGATACCTTTATAGAATGAATAATAGGATAAACAATCATGGTATCATAATGTGCATCTATATGAGCAACATAAAGAGGTGTATGTTCCTTTTTTATGTCATCAATAAAATATGTTGTAAGTGCATCATCCTAACAAGACATATCCTTACTAGTAAATGAAGAAGAATGAAGTGGAATATGAGGAGATGGGGTCTTAGAGGATTTAGAAGGCACTGAAGACTCATTTATCTCCTCAAATAATGTTATAAATTTTTCCCAAACTTTTTTTGGTGACATGGCATCTGTCATGTAAAAGTGCAAGCTATTAGAAACATTGACACTTTTATCAAGTCAAGAGCCTTTTTTTGCATGAATTCAAGCCAAGATTTATCTTCTTTTGAAGTAAATGAAAAAACATCATCTTGAAAAATGCACCACAAAACTTTGAATTTGTAAAAATATCTTCATTTTTTTATATGTTGTATTTGAAGGTGTTGAGGGGATTGAAGAATAGGGTCTCCATTGTCGAATGCAAAATTTAGGAAATAATAAAACTCACATAAAAAAAAATTACTTAAGAAGATACAACATCTCTCCCAAACTGGTTATAAGTATGTAGTTGTTTACAATTTTTTGGCTCAAATGACACAATTACAAATAAGACCCTCCCAAAAAAAATGAATGTCGATCTTTGTTGAAAATGTGTCCATGATAATGATATAAAAGTACAATGTAATTTCAAAAAAATGGGACGTCGAGATCCACCAAAAATGTATCTGTAAATACATTTGTGGGATAAGTGCAATGAAAAATGATCTCCAAGAATGAAGGTGAGTGTGGAGAGAAAGAGCAACAAATATGTTTGTTTTACTTGTGAGGGGGTTTAACCCCCTACTAGACTGGACCTCACTCTTTGGTCAAGTAGACACTCAAAATCAATTAAAAGTTAGGCCAATAATGACCAAAGGTGAGAAAAATAGCTTCTCATAAAAAAAATCCCATCAATACCAATGGTGACCTTTGAAGAGGATAAAATATGTCACAATTTATTTTCCCTTTTGATAATATCCTCCAACTTAAGATTGAATGACTCCATTTAAATATGCATATGATTTGGTTTCACAACAACTGCTTGGTTATTATGATCAACTTAAATATAAGATGATCTATTATTAATGTGCATTTAAACAATTTATGTGCATATAATACTATGTCCTAAAAAATACATAACAAACTCCAAAATCAAGCTTAGCTCCATAAGCGAGTGTGAACACACTCACTCCAATAGTTCTTTCAAACCCCTTGGCTCATGAAGTGATTTTTAACCCATTTCTTATAGGATTCATTGCTCCAAAATTTTAAGTATTTGATGGAAAGGGTGATCCTTCTCATTAGATTATATCCTTGTATGCCTCATGTTTATACTTTTCTAATGACGATAAATTATTAACTAAAATATTTTTAAGGAGCTTTAAGGATTATGCAATTAAATGGTTATATTCTTTACCATTTATGTCTATTCATTTTTTATAACCTTAATTGAGTTAATGGCTCAGTTTCAAATCAATATTGGTCACAAGTTTACAATTTGTGGACTTATCTCAAATTAGACAAAAATCCAATTAGCACATTATATTGTGTGTTTAGGTTTAAGACTATGGTTACAAAAATGAATTATAAGCCATGTGACAATGAGATTCTACGCCTATTTTTTGGTATTTTATTGAACTAATTATTAATTAAAAGGTTATGTTCAATTCTTATGCTTCATTAGATGAACTTTTTCTTGTTGTTAGAGAATGTGAAATCAATCTCTTATATGCAAATATTCTTAATCATTATCATAATGCCTACGCATTTACAAACTAGTCAAGCATTAATACTAGAAGGAATGACAATTGTTTTCCCAATGCAAGAGAATCCCCAAAGAAATAACAATCTTGCATCGTTGAGGATGGTTAAGTCTAGTTTTGTGAATAATCCAATTTGTAGGTCATAAAGGTGCAAATCTATGGGCAAAAACTTTGGATGAATTATGGTGTATACAAGATGCACAACAAAGGCATAAATAATTCATTATAACAGTTTTCCAAGTTTTGATAGAGGTATGGAGTGCATAGTATTACCATTAAATATAATATTAATAAGTGTGTGTTAGTATGCAAATGTTGGTGGTGCAAAATATGGTCATAAGTTTTGAAGTTATGGGTTCACAATAAGGTTCGTAAGGTGCACAACTGCACAATGACTTTGGAGCATGGACACAATGAGATAAAATATGAATTTTGGTAGAAGACATTTAGGTGCATATAAGAATAGAATGAGCTTTCTCACAAATCACATAGTTGTGCAAATATTCTACACAACTTGATCAAGAGAAAAAATAGAGAAATTTACACAGAGGCTTTCATGGTGGTGCACATGGACAGAGTCACATAATACTAGAAAATAAGTGCACAGAGATGATAAGTGTAGGTAAATTGGAATATTATAGAATAAAGTATTTAAAACATTAAATTTAATGTACACCAATCCACATGGAGAGTATGATAAACTAGTAGAACTGGTAAACATTGTGACATACACTTCTATATATAGCCTTGTTGTTCCAACAACTCTAATTAATGTTTTGGTTGCACACCCCACCAAAACATTAAATAGAGTTGTCAGAACAAGAAGTCTATATAGAGAAGTGTATGTACAAAATTTTATAGTTAGATTCACCCAAGAAAAAAAGGATATCAAATTATAGAAATAGAGAGAGTTTGAGAGGGAAATTAACACATGTATCCTTAGATGTTTGAATGGATGTCCGAGTGACTCTATTGATTTAAATAAAAGCTCACATGTTGTAGATTGATTCAAAGGATAACCTATATATAATTTTTTAGAATGGGAGATATGGATCTAAGTCTGAAGACTAAATATTGAGAGCTAAGAGATTCATTTTGTAGATGTGAAGCATTAAATCCATAAGTTGTAAGGTTGTGCTTAGAATCATTGTGACCGATCACTTCATTAATTGAAAATAAGTATTTATTGATCTTATATGTAATCCTTTGAGTGGTTTTATATGATGCAAGACATCCCTTCACTGGGACTCCTAGCTATGACTACATCAATTAGTATTAGAGTAGGCTATACATATGATAGAAGAAAGGTGACAATTTAAATCGAAAAGTGAGCTACATAAGATTATAAACTAATATTTCATAATAGTAACTTCATAATGGAGTGTAGGATTATGTCTAAAGAGATTAGCAATAAGATGCCTAGTAATGTTGGTCATGAATAATTTGACATAGTGACGGAGTTGAGGGTAGTGCCTAGTGTGTGCGAGGTGAAGTGAAACATTCACAGATAGAATGAATTATATGCCAGAGAAAACACATAAAATTAGAGGCTTTATAATCTAAGGAGTGATATTCAATTTCAAGAGGAAATCATTAAGTACATTTACATGCACATGTAGGAGAGGTAATATGCGTGATAAAACAAGGTTACACATGAGATGTGACTCAGAAAAACATTTATAGGGTTAAAGCACCGACAAATCACTAACAAGGAGGAAGTCCATGCTCACAGAAGAGAGGGGACACATATTCCAATAAGAGCATAGGGTGGAAGGTGTTTTTATTTTTTCTCCATTGCTTATAATGGGTAGAAAACAAATTATGAAGAATCTAGGTCAAAAAATTGTAAGGTGAGAGGTGCCAAGATTTATAGATCTCAAGGAAGATGGAGAATGTAACCTATATAAATCACACACTATAGAAAAGGATAGTGTAGGTGGATATAATGATGGTTGGAAAAAATAATCCCATGAAGAATGTATAAGAAACCTTTATAGAATAGAAAAATGCAAAGGTCTTAGTGTGCACATAAAATTAGCCTAGAGATTAAGCACCTATATTTTTAAGGAGAAAAGGTCATGAAGATTTAAGGGATTAGGTGTTGAACCTGTAGCACTATTTTGTGTACATATGTATTGAATACTCCAAGAAGGTGGATTTTTCATGAGGAAGACTATGTAATAGCACAAAAGAGAGTTGGTGAGATCTCCAACATAATATAAAATGTATAGGTGGGCAAAAGGTAAAATGTTTGGATCAAATGGTCTCAAAAATATTATGTCAGTAGTGCACCAAAAATATCAATGAAAGTGGTAGAGAAGACTCAAAGTATTAAGGCACAAAAGTGCAAAGGAGGATAATATTTCCTTAAAATGAATTTTGGAGGATACGCCATCATAGTGGCACATAACTATTTTGAGGAGCAATGGAGAGGAAGAGGATTGTATGAAATTATTAGAAGATTAAATTATCAAGGAATATTAGGATAGAAGAAAAATCTGTTGACCCTAAAGAAGGAAAGGCTCTAGATGATTTTTGGCATGAATAGACTTCCCTAGAGGAAACACATGAGAATGAAAAAGTAGATCTATCTTTTGAGAAAGATGTTATGGAGGATATGGAGGAAATGTTTCCTTGTGTGAAACCAAAATTTATTTTTCACAATAGATAAGAGAGTGAGTAGCATGTATTTGAAGACATGTCTAAAGAAGAGCTAGAACAAGCACTAGCTAGATAAAAAAGTGTTGCGCAAGAGAATTGCTTAAGAAATACTGAAAAAGATGAAGGATATCATTCATGAGGTATAGAGGAGGAGAGAGAGAGGTGTTGGATCTTATTTTCACAAGACGTATGTTTAATGCCTAAAGGATTAATATTGAAGAGGAAAAGTTAGCCTAAAACTGAAGAGTTGTCCAAAACGCAACCAAGTATCATGTCAAACATAATAAAATTCATGTGAAAGAAGGAAAGATGGAATAAAACTAGATAAGATGAGCTTGGTCACATAGAGGCCAATTCCATGTTTAATGAAGTATATGCACACTGAGAAGATAATTTTGGAGTCATTTAATTTTCCATCTTCCCTTTGAGTACTCAATCTCAACCACACATCTTGATCTCAAATCAATAATCCACATTCAAAGGAGAAGCCTACTCACTCTATCCCTTGGCATTTAATTCTCCATCTTCCCTTTTAGGACTCACTCTCAACCACACATCTTGATCTCAGATCGATATTCCGCATTCAAAGGAGAAGCCAATAAATTAAAAGGCATTATTCTAATTCAAACAAGTTTTTTTTGCTAAGTATATGCTTCTAAATCTTCAACAAAGCTTCAACCAATATTCTAATTGTTTATCCAAATCATCCATAGTGCAAGGGGAAATGTCATTGAAATGATTATGTGAAATTAATAAAATACTTTTGAAACTACATCCAATAACCCTCATGTTTATTTTATGGTGAGGAGAGTAAAAGGAAGGTATAAAATTGTATTTTTTTATCTTCCACATCATTTGTTTTCTCTTTTCTTTGTCTTGCTCAATTAGAAGATATATGATTAAGATTAGTTGTATGATTTTCATTTAAATTTTGATTTCATAACAATTAAAATTAACCCTTTTTAATTGTGTGTTATAGGAACTATTGTGCCAACTTTCTTGTGGTAAATTATTTATTAATAGATAAAGCTAAAACAAACCTATTACAAGATAACTTGCATGATAATTTATGTCTATAGATTGAAAACTAAATAAAGAAATTTAATTAAAAACTAAGTAAACTAAAAATAAACTCAAATATGACTAAAATTATATTTAAGAAAACAAGGTTGACTTATTGACAAGACAAGGCCAACATGCAAGAAGCCTTGCATAGCAAGTAAAAAACTCATGCAACCTAGTCAAGATAGGCACCCCACATCCATAGAAAATAAGAAATTGATTAAAATAACATAATTTTTTTTTAGTTAACTAACTCTAAAAAGTGCACCCCATCTCTTGGGCATGAATGGATAAGTTCTTGAGTTCAATTAAGTACACATCCAATGAACTACACTCTAACTGACACTTCTAATTGTTTTTAAGGAAATTCTTGAAAAGTGTCCAAATTTAACCAAACAACTAATCTAGAACATAATTTAATTAAATAACCTTATTAAACGAATAAAATACTAAATAAACTAAATATAACATTAATAATCAAGTGCCTATATTGGCATCATACTCAACAAAGTGTTTTAACCTCACAATAAATGTCATTAAAATATAGTTATTCATTTAAAAACATTTTGTCTTTGATAGGGGTTTGAATAATCTATTAAATATGTGTTTTCTAAATATAATGATTGGTAAAGTAACCAATACACAATAGCTCTAAATTAAACCACCTAATCATGAATATTCTCATGCAATGTTTGTTTGGTAAATGTTACATGCGCAAAGTAGCTCATGGGCACTACTGGAAATGAAACGTGTCAAGAAAGCTTTATCTAACACATGAAAGGAATGTATGGATCCACTAGATATGATATGAAACTAACTCCATGCATATTATATCAAGATTCATAGAAATATCTTGATTAATAATGTATCAAGATGGGCATTATATCCAAGAGAAGCATAGAAGGTCTTGACGTGCTTATAGGGATCTCTAAATCCATGGAATAAAGTAAATTTAGGCATGATAAACCATGAAAAATATGAGAGATTACAATTATATAGAATATGGGGTTTGATATCATAGCATGAGAACCAAACCTAGCGTTATGCTCAACAGAGCCAAGAGATAAAAGTCTAACTTTTCATTGTAATTAACCTATTGCACCCATCATAGTGACTATTTTGGAAGTTGGTATAATTTTAACATGAATGGGAGATTTGAGGCCCCAATTTTCATAGTGCTAGTTTTGTTGGAATTTTTGTTATTGTAAATATGTCCTATTATGAAATGCTCCTTATGCCATTTGAGAAATAAGACATTTATTATTTCATTATTACTGATACAAAAGATTTTATGTTCTTGATCATATTAGTTGTTTATATGAGTAATATTCAAATGCTTATTGTGGATGATTTCAATTTGAGTATTAAGATGCATACTACATTATTGTATTATTTGACCTATTAATGATTTATCATATGATTTGAGATTATGAATATATGAATGTTAGCATGTTGAGATCACCTCATGTGGATTACTAAAGTGTTGTGCTTTGGATATTTTACATATGCATTTTGAATTGTTTGATATTACTTGATATGTTTATATTCAATATATTCAACTACCTAGGGTAGTTCAATGTTATGTGTGAAATGATGTCCAGATGATAGAAGAGGCTAAGTGAGGGAGCATAAGTACACCATTGGTTTTATTTTTGTAGTGGCTTTAAGACTCCCTTAGATTAAATTCTAATCATAGTGTTATTGTTTGATCTAGTATTTATTTTTGACCCTCTTTGACCCTCCTATCACTATTCACACCCACATGACACTATTCGTTACCTTTTTACAGGATATTATAAGTCACCTTCACATTAAATCAAACTATAAAAGAAATATGTAAACCACTTAAGTGGTCCCCTTAACCACGCGAGAATGGGAATTTAGACCCATGTTTGTAATTTGATATAAATTGTTTTAGAGGTGGTAATAAGTGCATTTAAGACCCCTTCCAACCAAAGGATTATGTAATATTTTTCTTAGAGTTATGAATAAGTTATATGACAGCCTATGTGCCCATTTATGGCATGCATAAGTGATAACATTAATGGGTATGTGCAAGTCTTTTTTATCCACATGAGTGTGTAAGGTGAGTTAATGCTAGAGAATATTTTTTGGAGAAAATCCAAGGAATGAGAAGAAACAAGTGTCACCTTCCCATTGACCATTGGGTTGGATTGTTTTATTTATAAGAGTAAGGAAAGCATTCCTTGGAGGAAAATTTTCTTTATTTTTAGATTAGAGAGTTGAGGAGAGCTTGAGGAAGGAAAGGAGGAGCTTAGATAAGGAGTAGGAGAGCTTGGTTTAGGAATGAGCTAGTTTGATTCCAACACTTGTAAGAAATGCCCTTATGTAGAGCCAAGAGGTGGAGTTAAGGTAGGCTTCCATCTCACCCATTTAATTATATTTTATTATTTTAAAAGAGATATTTTAATCCTCTTCTTGTCTTGTGCTTTGACAAGGATGTAAGGTCATTTGGCTTACCCTCTCTTCTTGTTGTTTTCCATGGCCACCATGTGTATTTTTTTGCCTCTTTTGGTTTGGAGATGCAAAATCCATCCATTTTTTGTTGGCTATTCTTATAGTCCATTTTAGAATTTAAAATTGTATCATCATGTTGCCCAAATAGGCTTAGATTATTCTACATGGTATGTGCCTTCATGTGGAGGTTTTGGGTAAGGGAACCAAATATCAAGTCCTCCTATGAAGCTACAGTGCATGGGGTTTATGAAAATGGAAACCCCCACTTTTCTAAGTTCTACCCATGGCAAGAGAGAAGGGTTTGGACAAGTGAAAAAACTCTATAGTTCTTCTCCCACCCACATAATGTGGAAAGTGGAAATTATCATCCATAATGGGTGAGAGTGGAGTCTTGATAAGTATTGTTTATTTGTGTCTTCCATGTGTGTCTTTTACCTTCTTATGAGAATTATTTTATTTATATAATGTGGGTTTTGGTTTGGAATGAATGTGGAAGACTCTTGCATTAATGAAGTTGTTAGTTGAGACTTCGAGTTGTATATTTAATTGAGTTTGATAGATTTCCATTATCCACCTCTTTATTTACTTATATTAACCTACCTTAAACCATTAGTATCATTCATACTTGGAGATCAAATTTATAGGCTCGGGAGTGCTTAGGGTAGCCCTCTGATAATATAAAAAGGATGGAAGATGAGACCCTCCTTGGCTTCGCCTCGCTCCTACACTTAGGAGCTTCTTTGGAGACTATTTTTCTTTCATGGATTTGAAAATGTAAATGACATGAAAATTATTATTAGTTATTTTTAAGTCATTTTTATCTAAAATTCTATTGTAATAATTGTGAAATATAAGGAAAAATATGATGTAATTTTTTATAAGCTTTCATGCATTAGTTTTTATTGAAACGTTAGTTGAAATAAAAAAAGGTAAATGTAATGGAATAAATTTTCATGATTTGAATCAATTTTTTAAAATTAGCATGAATAATTTCATTCGTTATTTTTTATAGTTTATGAAAAACAAAGTTAAAAGCTTCTCTCATATTGCTTGTTTGGATGGATTTTGTTAAGCCTTAGAAGGGCTAGGTTCATTCAAATAATTTTAACAAAAGATTCAAGATTTCAATTTTCTCAAATTCAATTCTAATGAAAAATATTATCAATCAAGGCTCTTGTGTATTTTATAAATTATGGTTTAATTTTTACAATATTTAGAAGTTAAACTACTGAATTTGCCCTAATTCCCTTTATAATTAACTTAAAAATCATGTTTTTTTTCACATTAAATGAGGCAAGTGATCAAAGTTATTTTAGATGAAATTTTAAAAAATTTAGAACCTATTTCTTTTTTTTTCATGAATTTAGGGCTTATAGTTTGTTTGTTATGATTTTTTTAAATCTTGATGTTTGTAGGGTGCTTTGAAGTTTGACAAGCCCCTTGGAAGGGCACATACCTTTTATTTGTAAGGAACCTATCTATAGATTTGGTGATCATCCATATGACCAAATGGTGATAGGTTAGGGCCCTATGGGTTGATAGATATTCATGGCAGTCATTGCCACGTTAATTAATAATGGCATTGCATGTGAGCACTGCCATGGAGTTCGAGCGGTGTAGGGAAATAACGTGACTTATACTCACCGCATGTTTTTAAAGCCATGGGGGCGGTCAACCTTAACCAACCTTACCACCTAAGTTTATTTAATAGTAAGATTCCATTTTAATATTATATATATATATATATATATATATATATATATATATATATATATATATATATAAACTATGCCATTTTTAAGTCGATGATTATGCATATTAATTTAAAACTATATTTATGGAAACTTGGAGACTCAAAAGTTGGGTAACTTAAAAGGTATCCACCTCAATTTTTTCCTTCCTCTGCATGGAAGACATTTTAGGGCTTGAAAGTCCATATTTTACAAGATATGTTTATTTTGTCTAAAAGAGGTCTTCTTTTTTTCTTTTTTTCTTTTTGACTTTTTTTTTTTTTTTTTTTTACATTTGTGGGTTCTGAAAGTTATGGGATAGGTTGATTTAAAATATAACCCTCTTTAATTTTCTTTCCCCTTCCATTTGAACTAAAAATCAAAGTTTACAATTTAAAATAAAAAATAGTTTTTTTTTTAAACTTTGTTGGCAATCATTAATAGTTGTGGTGGATCTTAAAGCTCTCAAATGTTTTTTGAAAACTATAGGAGCTTGGATCTACGAGGAGTCTTTCTAAGAAGATGGATACTTGAAAAACCAACCCAATCATGTTTATATCATTATAAGTTTTCAAATTAAATAAAATGGATAAAAGTTAAAAACTTAGAGACCCTATTAATGGAAGTCACACAAGGATAAGGAAAGAGAAGAGGGATGACTATAGACTAGTGATCCTTCAAAACCTCCTTCCTCTTCTTCAAAATCTAAATTTAAACTTAAAGAGTGATTCAAAACATGTATTTCCCTCTTTAAGTATTTCTTGAGTTTCTTCATCTTGACCAAATCCAACAGTTGAGATTGAATAGATCCAACAGCTGAGATGGAGTGTTCCATCCTAAAAGAGCTAAGTAAGGACACTTTAGACCCCTTTTGAGGTCATATGAGGAGGATGAGTCCTCATTTTAAGCACATTTCTAAAAAGGTAAGTCAATTTGAAAATAGATTCAATTGTGACTTTAGGTGTGAACTAAGTCCTATGATTGGCTATAATCGCTTGGGATCCCCCTTGAGCTATGTTAAGAGATTGGCTGAATTGTTTGAGCTAACATTCCTTATAAACCTTGGGGCTATGGGGTCTAACAGGTTTTTTTAGAGATTTTTATGCTTGTATGAGAGCCTATAGGTTGATTAGAGTAAGTGGGGCCTGCATGGTCATGTAGAGATTGTACACCCACTTCCACATTACCACCCGTATCGTTTAGACATCTGAGGTTAATTGTATGATGTGTGTATATCGTGCCATTAATATGGCTAGCCAATGGAAAATGTAATGGTGTAGAATGTGCATTGTACATATTCAAAAAAAGGCCTAATTTTTTGTGGTTACAGTAATGCAAAATTTTGGGCATGACATTTTGGTATCAAAGCATGGTCTTAACACTGGGAGCTCTAGGTAACTTTTCATTTTATTAACTTGTCAATTCTTGGTAGTTTTTTACTATTGATAACTTTGGGATCATTACTTTCAATTTGATCTGATATTTGTCCTTTCATGTGCAGTATTGAAAATCCTATAGATCCACTTCTAGTTTTGTAAGGGCCAATAGACCTCAGGTCACAAATACTTCAAGCCATGTAGTAGATGTTTGGCATACTACAAGAGATATTTCAAGCCATATAATAGGTTTCTAAGGGGCACTCTCCACAACTATCATGTGGGAGACATAGATCAGTCAAGGGAGAGACTCAAAAGACCCATATCATGATACATTATATATTAGAGGGAGACATAAATAAGATTATATCTTTTAGCCCCTCACATCTATGTATGAAGGGAAATAGAGAAGATTATTAATGTAGAGAAGAGCACCAAGAGAGGTGAGGTTATGACCTTCCTCATAAACTAGCATTGGGAGATCTAGTCAATGACTTGATCCAACTATAGCCACCTACTTTTGATGGCATTCATGAGGGTTGTATCACTAAGGTATGGCTAGCTAGTATTCCCAGATGCTCCACCCTATAGGATTATGATTCCAATGGTAAATCACATTTGGCTATGCACCTTCTAAGAGGCACATGGAAGATTTGGAGGGAGGTCAGGAAATAAAAGATCCATTTGACCCTATACACCACTACTTGGGAGATATTAAGGAGTGGTTTAGAGACCATTACATATCACCGAGCCATATATAAAGGAAGATGGATGATCTCCACAGGCTTTGGTAGAGGATCAATATAGTGGCACAAAATGGATGTTCTCTCCTTGGCTTGCTATAATACATGGACTATGATACAAATGAGGCTACGTAGGTGAATTATTCTATCATAGTCTTAAATGTATATCTAGTTGGCATGGTATGCATACTCTCTCCATAGACCTTAGTGGTCATGGTGGAGAAGGCTTATATTATAGAGGAGACTCAAGGTAAGTCCCAAGAGGATCAAAAGAGATTCTAAAGCAAGTTATAGTCCAAACACAATACTAGATCACATGGTACACAACCCAAATCCAGGGAAAGTTAGTGCCTACCCAATTAGCTCAAGACCCTCTCATCAATAGTACTTGAGTGACCATCCTGACTGCAATACTCATGGATTCTAAAGAGGTCATAACTAAAAAGGATAAAACACTAAGAGGAGATAAGATAGACAAAATGTTATATATAATATTAAGTTGGCATAGACTCAATAGTTAGTGTAGGTAGGACATTCAAGGTCTATAATTACAGTTGGATACTAGACGATTGGAGCCACATCGAGGTGAGATCACATTAGGGGTACATGTTATGATTTTGGATCACTACAAAATTATGAATTAGATTGTCCATGGAGATTATCAACTACCACAAGGCAAAAGGCTCTAATGTCTAAGTAAATATTAGGTGATGTCGGTTGGGGCTACAAGATGTATGTAGTGGTAGATAACTAGTAAGTAGAACATTGTGTAATGGTCATTAAGACCACATGTGTGATTAATAGAGTATCTATTATAGTGATATTTTATTATAGATTATTAAATTCTTTTATATCCCCTTTCATTTTACACTTTTGTAAGTTGGTGGCTTCAAGACAACATGAGAGTTGGGAGGTTGAGTTGGCCATTACAGACAAGATGTCTGTTAGTTTACTAGTGAGTTATTGTGTTATAGATTTGAGTTAACTCCCCACCATGATTGGCTTATGGATAATACCTTTGGGGAAATAGGGATTTATTTTGTGTGTGGATTGGCTTATTGTTAGGATGTGGAGCTAAAAGCTTCAACTGGTGCAAACATGGAGGAGGTTGCTGAGTTCTAGGGAGACCGGCGTCGGCGGGTTGCAGTGCAGAAGGAAACCGACATCGACAGGTGTGAGCTGAAGACAATCAGTGTCGATAGGAGGTTAGCCGACGTCGGTCACCTCCAGGCAGACAGGGACCGACGTCGGTCACTTGTGGCGGTTCCAGAACTGTTCGTTGCACGAACAGTTAGTTCGTTGAACTAAGAGTTTGCATGTAAAGGCTAATTATAGTCTTGAATTGCGTGTCTAATTATTATAATTATGATAGTCTAATTATTGTAAGCATGAGATCTATATATGGACTCATGGGCTGTATTGTAAACTCATAGCTAGAGAGTAAGAGAGCAATAAGCTCCTTCTGAGAGAGGAGAGCAATGTTGTGTTCCTCCTAGTGCCACAGTACCAAGGTGGGTACTAGTCTGGAGAATCAGAAGGGTTCTTCGTATCTGTATGATCTTAGTCAGCAGGTTAGCATGGCTTCTTTTGGAGATCTACAATGGTGAGTAAGGTCTAATGATTTGCAGGTAGCAGTAGAGAGCAGGAGATCTACTTGGAGTACGGTTGTGTACTTGGTGTACTGGCAGCGTGTTACTGACTGGTTGGAGAGGTGAACATCAATTCTATATTGGAGTTGATTGTTGGGACCAAGAGAGAGAGGGAAGAAGGTCTTGAGGTGTGGCGAACCTTTGAGGTGGAAGAAGAAGTGGCATCTTCTTTATTGTATATTATTTTGAGTGATTATTAATACAATTGTGTATTGTCTCTCATATTCCTGTGTTGTTTCATATTTCTAGTTACTTATTGATTCTGGTTAAATTCTGTGTTTAGTTGCTAATACAAGAAGTAATCATATGTGCTCTATTGGTGGAGCAAGATCCTGATAAGTGGTATCAGAGCCTGGTTGTAGGTTCAAGAGCTGATACCATCAATTGGTATCAGAGCTTTTGGTTGGGTTGACTAACAGGTGGTTTCAAATCTGGTAGTGTTTTTTTATTACAGGTCACTCTCAGGGGTTTCAGATTGAGTGGGAGTATAGCGATGGCAAAATAAAGTAAGCTACGAATGGAGAAACTGAATAGCATGAATGGTCTGATTGATGGAAAGAAAGAGCAGGTAAAGGGAGATTGTTGATCGATAGAAGATCAGCGTGTAGAAGCAGATGTTGCAGGGGATGTTGCACAGGTTGCTCTGGATAAAGTAGAATCTTTGTTTACAGATTCTTTTGCCTCTTTCCATGCAGCCTGAAATAGAGCATCTTTTCATGGGTATGTCTTTGGAGACTTTGGAGAGATTTAATTAGGGATTGGAGAGCCTTGTCAGATTATTGACAAAGGGGAAGTGAAGCTGAAATTGCAGACGGATGACACATAGTGGTTGAAGGAAGTCATGCAGGTACCAGTCTTGGAGATGAGTCTAATTTCTTCAAGAAATTTGGGTGATGAGAGATGTACTGTAACTCTCACAGTAGATATACTTGAATTAGATGGTGGTAAGAAAGTAGGTATCCTTTATCTATCTACTTATAAAATTGATTCACCTTTTGTTACAGAGATGTGGCTTCATAGGCTTGGTCACATATGTAGGAGGGGAATGCATGTTCTCAAGCGGAAGACAGATGTTTTTGACAAGCTAAAGAACTGAAAAGCCTTGGTGTTCATGGAGGAGATGACAGACAGAGATCAGTTGAGTGGACTGAATTATTCTAAGCAGGGCTGTGTTGATTTGAATAGGGTTTTGATCCATGGAGAGCTTGTGGGTAAAAGGTTATCACTCACACGCAAACACAGGTACCAGCATCGATCAGATAGGAACTGACATCGATAGAAGGGATACCGGCATCGGTCATGAAACTGACGTTGACAGTTAGGGTCAGTGCAGGGAACCGACATCGGCCGGTTGCAGACTGGGAGATGGCTGAGATCGGTCACTGGTACGGATGGTGGGTGGACAGCAAGCTGTCAACAAGTCTCAAATGCTCATACAGAGGTCAAAAAAGGTAAGTGAACCTCATATTCATTGTTCACCTTCTTTATATTGCTTACTGATGGTCAAGAACTAGGAATATGGATGAAGCAATGCAGGTAGAATCTAGAAATAGTGGGAGCTTGGCATGGATGAGGAGTGAGTCCTTGGAGAAGAACCAAATAGGTATTTGTTGGTAGAGTTGTCAGCTGGAAGAAAACACTGAGAGACAGATGGATTCCCAAGTTAAAGGAGAGAGTGGATGGATACGTGAGATGGAAGGCCAAGGTATATGGTCTTGAGCAAGCTGCAGGGCAATGGAGGTTTAACTATTGTGTTTGTCTTACCAGGTGGATGATGAGTCGCGACATTATCTAGTTACTGTATGTGGGTAATTTGCTAGAAGATTTTGTACATACATGGATTTGCTGAGCTAAGGGTAAGGTTAGTTCAGAGGTATGTCAGGAAGAATTTAGAGCAGCAAAATTCTTTGGCATAAGAGACATGGAGATTTTGTCTCCAGTGGGAGCTGATGTGAAGACGGTGTTGGCGGGGTTCATGATGCAGGTTGTAGAATCAAAAAGCACACCAAGGGCTGGACAGTTCAAGCTTAGCTTGGAACAAGGTTCGAAATCACATGAGGTCTAGCGTAGACTTGAGTTTTTCCAAGCAGTGGGAGTTGTCAGAAAGTTTGGATCCAATTCGAGAAAGAAGTACTGGAGGGCAGTTCAGTGGATTCTTAGAGGGACCAGCAGCAGGTGCACATGCTATGCAGGGTCAAGTTCTTTTCTACAAGGGTTCGTAGATGCGGATGTGGCAAGAGATTTGGATGACAGGGAGAGCATCACAATGTGTGTGGTGGTTGGTCTTTAGGATTAAGCTTGAAGAGGGATACAAGCTAGGGAATAAAATTAGACGGTGTACAGGGACAGGCACAGTTGCAGCTATTTATCTCCAAGTGGGAGATTGTTAGGATGTGGAGCTAAAAGCTTCAATTGGTGCAAACATGGAGGAGGTTGTTGAGTTCCAGGGAGACCGATGTTAGCGGGTTGCAGTGCAGAAAGAAATCGACATCGGCAGGTGTGAGTTGAAGACAACCGGCGTCGGCAAGAGGTCAGCCGACGTCGGTCACCTCCAGGAAGACAAGGACCAACGTCGGTCGCCTGTGGCAGTTTCAGAACTATTCGTTGCATAGACAGTTAGTTCGTTGAACTGAGAGTTTGCATGTAAAGGCTAATTATAGTCTTGAGTTGCGTGTCTAATTATTGTAATTAGGATAGTCTAATTATTGTAAGCATGAGATCTATATATGGACTCATGGGCTGTATTGTAAACTCATAGCTAGAGAGTAAGAGAGCAATAAGCTCCTTCTGAGAGAGGAGAGCAATGGTGTGTTCCTCCTAGTGCCATAGTACCAAGGTGGGTACTGGTCTGGAGAATCAGAAGGGTTCTTCGTATTTGTATGATCTTAGTCAGCAGGTTAGCATGGCTTCTTTTGGAGATCTACAATGGTGAGTAAGGTCTAGTGATTTGCAGGTAGCAGCAGAGAGCAGATCTACTTGGAGTATGGTTGTGTACTTGGTGTACTGGCAGCGTGTTACTGACTGGTTGGAGAGGTGAACATCAATTCTATATTGGAGTTGATTGTTGGGACCAAGAGAGAGAGGGAAGAAGGTCTTGAGGTGTGGCGAACCTTTAAGGTGGAAGAAGAAGTGGCATCTTCTTTATTGTATATTCTTCTGAGTGATTATTAATACAATTGTGTATTGTCTCTCATATTCCTATGTTGTTTCATATTTCTAGTTACTTATTGATTCTGGTTAAATTCCATGTTTAATTGCTAATACAAGAAGTAATCATATGTGCTCTATTGGTGGAGCAAGATCCTGACACTTACTGCTCATAAAGTCAAGATAGATTATCATAATAATGTCATCAAGTGTGTTGATGATCTTGGGACCAATATGATTATCTCAAGGGTCAAAAAACCCATTTCCCTTTGTATTAATTCCATGATGTAGATCAAGTGAAGCATGCAAAAAGGATGTATGATGTTTACTATCATAGTGAGTGATAATTCATGGGAGGAGACAAAGGGGGATTCTTTAAATGACCATCCCATCCTTTGGGATTTTTGTTATGTCTTTCTATGTGAATTTTCAGGGATGCCCCCACCTTGAAAGATTTATTTCAAGATAGATATTGTGCCTGGGGCTAAACTAATATCTGGGGCACCATGTCAAATGACTACTCATAAGCTTTATGAGCTCAATTTGTTAGAGGAATTGTGAGATGGACCTTATTTATCCTAGTGTTTCCCCATGGTGAACAATTATTATCTTCATGAATAATGAGGATGGGTCCCTTCAAATGTGTGTTGACAATCAATAAATGAGCAAAGTAATGATAAGAAATCATTACCCATTACATAGAAGCAATGAATTATTTGATCAAATGTAAAAATATAAAGTTTTTTCTAAGATAAATCTAAAGTATGGGTATCATCAATTGTGGATTGCAAAGGCAAATATTCACAATACTATGTTTCATACAAGATATGGGCATTCTGAGTTTATTATTAAAACCCCGCTAGGTTCCAAGATTAAAAACTACACATTTTATTAAGTAAATAGATTAACAAAATATATCCCATCACAATCTTAGAATCTCTACACCATTTAGGTTATCATAATGTTGTTTTCAAGATAAAGATAATTGAATACAATAATTGCAATTATATAATAATCCATTGATTAAGCATTAATAACTATTCATTTTAGCCCCCAAATAGGGTCCCAATGGTGTATATACTATAATATCATATAACAAATCATATACAAAAGTGAAAGTTACAACCCTTCAATAAATATATGCCAAAACAATTATACTCAAAATATAAAGCCACTGCTATAGTTTATCATGGTAGATCATAAATGTAAATATATGCCAATAGTATCTACTATATAAATTGAATAAATACAATAATGTCAAGTTACAATAGTACAACATAGTTTTTATAAAACAAATCATAAATTAGTATAATAGCTATGAGTATGATTTAAGAATGGTTGAAACAATTTTAGAGAGGGAGAGCATCATCTAGGTGCTTTACCTCACCCATAGACCATCAATATCCACACACCTCCCCTTTGGGAGTGTCCCTTCCCTTCATGAATGGGTAGATATTGGCGATGCAAATATTAGTAACTCAACTAAATCAGTGTGCAGTATAATCACTATTACATGCAACAGTCATATAGACCATGGAATGCATCCTCTATCAAATATGACATAACACATGCATGTAAACTATAAATTATAGTGGACATATAATGTATACAACCATAACATTAATTAGGCCCAAGCTTTTCATTATAGTTTTAAGACATCCAAAGAAGTTGGGTCATAACACACAACAACAATACTCTCTATTGAAAATCATTATCCTTCACGTTAACCAATGATGAGTGATTTATGTGAAAGCTTCCTGCCTATCACCACTCATCATCACTTATCATGAAGAATAATTTATGCATAAGTCATAAAACAACATCTATCACAATAATCTATACTCTAAATAGTCTATATAACAAGACTCAATAGAATGACTTTAAGATGATTCAAGCTATGGTTTGAGAAACAAAAATTGGATCTTTAAAGATTAAATAACATCGTGAGATCCCTCACTCTAACAATACAGTCTCTTACTAAAATCATGCAAAAATATACCATTTATACTATTTGTATCATCATAAACCTATTCTAGCTATATAAGTTCTCCTATAATAATATAGCGTCCATCAAAAAGTTTAAAACTCATTTTTTTGTTTAATCCTTTTGACCTCTATGTTTAGGTGAGTACATACTAATTTACTTGATACACAAACTCAATAACTTTACTTTTCATCCCATACTGAGAAATATAATGATAATGTTTAGTAAACAACTCATAATGAATTTATTAGAGTCATTACTATGGTCTTCAACCCTATAGTGGTGATTCACAATATTATAAAACTAAGATTATTGTTCATCCTTAAAGCTCAACATATTAACCATTTTGGTTGTAACATAAGCCTTAACACCATGCATGGTCTTGATAGACATGACGCCTTCACAAACTATACATTTATTCCAAGAATCTCATTATTAAAAATACTCACTAGAAATTTCAATAGTCCAAATCACATACATTTCAAAGAAGTATATCTCTAAACTAATAAGTCTATACTAGCCATATTCACTGCATGGGAAGTTTCCACATATATAATAACTCAATAACACGGTCTAAAATCAACTCTATATAGCTAGTAATTCATTAGAATTGAGTCTACTAAATTGAAATATTTGTTCCCCAATCATTACTTAAATTCCTTAGTCTCAGTTTGACAAAATGGACCTTCATTATATAACCTACTTCTATGTGCATTTGACTTAAAAATTTACCATTTCTCTTCAACATTTCAACCATGAAAAAACCTCATATCAAGTTCTACGCATTGTCTCAAATAGCAAGCTATAGCTAATATAAAAATGATGATCTATACAACTTGAATTACGGCTATACAAAATTAGCATTTTATATAACTAATAAATTGTGCAAAGTTTTCCTAAGGGTTTGTAAGTTAAGAACACAAATGTGTAATAACAATTCACCCTATGAAAACCTACAAGTGTAAAAATGTCTCAACTCATCTAAACTCAAACTAAAAAACACAAATTTCCCATCGTATTTAATAAGATAAACTCAAGTATAAAATTTTGAGGTCTTTGATCGATAAATAAAAAAGACTCAAAACCCTTGTCTATTACCCAGTTTCAACATTTGTCCAAACTCACCATTTATCACCATTCAATGTGATTTAGATGGAATATCACCTATATTAATATGTGGGTGAAAGAGACTCTCACCCCAAATTCATATGGGTGATATTCATTTAAAAAGAAATCAAATCAAACCATTTAAAATAGGGTCAAAGTTAATGACAAGTTTTTACTATAACTCTCACTATTATTAATTTTACTAAGTAAAGACCAACCAAAAGTTTTCTAGGTATTTGTTTATCAAATCTGATTTCCTTGAAAATCATCAACATTAGCTATAAGTTATGTCATGTATATTTAACCTAGTTTAGCAAATGAAACATGAAAATCCTTTTTTTTAAAGTTTGGTTCCTTTATTACATGCCTTAAGATCTTGTTGTAGTTGATCTTTCCTTACAAAATGTCGACCCTACTTGCAAATCACCTCTTTTCTTCTCTAAGATGCTTCCTACCCCTTTTTATTTTATTTCCTTTTCTATTTAAATTTTTTCCTTGCTTGACACTATTACTACATGTTGACATATCTGTAGATCTTTTTCCCTCATGCAATTTCCATAATGAGTTCATAAATTTATGCCTTTAATTGTATGTAAGACCATTATAAGTTCCTAACTAAACTCTCCTAAAACTCAAGTCAAATTCCATGTTCAAAAAACATACACAGTAGAATGCCCTACTATCCAAAATTTAACTTTTCATCATTTCTCCAAAGCTTTTATTTTATCTCCATGGAGCCCTAATCGTGTTTCACACCCAAATGCACCCTTTTTACTCCTTTTTATTGGTAAAACCTATTGCCACAAAAATACTCCAATACAAACATTTGAATTAACCATTTTTTAAAAATCATGCTTTATAACCTCTTATAAATATTAAGGTTTGTAATGCACCCCAAAGCCACTAAAAGGTGCTTAAATGTTTCTAAAGGTTCTAATGGCTCATAAAAATATAAGGACTTCTTTTTAATTAAATTTCAACAAATTGCAGAAGTTTGACAAGCCCCCTTAAAGGGCAAAAACCTTTTTCTTGTATGACATCTAGCTATTAAGTTGATGGTCATTCATATGACAGTGTAACGAGAGGTTAGGGCCCCATGGGCCAATTTATATTCATGGTAGTGACTACCACTAAAATTAATAATAGCGGTGCATGTAAGCACTACCATAGAGGTTGAGTGGTTTAGGGAAATTATATGATTTATAAGCCACACAGTGAACCCCATAGCATGTTTTTTAATCCATGGGGGTGGTCAATAAAGGTTGACCATTGTTGTTCCCAAAATCTGTCACTTGTTTTTGTGGACAACATGCCGACCATTTTGGTCCTGCAGACCAAAATGCTCTCTTTCTTTATCAAAAAATGTTTTGAGCAGTTAAGTTTTTCAAATAACTCAAGCCTTTTCAGCTAAGGAAATTGCAGGTTCAACAGGCGAGCTTTCTCAAAGGGAAGTTCAAAATACTAAAGGCATTTCCTAAGTGTTTTGAGGATGGTTCAACACTAAGGTTCAATCAAAAGACTTAATAGCAGGGTTCAAAGAATTGGAATGAACCATTGAACCGTTGAACCATTAAACCCCACCTCCGAAAGGTTCAAAGGTTCAACAAGTTC
Organism: Torreya grandis; assembly: GCA_037957365.1. NCBI lineage: Eukaryota > Viridiplantae > Streptophyta > Pinopsida > Cupressales > Taxaceae > Torreya > Torreya grandis. The sequence continues at coordinate 4,211,874 of JARHVA010000913.1, forward strand.
AAAGGTTCAACGACTTCGACAGACTCAAAGAATAAAAGGATTCGAAGAGTTAGAATGAACCATTGAACCTTGAACCAAAAAAGTTCAAAGGTTCAATGAGTTCAATGGACTTAAAGAATAAAAGGATCCAAAGAGTTAGAATGAACCATTGAACCCCGCCTTTGAAAGGTTCAACGAGTTCAAAGGTTCAAAGAGTTCAAAGTTTGAGTGGAAGCTTCGAGTGAATGGATGAAGCAAAAGATTCTAGAAATGGTTCAACCGAAGAAGAAAACTAAGTGAACGCATCGCTTTACAAAACATTGAAATGTTGAACCATTGAACTATTGAACCAAAAGAGTTCGAGGTTCAAGGTTCAAAGTGGTTGAAGCAATCGGTGATGTCCTCATAGACGTCAAATTCAAGGTGATAGAATAACCATTGATTTTCAAAAGAGCACAAACTTGAGAAAAAACTCAGCGACTAGCCAAGAAAGGAG
>JARHVA010000914.1:0-22500 GCA_037957365.1 Torreya grandis
CGAATGTCACTACTTTTGTTTTACTATCCATTTGAGGATGATAGGTTGTACTGAAATATTTTTTTATGCCTAGTTTCTTGCATAATGTCCTTCAAAATTTCCAAACAAATATAATATCAATATATAATAAAATATTTTTTAGCAACCCATATAATCTTACTAAGTCTTCAAAAAACTAATTTTAGACATTCATGGCATCACTAGTCTTCTTTAATGCTATGAAATGTGTCATATTTTTAAAATTTGATGGTTCATATTTATGATGGATATGAAAAAGAGCGTGCACATGCGCACGCGCGCACACACACACACACACACACATTGTGGTAATAATTATTAATAGAGTTCATTTAAATGAATTTAAAAAACTAAAAAAATAAAATTAACAATCTAATTAAATTGCTCATAGAAGCTTAATAAAATTGTAGTTTTCTTTCTTTCCAATTTATTTTTTGTTAAAATGAGAGTTGCGTGCAGTTTTCAAATGCTTGAAATTTTCTATTTATTTTAATTAAGGAATATGCCATGAATAAATCACCCCCATATTAAAGTCTTTACAAAAAATCATTGAAATGATGTAGAGATTTAAGAATTTCTATGTCAAACTAGAAAATTTATTACTTTGTGTCGAATTGTGTGTTTATGAATATGGATATGAAAATATGGTATTAATGTTCAATAATAATTAACTGTTGCAAGGAAAAGTATATTTAAAATAAAAATATGTAAGAGAAAAATAAGATAAAATATAAAATTTAAGTTGTTGAGATTTTTTTTCATTTATAATTGTTGAGTAGAATGATAGATCTCTTTAAACCTCTAAAATCAAGATTAAAAAATGAAATTTGAAATTGAATCATAAAACAAAAAATTATATAAACATTTAATAAAACCATCTATATACTAAATTATCTCTTCCATAAATAAAATTACACGTCTCTAATGATTATAATAAATAAAATTTCTTAAAACATAAAAAAACCACAAATTTTATAACATAATAAATAATTAAATACCAAAAAAAATATATATATATTTAATTTTAATTCATTATTATAAAATTCACAATTGAAAAAACTTTTTTTTTAAAATTGTCAAAAGCACTAATGTTCCGTGGAGGATGGATCTTCTTTATGATTAAGACGCCTATGTACTTATATTCTATAAAGGAAGATTGTTAAAACTTTCCACATTAAGAGTAAGCATTAGTGGCCTGACTTCGTATTGTTTTTTTTTATACTTTTCTCAATAGTCATGATTACAATTGACATAAATTTTAGTGATGTCATACACTACGGCTAGTGGGCTCTCTCTTATTTATTTATTTTTTCGTTTTTGATAAATGGGATAAAGTTTGGAAAACAACTTTTATTCACTTATTTTGGAGCATTTAAATGGTTTATCCTTATGTAAGATTGATGTATTATGAATGTGAATTAAAATTTCTTTACCTAAATAATTTCGTTTAATATAATATTTTCTAATTAATCCTTTTTTTATTTTTTGTATTTGATAGAGTTTATTTATATAAAAATTTCTTAATCTATTTTTATAATATATAAATTTAACTTAATCATATCATCACATCACATATTTTTAGAGAGAAACTTTGTTAACTCTTTTTTTATTTAATTGAAGAATTAAACATTCCCACTTAAAACCAATATCCATAAAAATATGCAATAATTAAATAATATTTTTTTTTAATAAATTAATAAAATTATTCTAATAAATTTTTTAAAAATATAATAAAATATAATAATTATCATTAAGTCTTTTAATATTCTTTCTAGAATAAAATTGATCCACAAGTTTTTAACTACATAATTGTCAATAAGAATATTGAATTAAAATTATAAAAAAATACTATAATTATAATTTATATTTTATCCTCTTATGAGTAAATTATTTCAATGTTTCTTGATGCAAGGGAATTTAAGACAGCGAGAAAATTTACATCAATTAAAAATAAGAGGTTGGGTCGTGTGCATGTTTAGGTATTTGTGTACATATTTGTATGACTTGTCTATAATAATAATAATAATAATAATAATAATAATAATAATAATAATAATAATAATAATAATAATAATAATAATAATAATAATAATAATAATAGGAGGTATAAGTAGAGACACTTTCAATCATCTCCAAAAGGTCAATTGATCATTTTCAGGAAGGTGATGAAATTATTGCTCAATGTAGGTGATGATTTCAAAACCACTAGCATGCATTTATTTGCTGGTTATGTAACCTTCAACGTGAAATAACTAGTGATTTCATTCGAGGTGAAGGAAAAACTAAATAACTTTGACACACAATTTTCCAAGATGGAGGGAGCTTAAAGAGTGATTGTTCCATGTAAAAATATTAATTTGAGATTCGTATCAGTCTGTGGGTACTGCAAGGTGTATGTTAGAGATACAACTTTAGTGACTTCCAAATAAAAGTGAGAAGAGAGAGATCTAAATAAAGAGAGAGGAAGAAGCTTGAGGAATATTTTTAATGAGATGTATGCTAAGAATAGAGTTAAACCAATCCATGTAAGACTGATATAGAGTTTTCTTATTCATATATGAATATTGGAAGTGTGTGTGTAATGAAATATTTTTAATCTTTGTCATTCCTGCAATAAATAGAGTGTTTTATGTTTCCAAGTTTTAGTCTTATGTCTAGTTGTGTGTGTCCATTGGTATTTATATCCTAGCTAGGGAGTAAGGAATCCATCAACTTATCCCCCTAAATCCCATATGTTTGATTATAGATTGTGCAATGGAGACTACATAAAGGATAAGAACTAAATGATGAATAAGGATGAACTCAATAAATTCTTGAGGAAGATCTGGTGGATCAAATGGAGGATAAATTTCTAAAGGCCATTGTTATCATTCCAAAGATTTATTATGAAAGAAACAAGAAAATATATGTCAATTTATATTTTAGAATATAAATGCATGAAACAATAAACCTTTGTTGGTCCATGTGTCAAATAATTCATGCAGAGTGGATAAACTAGTGTTTTTAACAATGCATAGGTGGTCACATAGTCATTGTAATCACCGTAATGATCTTGATTTTGCTAACTAATCCATTGTGACTCAAATGGCCTTCACAACCTTCATGAGTCTTACAAGGTCAAAGACCACACATTCTTGGTCCAAAATCATGGTAAATGTGGAAGGGATTACTACATGGTCTAAGGTTGAATAGCCTACTACTATCATTAACAAGGTTCAAATAGGACCCCAAAAAAATTTAGCCAATCAAAGGGCTTGAATTCACCGTTTGAGTTAAAACTAAAATATAATTCAAAGTTGAGTGTCTCTTTCCAAAAAGTGATAATTAAAATTGAATAAGGTCTCTCATGTGACCTCAAAGGGCACCTATAATATCATAGTCATGCCTTTGAAGGCTGTAGCATTCAATCTCAACCATTAGATATAGTTTATCCCATTAATCAGATGGTGCCATATCTAAAAATACCTAAATATATGTATAGGTTATTATAAAGGTTTTCACATTCAACTAAGGTTAAATAAAAACATTAAAGGGGAGATGAATATGGGTTTTTTAAGGGGGGGACTATCTCATATCCCTTTCGATTCATCCACCAAGTCCCTCTTTGACCTTAATTAATTGGGCTATGTGAAAACACATGATTTTTAAGATCTACTTTGGTACCTTGCTAGAAGAGATTCACAATCTAATAGGGCTTCTATTTCATAATTCAAACCCTATGAATCCAAAATAAATGTTGATAGATGATGACAAAAACATTTGGAGTCATCTTTAGCTTATAGATCATTCGAACTAGTATGTAATTGTAAAAAAAAATTATATTCAAAATTTAATGTTTGATATCTAAATTTCTTTTTAATATTAAAAATTTAACTTTTCATTACTCATTTTTCACTTTCATTTTAGATAGTTGTAAGAAGGGCCTCCACTTGGAAGATGTTTGTGACCTTTTTTTTTAAAGAAATGGTTCAATTTTTCCTCACAAGAATAGTATTGTAGGGAAGACCAACATAAATTCCCTATCGGGTAATGGTTTACATTATTTTTACTCTTTCTAATTTAAGATATGACTGGTGCACTTTTATTTCTTCTTGGATTACGATTGAATTAAATTATGCTTGTACCAATCCCATTTCCATAGTTTCCTATTCAAATTTTATTCTGGCATTGTACTATGAGGCATTATATGACCTCCAAAAAATTATGATTCCATCTCTGTTGCATCCAAAGATGAGCACAAATGCTTTATCTGTTGATGAACATGAGGTTAGTTGATTTGTTTGTTTATTTATTTATTAAACTAAGGTTTAATATTGTTTATTTATTAAACTATTACCAAATTAAGGATTAATATATGTTTCAAATTTTTTTGTACAAGTAAGATTTTGTGTCTTTATGACATGAAAATAATATGCCTTAAAAGGACAACATACAGCTGAAAGATATACAGATTCTAAGTTTACAGAATCATCCTTTCATTCATTTTAGATTTTTAAACGTCCAAGAGTTTCTTCCTCATCATCTTTACATGCAATTTTATTATTTAAAACCTTCAAATGACATTTTAAATTTCAATTGCATTATTTTATTTATTTATTTTTATTTTTGTCTTTAACTCAGTATTAACTAAGGTTGTCATGAAATAAAAACCACTGCAACAGAACCCAATATTTCATGTACATTCATTACCCTTTATGTAAGGTATTTTACATTGCACATTTTGGTTTTTTTAGTTGAAGATTCCTTAATTATAGATTTTCATGACTAAAAGTTTGCATAATGTACCATCTCAAACCACACCCATCACATACAATATGATGTTTATATTCGAGGAGATATTGTATCCAAATACAAGTAATAAACCTTTAATTTCAAATTAGCATATAGTTTTATTTTTTAAATTTACCACTTTTATAAAATAATTTACATTTTATAATGCACCCTCAATATCTAAGGAAAAGTGTGCCATCACCTTCTCCCTTAAACACAGTTCACACAAGGGGGGAAGAGTCTTCCATTATTACAAGCACCATCACCTAGTAGAGGAACACTACAATTATCAAGTTATGAATTCCCCACTTTATGTATCATAGGTATATCGAGTACATAGGGATTAAATTATTTACAAGAAATTGATATTGATGAGGAATATCTAGGGATTGAAATTGGTAAAGTTGGTAGAGCTTCTTTTAGTCCACATGATTTTATTTAGGGAGTAGATGTTCATGTAACTACTCAGGATGAACCTTGTACCTCTTCACCCCTCACCCCATCAGTGAATATTGTCTTGTCTGATGATGCCATTACATCTTTTCCATAAACAATTTATTATCAAAAAGTATTATTTCAAGTATTAATAAGGGAATTATAGACAATTTAAAAAATGTATTGGTTTGGAAGTTTTGGGAAAAGGCATTTATTAAAGAAATAAACACCCATTATCACAACCACTCCCAACAAGAAAATTTGATTTCATTAGTGCAAAATGAACCCCACAAAGATTGATGCTTTGTTTGATCAAGCTAAATCTAGGTCTATTACTGTTTCTAATAATTAAAATGATAATGTGTTGATTATTATACTAAACAAGTTGGAGAATTTGAATGCAAAAGTCCAAACATATTTTAATAAATGGGCAAAAGACATCAACCTTGTTGTTATTGAAAACACTGAGAAGGAAAAATATTTGGTAATATATCTTCATTTTAATCAAATTTCATGTCATAATTATTTTTATTTGAATCAAATTAGATTTCATTTTCAATTTTAGGAAAACTATGAGAATCTCAAAAAATAAGTTGAGGTCCTTAATGTATATTTGAAAAATGCACGAAAAAGTTTACCTTCTACCATTCAATTCAAGGAGATGTTTGTTCTATTGAATAAATAGAACAAATCATTCCAAAAAATCATTAAATAATAAGGACATGATCTTGATGCCTTAATTAATTAGAAGACAGATGTCAAGCCAAGTTTACTTTCTGCATGAGATGTTGTGAAAGAAGAAAAGGAAAATATTACTCATATTGATTTTATAGTTTGGGATTTTGAAATGGTAGGGATATTGAAGAACAACACAAAGGAAGTAGATGTAGGGATTAGTAAGGATTGTGGTAGAAATGTGGATGTTGTGGTTGAGAAAGGGGATTAGTAGTGAAAGACCAAAAAATTGTTAATTTTTGATGTTGTACAATCTATAATATTTTAAAAATAATGTTACGTTAAAAAAAATTAAATGAAAATTTTAAGTTTGGATTTATAATGATCAATTTGTTAAGTTTAAATTAGCCTTGTTTTATTGAGTAATAGGGTATGGTTCTTTTATCATCTTACATATATATTCTATGTTGATGGTGTTCAATGAACATGGTGATGTGCCACATGGATTACAATATTTTTTGTCATGGATTTGGTGTTAGGCTTGAGCATGATTTTGAATTTGAGTTTTATGATGTTGTAAAGTCACTATTATTAAATATGAATTTATTTAGTTGATATAATTTTAAAAAATACTAATGTGGATTGTAATTATTTTTTGTGATAGATTTAGAGCTAGGCTTGAGCATGAATTTGAATTTTATGATGTTGTAAAGTCACTATTATTAAATATAAGTTTATTTAGTTGATATAGTTCAAAAAAAATACTAATGTGGACTGTAATTATTTTTTGTTATGTATTTGGAGATAAGCTTGAGCATACATTTGAATTTGAATTTTATGATGTTGTAAAGTCACTATTATTAAATACAAGTTTATTCAATTGATATAGTTCAAACAAAATAGGGATGTGGACTGTAATTATTTTTTGTAATGGATTTGTAGCTAGGCTTGTGCATGAATTTGAATTTGAATTTTATGATGTTGTAATGTCATTATTATTAAATATGAGTTTATTTAGTTGATGTAGTTCAAAACAAATAGTGATTCAGATTGCAATTGTTTTTTGTAATGAATTTAGAGCTAGGCTTGAGCATGAATTTGAATTTTATGATGTTGTAAAGTCATTATTATTAAATATGAGTTTATTTAGTTGATGTAGTTCAAACAAAATGGTTAAATCAGATATGGATTGCAATTTTTTTTCCTTTGGTTTTGGACTAAGCATAGATTTGAATTTTATGTGGTTTCATATTGTTCAATTATCATCTTTGTTTTAGATTAAGTTTTTTTTTTCTTTTGAATTTGGTCATGTTATTCAACAGGATTGTCATGTTCTATCACCATCATATTTGACTTGAAATTCATATTTTTAAACTAAAAGTTAATAATCTTAATATAATGCTACCGTATCAATTTACAATTATTTCAAAATATTAAAAAAAAATGTATTTTCCAATACAATTAAAAATCAATTAAATAAAAGGGAAAGTTACATGATGAATAGAACGAATATTTCAAATGAAAATACTATCAAAAATTGTAATGAATTTAGTATTCAAAACATTTTACAATATAAAAAATTATATGAAATTGGAATTTAGAATATGATAATTACAATAAATATACAACTAAGATTTTAGTAATTGAAACCAATCCTACACAAACCTACTCATCATCAGTGATATTTGCATTTATCATGTCAGTTTCATATTCAGTGTCATTATTTACATCTTCTCAATTTTTCATTGTATTACTGATGCATCTTCTTTTAGTTAGATAACTCCATGTTACCTAAGCCTTTTCAAAAGGAAACATGTCGACAACACAACATAACATGAAACATACAATCTCAAACATGTTTCTAAATTTTTATCCAAACTATTTCAATGCTTTGACTTAATGAAAAATAATGCATTAAATACTCTTTAATTTTCCACTGAGCCTAGAATCATTATTTGACTATGCTCATATAATCATAAATATTCACTTAGACTTTCTTGCAGTATACTACTAGGATGGTGTTTTTTCCATAGTCATGTAATTACCTCATTTTTTGTTGGTTTGCTTAGAATGTGATATTGTTTAAACATTGTAATTATAAAATGAGTTGAATGATATGTCAATAAATCCTTTCCCAAATTACCTTTTATTTCAACTCCATTGACCTCTATAGATTTACCAAAATGCTTAACAAGAAAACCCATGTATTTGTGAAATAAATTGCTAATCAGATTTTGATTGTTATTATTGTTCTAAAATATGGGAATCATAACTATCATGTCCTCCAACAAATCATCCCTTTGAAAATGATCTCTGATCTTTACAAATAATTTTTATGAATTTATACTTAGTTTCATCTAGGTTTTATATATAACAGTATCATACAGAATACATGTTACAAGCATTTATTTAGATTCAGCTCCCACAAGAATAGGTCTTTAATAGAAAGTGTGCATTGATATTTTATTTCCATTAACAATGACACAAATATGATCATTGATATTCAATTTCAAATATCTCTTGAGGTTCCTTAAATCTTTCAAACATTTCCAACTACTAAAAATAGGGCCTTGAAACTTTTCATTCGAAATGTATATTATATCTAGAGATTAATATACTCATTTTCTTAGTTGTATGAAGTCAAAAATATAAATGGATCTCTTCTAAGAATGTTTCATTAAATAATTAATTTCTTTTAGCATTAGAATAATTCCATGTAATGTTAGTAGTGTTTCCAAATCTATTAAATGGTGCAACAAATCTTTTGCCTTGTCAATTTATCTGTGATATTTATACATGAAACCTACTAATAATGGATATTCTTCAAAAATTCATCTTGTATGTTCATACATATAAATCCATATTGTATCACCATCTGTTAGTAGTTTCTTACCATCAATCACTCCTATTAAATTTTTTTGAAACTCTAAAAAAAATTTGGACTGCTTGACATATAAGAATGTAAGTAACAAATGAGTTCTACTTTTACAACATTATTCAGTTTGGTAACTATTTTATATGCAAGGTTCATCCTATTATCTATGAAATGAATTGGAATCACATATGGGTCAACTATTATATTTAGTTGAATGCACAAACTATTTCTATGCCCTTGCATAATTGATGCACCATTAGATCCAACACTAACCAACTTTGTAGCTATTGCAAAATCATCCATCCCAACTTTGTCTTTCAAATTAGAAACATCTAATTTATGAAGATTTTCAATGTTGAAATTTTATACCATTATATGAATTGATAGTAGATGATTTTTCCTTGAATAGTTATCAAAAGTATAAACATGCAAGCAAACCTAGGATATGTTTTGAATTACTATGACTTCATCAACAGACAATGAGATGAATAATGAACCCTCAACTTTTTTTTTCAAATATTCCTTCTCAATCATTGCTATAAATTTTATCATTTACCAAACACTATTATTTGACCAATGTGATTATGTAATCTCCATAAATCCATTATATTGAAATAAAATCTTATAATCTAAAAAATCAGAAATAGGTTTGCCTTTTTTTTAGAATGTGGTATATATATATATATATATATATATATATATATATAGCCTTTAGATGCGACTGCATAACTTTTCCAAAATTTAATTTTATTGTTCCCACTTTCTCAACAAGATGTTTTTGATGTTTTTTTATCATTTTCATACTTGTGTTTATATCTTGCATGCATTCATTCTTATGCATTTTTTCAATAGTGTGTTCTTGTTATTGGTCCATATAGGTACTTCACTATCACATATAATTTCCATATTGTTTCTCAATTGTGTCCAACTTCAGTTGCATTTTGTGTCCCTTTCCTAGCTTCCAGCTACATATTGTACATCTACATTCTGTTAGAGAATCATCAACTTTTTCAAGATCTATAGGTTCAATGAAGGAAAATTTCATTTCCTAATCCACCTTAAAGGACCTTCCAATTGTCCATATACTTCTCTTCCTTCACAAATATTTTTGAGCAATGTTTTTAACTGAACTTTATGTTTGATGAGAACCAGTAATCTCTTCTCCCACTTGAGTGTCAAGATCATTGTCATCAAAAACTAGAGGAGCGTCTTTGAGTGGTGAAATGTCATCATCACAATAATATTTAGGGGGTGATGTGTTATTCTGGTTAATTCTTTCTTATGAGATATCAATGGGGATTTCTTCATGTAAAATTATTTTAATATTGTTGCGCAGTTAAAGTCAAATTCATGATAAACTAAAAAAGTAATAAATATTTGAATTTTTAGTGCATTGTGATCATGTGGGAATTTTGATTGGCTCTTTAAAATAAGATAATATGCTCAATTTTACTAATAATTGGCAAGTCTTTTTACTATTTCCACCATATGCCATGATGATCAAAGATGCAACACTTCAGTTTTATCAATTGGTTACATAGCAAATTTTATAGTTTGGTTATACCATTTGATTGTAGCATCATCCTAATTTATAGTTTTGTCCTCTAGTCATAGAGTGGATGCCACCATTTGGCACTTATGTTTAGCACTGTCATTTAATATTATCATTCAGCACTATCACTATTTCGTATTTCCATTCGGTTCTTCTATTTAGCAATATTGCTATTTGTTATTACCATCTAGTTTTTCTATTCGAGTACTGCCATTCAGTGCTATAGATTGTATACTCTTATTCGATGTTTTCATTCATATGCAATCCTTTGGTTGTACTTATAGTGTGGGTTATGATTATTCATTTTGGCTTGTTTCCTTTTTTGATATTGGGGGTTGGTTATTGAAAATATATTTTGATATTAGGGCCAATTGTACTTTATATGTGGTAAATTGAAGTGTAATCTAATTTTTTTTTTGTAAATGGTTTGTGAGATAACCCCTAAAGTAATTTATATTCCTAAATTTTAAGTTATCTAGACCCATCTACTGACCTAAAAAATTATCAAAAATAAAATTCAAAAATTAGAATATTTATGAATTGATGAATATTCACTGCTAAAATTTACCGTGCTTTGATGATTATGATTATGAAAATCTCTAAATTTTTATCAAAGAAGGGCTAAAAATTTATTACTCTTATATTCTTATAAATTCTAAAGAATCTAATATCAAATACTTGAATGGTGGTAGATACCATCCCCCTAATCAAGTCCATGCTCCCACCATTTCAAGAGATGAATTGATTCATCTTAAATAATATAAATAGCCTTTATTTTTACTTCCTAAACCACCATCATATGATTTTGACCACCAATATTTTGAAAAATATGGATATAAAGGATATGGGTTGGGAAAAAATGAGCAAGATATAACCTAACCAATATCTTTAAAATATAATACATAGAAAAATCTATGAGGAACCAATAAATAAAGTCATCTAATCATTCCATTCATGCACATTCTACCAAAAAATTTGGTACATATGACCAATATGCTCCTTTATATGATCTTCAAAAGTTACAACAAATAATGTTACTAACTTATATTACCATAATCTACATCGTGTATATTATGACTTGGTGTGATAACATTCTTCATTATTTAATGATATATCTACATATACATGTTACTTATATATGATAAATGGTACATTAATATATTATATGATTATCTTATCCTTTTGAGGTGAGTTAACTACCACTTTATACATCCCTCACCCCGAATGGGGGGGCCATATTAACGGGGGCATGCCATAGAAACATGACTTCCACATTACTTCACAGATTCAAATTACAGTGGGGGCATGTTTTGAAAGCATGTTATCCACACTTATACAATATGTAATATACCTAAATTATAGTGGGGACATATTTTAGTAACATATTCTCCACGCTTAAACCAATTCTTAGATTTATATTACTGTGGGGGCATGTCATAGAAATATGTTCTTCACATTAGCACTTATATAAGTTTTCATATTTATCGATATATAATGGGGGCATGTTTTGAAAACATGTTCTCCACACTTAGATAATTTTCAAATTGGAAAAATTACATGGTTATATGATTAAAATACACATTTTTGGTAGAATTACATATATTGGTACAATTGTTGTACATAGTTTCAATATGAGACATATCTAAGGCACATATGCTATATAATATGCACCTAATAGTGCAAAATAAAATCAATTTCAAATTATAAACACTTTTAGGGACTTTCATCTCCCACCATATTGAGTTCTTTTACAAACTATATTAAGATAATCTATTGCAATAGTTGGTTCACTTTTTGGTATGGTTGAAGTGCCTAAATCACTCAATCTTTCCAATTTTATATGTTGTACATGAGTACATCATCCATCCTCACCCATTTTTATTGAGTTGACTTGGCTCACTCACACTCACTAGGCTATAAGTATGATTAGGTTTCATGGTTGAGCTAATATCAAATATCAAATGGAAACTCATATTTTATCTAAGGCTAGGGGCATGTGCCCTATAATGTCTCTCTATATATTTAGATATATTCACTTTATAGATTTATATTTATTCTAATTTTAATTTTAATAATTTATATTGATATGTCTTTCAAATCAAATTGCTAAAAGGTAAGATAATTGCACTGATACACGGGTGTACTCATGAACCTTACTCTCTTTCATTTCTAATCATGTCAATGCTTTCAATTTTAGATTATATGCACTGATTATATAGTGTAACATAATATTAGTTATAGGTCAGTTAATCATTCAATTTGGACTGATCTGAGTAACATTTAAGGTGACAATTTGGGTGATGGTTCTACCTCAATTGGTGGCAAAACTTTTAGGAGCCATAACTTTTGCACCATAGCTCTGTTTGACTCCCTATTTGAACCATTGTAAATATAGTAACAAGAACATGGTGAGATTTCAATGATCTCCATTTTATGGGGTTTTACCCTTGAAAACCCAATGGAAGTGCCCCAAATTTCAATTTTAGTAGTGTAGTCTAAAAATAGCAAGTTTCTAAAAATAGTAATTCCTCAAATTTTGTATTATTGTAAATCATGGAAGTTGAACCACTTAATCTCTCTCAATATTTATGACCTTCCACATCCTCCTCCTACCTTCAAAATAGGTATAAATTAAGATTTAACCTGAAATAGAAATCAAACATCTCTTCCTAGAGATAGGCATATGTTATATCTGTAATTTTGAGAAATAAAACATCTCTTCTCATATAGTCATTCTTATTTCTTGAATTATCTTTCAACCAAAGCTCCTAAGATTTGAATCATGGACTCAAACAAAGGCAAGGTATGTTAAACACACCTAGGCACACATTCCTTTTCCTTTAAACTAGCAACTTCATTACTATATTAAAGTGGGGAAATGTAGATACTATTTCTAAATTATATAGCACCTCAGTCTTGTATTCTTGGAAATAAAATATAATGGATCTACCTTCAATTTCTAGACCTTTTTATACTAAAATTATTGCATGCACTATATATATGTGTTTATTTTTTTATCTCTTAGTCTAACCTATGTTATTATGATGACCCAAACCTATTAGCTTACGAAGAATGTTATAAACCTGCTTATCTTCCATATTTACAAGTTATGGACCTGCACCTACATTCCAACTACCTAGACACTTCCATTATAGCTAGACACCTACTCATCAAGACAAGTTTCATATCCCAATGCAAATGTATAGTACCCTAAAGTCATCTAATTTTAAAATGAGATATATACCTATGGTTGGCCTAAGTGATTTAATGTGTTAAATTATCCAAATGGATTTATATAAATAAAATATCAGCCCTCATCATTCCTCACCTATCATAAACTTAGAAAAGACCTAAAGAGACCAAGATAACTTACTAAAAACATTTTACTAAGCACTCAAGTCAGAAAAGATTCCTTATTTTATCCTATTTCCATATCAATCAGAAGGACAACACATCTATAGGTCTAAAGTACTAAAAGAGAAATCCAAGAGCTATATTTTATAGGTTATAAGTTAGGTCATTAGTGTACTTGCTTATCACACATTTCATGATTCACACACAAGCCAACATGCAGGGAATAGATACATAAGTCTAAGGCTCTCTTCAGGTTTTTATGTATGTAGGAAAATCTTAATAAAATAAGGGTCTTTGGGGTAGTTCGACACCATGAGACCACTAACCCATTTTTCCCATAACCAATATAAAGATGAAGAACTAGGTTCTTGTTATTTGATAAGGAGCAATAGAACAAAATCTGAATGAAAAAAAATGAAAGTGATATAGAACCCAAAAGTATCCAGGTGGTTACACCTAGTTTTAGTATTTATTATGTATTGGACACCTACGTCTAAGTAGGATAGTAGTGTCGATGTAACCATGCCAAATTGACACAAGTGTTTGTAGCTATGAAGGCATAATTTCAAGAATTAGGTGATTGTTCTAGAATATATATCTAGTCCACTTTATACCTATTCCAAATCTATTTTTGTATTAGCATCATAACTAACTATCTTGATTTCATTCATATTACAATATCTAACATATTTATACTTTCCATTTTTTATATATCTTAGCATAATAAATTCAATATATGTATATTTGAGTTTCATAAATAATTAGCCTACTTTAGAGATAGTCTAACATTATTTTTCCCTAGGACATCTCTACCCTTTTAACCCAATATTCTCCCATATCTATATTTTAGGGTTAAATAATGGGAGAGGCCCTAGAGCCTCTATTCCAACAAAAATAATTGAAATAAATTAGTTAGGTCCCAATCGATGCACCAATTTATTACAAACTCCCTCAACTTAGTTATAATAGAGTTAGTGATTCCACACTCTTATAACCAAGTAGGTAAATTATTACCACTTGAGCAATGCTAAGTATCCAATAATATCCTCCACTGCTTCTATTGAACCACAAAAACTTGACCACCATGTGAACTGCTCCAACACCGACTATGGTGCTTGGCACCCATTACCACACCTAATAATACCATTACAATATGTACAAGGTTGTGAAACATTTGAGACTACAAAGCCTAAAATAATAATGTTTAAAGATGAGGGTATATGACCTATTTTAAAATCTATGACTAATCAACAAAAAGTGGTACTCCCATTTTTTCTTCAATGTGACCATGCCTTGTGTCCCAAGTATTAACTTTGTTTTACTTTTTCCCACATTAAAGGACCACCCCTAAAATTTAAAGGCTTGTCTCCTTTTATTTCATTAAGGGAATTGCTTTTCAATTAATTTTTACTTATCAATTTTTTTTGAAAAATTACACAAATATACCCATATGACCAATTTCTCATGCATCAAAATATTTTTTGTCCAAATTTCTTACATATTTCAACACTAAATTATAAAAAAATAACTATTTCTTTAAAAAAAAACAAGGATTTAATTAGAAGCTCAAATTCAAAAATCCATAACTTTAAAATCACCAGCCTAAAATCATGAGATGTTATGCATTTTCAAAATCTATTTTCACATAAAATTATTATAGAAATAAATTGAAGCATTATAAATAATAAAAAATAATATATGATTGAAATTATCCCTTTAAGCCTTAACACATACAAAGCACTTAGAACATTTTTAAACAATAAATTTCACTTACTCATATTACTAATTTAAAATGATAACTATTTTTTTATAACAATATATTTTTTTTTCCATTTCATGAATAAAAATACACAAGACCAAAGCTTTTACAATATTCATCATTTCAAAAAAAAAAATCATATTTTGTAATTTAAGTATATATTTTTTACAACTTCAATTTTATTTAAACAATATAATTATAATTTTGAAACATACAATCAAAAAATATATAAACATACTTGTGAAGCAATAAGACTTCAAGTCCAAGAAATATCCAAGTAGCAATTTCCCCAAAAATGTCACCAAATAACTAAAGTAAAGAAGGGCCACCTCCCATCCTGATGCCTTTACCATGAAGCTACCCTAGGCATCCTCAAGTGTAGAATTGTCGAAACCATCATTTCATTATGCCTCAACATATTTACTTCATAATTTGATTTGAAATGGCCAATATTGAAATCTAATATCTTTTACATTAAAATTTTATTTTATCATTATTAATTTATAATTTTGAAAAAATCAATTTTAATTTTAAATAAATTAGATTATAATATAATAGATATTAAACTTAGTATCACAAATATTGAATTCCAATATTAATTTGTCTCAATTAATTTATTAAGTATATAAATTTTTAAAATAACTTTCATTAAGTTAAGTTATCATTTGAAATAAATTATTTATTATAATTTAAATAGTTTGAAAGTCATTAATAAATAATCCAATTTTATTATGTCAGAATTTATAATTTTATATTTTTTCTTCCCATGAAGGTAAGTGATTTCACTATTTTTCTACTTTCATATTATCACTTTACGTTTAATATCACTATGCTAGAATTTATAACCAAAATATTTCTCCCCACAAAAATAAATAATTGAACCATTCTTTTCATTATTTTGATTTTAGATTCTCAATCCACATCTAATTTGATTATGTTAGAATCTATAATTTCAATTTTCTTTCCCAAATTCTATCATTCTTTTGCCTCCAAATTATCATTCCACATCCAATTTGATTATGTTAAAATCTATAATTATATTTTTTCTCTTAAAAATAGTAAGATTTTTCATTGCCCATATTCTCGCTCTAAGAAATATTCAGACAATATATAATTATAAAACAAGGCTCTCAAAAATCCCAAAATATATCTAAGTGGTGAAGTATTCTTTAAAATATTACTTCATAAACTTAAAAACATGATCTAGCTCTCTAAACACTAAAAATGACACACGTTGAAAAACATACAATAAAACCTAATCACTCTTACTACTGCAAGTGTAACACAATGCACATTATTCTTGTGCAAGAATGTGTTCATGCTTCTTCAATTTATTCCACTAATATCACCAATCATATCCACAATAAAATTAACCATCTTTGAAATGTTGGAATTGATCTACTTTCCCTAAACACATATATAGAGTCAAATGATTTTTTTTTAAATGTTCTCAAAGATGACACGATACAACAAGATTAGATGATAATCACTTTTTTAGGGTTTCATGGTTTACATTTTCCTACTTGATTTCTTGACTTACCTTGCTAAAAATTCTTGTATTGTGGGAATTTCTAGGGCTACAATGCATTAATGGTACTCAATGTGTTACCCTTCAAGTAGGTAAGCCCTTTATTTATGGTTTCTCCATGCTCTACTGCATCTATTGATGCAATATTTAGAGCTAATTGTGCCCAAATGAGCTTGAAAGTTTGTTCTGAATGTCTATGATGAAGTAATCCCTTATCCCCCCTCCATTACAGAGGTAAGCATTTCTATTACAACTATTGAATAATGTTGTAAATGGTATGAAAATTGCTATGTTATTATTTATTTTTTTGGTTGTATCCCCTCATAATATTACCTTCATAACCATTGGGAGCCTCTAGGCATCCATGTCTATGTAATCTGGAACCTTACCAAAGGATTTTTCTTATTTACCTTCAAGGAGTCCTTCAAGACCAACTCATCCTTGCAAAGTCTAACTTCTTGTTCCTTCACAACCATCTTATGATTTTGTTTGCCTGGTTCCATGAATTTAAAGTTTTTGACTCTTGAGGCATAAAAATATGAATTATATTCCAACAACAAAAAAATTATAGAGCTTCATATTTATACATTGAAACATGCTTGTAATAGTCCATATGTAATAAGGAGAACAATATCAATCCAAATAAAAAATCTCCCAAATATTACATGGGAGTTACAATATACCTAGATTAAAAGATATTGAGATTTACTAACCCAATTTAATCTACCCAAGATTACCTATGGTGAGTAATAATAATTTAATCACATATAAACTAATTATAATTTACTATGAGTAATAAAATATTACTCATTTATTTAACTATGGTGAATTAATCACCTGAATATCCCTCCTTAATTAAACATTGTCCCAAGTGAACAAGAGAAAAATTCTCTAAATGCATCAAATTTTTCCCATGAAAGTGTTTTAGTGAAAACATTTGGATGTTTTTGATCTATCATGCCATAATAGAGTTGGATGTTATTTTTTTAAACATGTTCATGAATGAAATGAACTTGTACCTCAATGTGTTTAGTTAATTCATGAAATATTGGATTACTAACAAGCTTCACTACTCCTTCATTATCTACATGAAAAATTATTGGATGATTCTATGGTAATCCAAATTCTTCATGTATGTGTTTGAGCTAAATTATTTTACATATAGCTCCTCATGTAATGTGATATTATAATGATGTGGGCTTTGAAACATAATTTTGTTTTTTACACCCCCATTTATTGATCCAGATTGTAAAAAAAATACAAATATTAAAGTATATTTTCTGTCATCAATGTTCTCTACATGATCTAAATCTAAGTATCATGTCAAGAAGTTATCATTCTTCTTGTATTTTAGGCTAAAATCCATAGTTCTTCTGATGTATCTCAATACTCACTTTTATGCTCAACAGTAACTAAACTTGGGATCTTGAATGAATCTTGAGAGATAACTAACAACATAACTGATGTTTGGCCTAGTGTAGGTCAAGTAAATAAAACTCCTCATCAATTGTCGATATAGAGTTGTAATTACCTATGGTGATGGATCTGCTCAAGACAATTAAAGTTTTATCTACATAGGTGTGTTAATTGGTTTTTTATGGACATCATGTGAAATTTATTGAGTATTATCTTGACATATTTGATCTAAGATAAAAAAATGTGATTTTTTATCTACCAAAATTCTAAACTAGGATAATAATGTAGATGCTTAAGATCTATCATATCAAATGATTGATTTATATCTTTCTTTTTTGATTCAATCATCTTCACTAAATTAGCAGTGATGACTAGATCATTAACATAAAAAGTGACAACTACTATCTCCCCCCTTGATGTTTGAGGTAGAGATTGATGAGCATCTCTTAAAACATAGATTATACTATGCCCTACCCTAGGAACCTATTTAAGACCATACACTGATTTGACAAGTTTACAAACTTTATCTTCTGTTCCTTATTTGAAAAAAACTTTTGGTTGAGTCATGTAGACTTCTTATTATAAGTCTTCATTAAGGAAGACACTTTTCACATTCATTTAATGGACTTTCTAGCTAAATGTGCAACTAGATCAAAAATCATCCTAATAGTTTTGATCTTCAATGTGGGATAAATTGTCTCTTCATAGTCAATGCCTTATTTTTTAGCATATCCCTTTTACAACCAATCTTGCCTTATGATTGTGGATACAATCATATACTTGTACTTTGTCTTGAAGATCCATTTACATTTGATTGGCTTCTTCCCTAGTGGAAGGTCTACAAGATGCCATGTTTTATTCATCTTCAGTGAATTATATTTTTTATCTATGGCATCTTTCTAAGGTTTCAACTATAGGGATTCTTAAATTATAGACGGCTAAAAAATTAAATTATTATACTCATTAATGCCAAATTGACCTCTCCTAGAAACATATTACATGTCATTGGTCCAATGGTGGATGTGTTTCAAACACCATCTGATTTTGCATATTCGAGTGTATTTATATACCATTTAGGCATATAATGAGTAGTTTATGTGGGTAGTGGAGATGCACCATCATTCCCATCAACATTATTTTTTTCTACTAGGAGATTACCATCTTCTGTATTTTTTATGGGACTAATTTTTTATCAAGTGAACTTGTAGAAGGAGCTTCTACTTCTTTATTTTCAAATAACTCAACATCCTTGCTATTGTAGATTTGTGTAGTTTATGGATCCATGATTATATAGACAAATGACTCTTCAGTATAACCTAAGACCACATTTTTTTTTTATATCAAGTTTAGTTTGTTCTACTTTGGGAATGTGCATACTTTCTTATCATCCAAAAATTTGAAGATGTGTTATAGATGGATTTTTCCCTAACCAAGCTTCATGTGTAGTTACTCCATCAAGAGATATAGTGGCTTCTCTATTGAGTAGATATATGATAGTTTCGATAGCTTCTGCCCAAAATACCTTTGTCAAGATTTAATCATGTATCATACATCACACCATTTCTATAATAGTATGATTCCTCAATTCAACAAATACATTTTTTATGGTTTATTCAGAGGTGTCATTTGACAAAAAAGGTCATTTTCATAAAAAAAAAACTATTTGAACTCATTATTTGTGAATTCCCCCATTATCTAAGTAAAAGTTTTTAATTTTCCTACTAGATTCTGTTTCAACAACCATTTTGAATTTATTGAAAGTTTCAAAGGCTTGAATCTTTGTTTTCATACAATAGACCCACTTTTTTCTAGAATAATCATCAACAAAGAGCATGGAGTCCTTATATCCAACATGGCTAGATGTTATTAGTCTGAAAAAATCAATGTGAACTAGATAAAGTTTACAATTGGATCTATAGGCAAATTTTAAAAATGGAACTCTATGTTGCTTTCCTACTAAGCAATGATGACATTTATATGTACCCTTTCTAAGAGGTGGAGATCCTCTTACCATGTTATAGTGGTGGAGTGTGCCGATATATCAAAAATTGATGTGGCTAAATATTTTATCCCATAATTCTATTGATTTTGTGTCCTTTATATGAGTGCTTGATTAATTTTATGAATGAAATCAAGATGAAGCATATGGTTCACATTGGATGATTTTGTAACAAGTTTTGATTTTTTGGATTTATATCTGAACAAACACATTTTATTTTTGCCTTTACAGTTAAAGTCAATCTTCAAATTATGGTCTAAGAGTTGATTGACTAATAACATTTTTTTGGTTAAACCAAGTATATATAGAAAATATGTGATTCTGTAGGCTTGCATGCCTAGGGGTAACGTAATGTTTCTAATTCCTTGAACATTGTATGAGGTATCACCCAAATAACCATGATTTTTTTTGGGTGTGTCCTTCAAAGTGAAAAAACAATCTTTTCTACATATCATGTGTCAGGTTATACCTGAGTCAACATACCATATGTTACTTTTTCATGTGAATTCTACATGGAGATTTACAAAGTAAAATAATACTTCATCATCTTGTTCTTCCTATTTGACAATATTTCCTTTTTACTTTGATTTTTTCTTAGGTCTCCTTTTTATGTCCTTGTGGTTTACTAAATGTTGCATGGGATAATTGTTGGTTAGTGGACTTCTGACAACTAGAATATCCTTTCTTGAAGGTATTGTACTAATAGTCTTTGAGTTCATTCCCATGATGACCATAAATGAGACATTATTTATATGATTTTCATCCTTGTAAATTCTACATTGGATTATGTTTGATGAAGATTTGACTAGTTTCTTTCCTTTTTATTGATGAGAATATAACACATGTTCTTATTGGTTATCTTTAGTATTGAAAGACTCTTACTTTTGTAACATGTTTGCTAGTTTTTCAAAACATCGTTTATATTATGTGATAGTCAAATTGGTCACAAAAATCCTATATGAGGGTGGCAATGATCTCAAGACAATGGTTACAATAGAGTCATCTAAAATTATCTCACCCAAGAATTGAAGTGATTCCCTTAGCATTACAACTTGTCTTAAAAAGGCATCCAATTTTTCACTTGATCTCAATTTGAGAGAGTGGGGTTGAATTTGTAGATGTATAATAGTGCTCTCATTTTAGCTTTGTATATATTTTGGAGCTTGTCCCAAGCTTCCTTATCTATTTTGGCCTCATAGATGTGTGGTTGGACTTTATCTAATACTCCAATCATGATTATCAACTTAGCTTTTAGTTAGATTTGTCAAAATTATGTTGTTGATCAATCTCAATTGCATGTCGGGTATATGAGCCATCTACTATAGACTAAATTTATTTAATTTCTAGTTAAGTTTTAAATTTTGTCTTCCAAATAGAATAGTTGTCACCTTTGAGGAGTTGTGAAGCCAATAGAAATAATTTTGGATCCTATGTAGCCATTATCAAGACTATGGGTGATGGATTGGTTCATTATCACTCCATGTATATAAGTCTCCCTTTCTATATACCATCAGACCAATATACCAGACCTTTTAAGTTATGCATGCGCTTTATTGATACTCATTGGTATGTGTAAGAATCTCACCCTTTATATATACCCAATGGTATGTGAAAGAGGTGAAAATGTACATTAAAAAATTAATACTTGGTCCCTAGAAATTACTCAAAAATGTTCATCCAATCACTATCACCTACTTAAATAGACTTCATCATACACGCATGTAACTTTACTATATAATTAGGAATTCCACCTGTCAGGATTTACACATTTTGATTGTAACGAATGGGTAAATGAATAGAAAACTATGAGTGTATGTGTCTTATTTCTTCCTAATGATTTAAAGAGTTAATGCCTAGACATCATTCTTGAAGCTATGTTAGAAATTATATGCAGTAACTCAAGCATGATGGAATTACCTATAAATGTGATTTAGAGGCATAACTATGACTAAATACTATAATCAAGTTTTAAAAACTCGTGATTTTGTGTAAAACAATGAAAAATATAATTTATTTTAATATAATATGAAAATGAGATTTACAATGTTTGAAAAAATGTAAAATGCACTCTATTTCCAAAAAAATGAATTCTTTGATTTTATTTTTTTTGGGATTTTTG